>CM031234.1:400430247-401007747 GCA_018340775.1 Taxus wallichiana var. yunnanensis
TTCACAAATACTCTTTCTTAATTGTAAATCAATGCCACATGATAATACATATTTGAAATCTTATAGCCATGTTTATTCTATGAATAGAGTTACATTCTAAAATATCTTAAAGATCACATTTTAATAATAAACACTATCAGTGAACAGAAAAATAATTGCAAACATATTTGAATCTATTTAAGTAGTTGATGAAGTGATGCATGCATTTTTCTTGAATTCCACCGGTGGATGTGTTACTCGTAAACAATTGTGCCATTTGTAAAGCCTTGGACCTTATTTGCCCACCTTCTTCTTCCACCATTATCCTCTTCACATCTTTAGAAATCACTTCCCTATTGAGCTCTTGCTCTCGGTCTCCATCCTATTTTCTTCTCTCAACTTCCACCCCCGCGGAACTTGTGAACAATCAGTCGAGCATTCAATGCCTGATCTAATTGCATTGGCAGAGCAATCAAAGGCAACCCATTACTCAATCCTTCCATTGTTGAACTCCACCCACAGTGGGCCACGAAGCTTCCAGTACAACGATGAGAGATAATCTCTCTCTGGGGCGCCCAGCTCACCACAAGTCCCCTTTCCCCAATTCGAGCTTCAAATTGATCGGGCAATAAGCTAGGATATGTGGCGGATCTGCTGATCACCATGAAAATCCTCCACAGAATAACAAGGAAAAAGAATAACACATATAAAAGTCTGTTGACTGGCCTCTAAACCCAAAGTTACCTCCTCTGTCTGCTCTTTTGAAAGAAAAAACTCAGTACCAAATGACACATTTGGAAAAGTTTTGGTACTGTACGAAGGACGTAGTTTTGTCTGATTTCTACATCAAATATTTCTTATGCAGCGTTTTTGCTTTTGAAATGAACAGGAAAAGTGTGGTTTGGAGATGAAGGGTTTGAATGAAGAAAATACTGTGAAACCTGCCCAATCTTCTTGATTACGCTTGGTTTTATTGAAGAGTCAATCTTGTTCAAGACAAGCTTTCTGGATGTATTGGTAGCGGCATGTCGGAGGCTCCCACTTCTAACAGTACAGATCTAATTTTGGGCAGTGATGGATCGATCTGATCATATTTCCCTCTTAGAAATGGCTTGGCACGATCCATCCTCATTGAAAGGTCTGTCATTTCTCAAGAAAAAAATTGCAGAAATATTTCTCGCGTTGTGGGGTCCTTTAACTAATTTCTTTGAATCCCATGCGACCTGGTGTCATTGCAAGGTGACAAGATCCATTATCGATAATGAATCCAAACACACACGTGGGTAGGAAAAAACGGAACAGGAGGAGGCAGAAAACGCCATCATCACAAAGGAGCCAGTGAGAGGGCAAACCACAAATGGACAAACACCAAACGACACAGGCGGATAGACACGTGGGTGCCAAAAACGGAACAGGAGCAGGACAAGCATGTTGACGAAAACGGCAAAAAATCCCCCGCTGTGAAAACACCTACGGCGTAATAAAATGTAAACAGCAGTCATGTTCTCGAGTGCTCTCCTTACTAAGCATTCTCTTATAACAATTTTTCCTTTACAATAACTAGCACTTGCACGGAAAGGAGGTGTAATGTTTAGACCCATAAATAAAAATGAGGCGTCTCTTTATTGACTCATTATGTTATTAAGAGTGTTATTTTTATTGCAGGTTAAATATTATTGACATAACAATCATTGTTATATGTTATAAATTCAGCCAACTAACTAATCAAAGATTAATTATTTAATTGAATGAAAACTTTTAGAGTTGTAGAAGTAATTTCAAAAGGAACTAAAGAGGTATATTCGACCTAGATAGTAAGGCATGTATCAAGAGGTAAATGTAGACAATGTACTTCAATTTTTTATGAAACCAATGGGTAAGAGGGGAATGCCAAGCAAGAAAACATATTGAGCTCACAACCAATCAACCTTTCTATTGGTAAGTGGGTCACTTCATTATGATGTCACTCCTATTAACTTAAGAATCATGCTAGATTTGGGGTTTACATGTTGCCACAAGCTAGGATTACTTTTTTTTGGTTTGAGAAGGTGATTTTTATATTCATAATAACAATTCCAAGATGTATTGAAGACGCATATATAACTCAAGTCGTAAGACATGAATTTAGACACAATTTTACAGAAGATTTTAATTTTTTGGTTAAGTGCCTCTTACTAAGCATCATAATTTAGTTTTTTTGTATTGAATTACAATTACAGATTAATTGACCTGAGATTAAATCCCAACGAGGAATGACATGTCTATGAGAAAAAATCTTAAAGCTCCACTTGAGAGAGACTATAACAAGCCAACATTCAGTAAGTTCCTTACTATGCACTATGGACTTGGTGGTAACAAGTTAAAAAGGCCTTACCAAACACCTTGGTTTGATGTTTTGGTGTGGTATGGATAAAGTTTATATTTACAAGTTAATTGACATAAATCAAATCCTAACAAGAAATAAAATGTCTTTGCCAAGTAAAATTAAACCTTCTCTTAGGAGAGGTTATAATATTGAATTACATCGAATGATTCCCATACATTATACATACTTGTACATTTTACATACATATCTCTCCATGTATTTTCAACTTCGATCTTCTAACAAAAGTCCTCTTTCTATTATAAATTATAATTCAGTGTATGTCCATACCCTGCTATATAACTCCCATTCTCACACAAAATGGGAGTATAATGGCAAAGGTTTTGGATGTTGTATTTACACCTTTCAATTTTGCATTTGCTTCATACTTTTTAAGGTATTTTCAACAAGTCCATTTTGTGCATGTACCCTACCAACACAAGAGTCTAGAGATCACAATTTTTGGAGTAATTTTATCAAATAGTTTTGTTGCCTTCTTTATTGAAATAATTGCATTCCATGAGATGACATCTTTATGAGGCATTTTCACCTTCCATTTCCACACGAAATGGGAGTATGCTAGCAAAGGTTGTGGATGTTGGCTTTACACCATCCAATTTTGCATTTACTTCATACCTCTCGAAGGTCTTTTTAATAGGCCCATTTTTCGTATGTACCCTAACAACACAAGAGTCTATGAGATCACTTTTTTAGTAATTTTTGGTGGAAGCACAATAGCGTGTCTCATTTGTTGTTCCAAACATGCGAGTGGGAGTTTGGGAGGGGTATGATTTTAGGGGTGAACATCCGGTGAACACCATTCTCTTGAACCACCACATAATGTGGTTTGTGTGAATACCCATTCATGCAAAGGGTGTTTGCACGAACATCCTTCGCGTGAACCCCCTATTATATATTGGTGGCAGTGTGGAGGTTGCCATTACGCAAAATTTCTCGAACCGCCTGATGCCCATCCAAGCTTAACTGCCTAGTTTCCAAAGAATAGGTGTTTTACTATGTATTGACATTTTTTAGTTTTTTTAATTTCTTTTGAATGGAGGGAGGTTTTCAAAAAAAATTGAAAAAAAAAATTAAAATGTAAAAATTTTAGAAGTTTAGGGTTTACAGTTTATTATGGATAAATGAACATTATTGTAAGATATGTTATAATTATATGTAAAAAATGTACAAACAATCTCCTAAAAAATGAAAATATAGAAAAAAGGAAATTTTTGTAGATTTGATTTCTCAAGTATTAGTGGATTAGCATCAATTTATTACTTTCCCACTTTTGAATGTTAGTGTGAGTCATTTACAAATGTTTTACTATTTTACATTACTCTATAGAAAACTTCATCAATATAAAGAGATTGTAATTGAGAATGATTCAAAGTGTGTAATTCTTTTTCTTTTTACTTAATTATTAACTATATCATCTTATATGAGATGCTTTATTTAGTATATGATCTTTCTATCCTTAGCTATTTGAATATCTGAAAAATTTTACTCAAGCGAGATCTTATAGATAAGTGTTATGAAACATGCAGTGTAAAATATTTTGAATTCACCAAATCCATAGGTTATTTTATTTAAAAACATAAATATACTCAAAAACCATGTTAAGGGTATGATTAGTAGATAATTTCTCCATTGGGGTGTAGTTTTCTATATGGCACTATGTCTCCTTGCATTGTTAGAACTAAATTTAAAACATACAAAGTTCCTCTTTCCAACAACATAACTCTTGTATTACCATAGATATTGAATGTTATCAATTACCTCATATTCTTATTAATGAATCACGTTTTATTTATGGTATCTGTTTTTATGTATGTAAGATAAAATAATAATCGATGTGGGTTTGAAACTAATGGTATTATGAAGCTATCGTATGATTTATTTTTTATAATTTTGGTTTTTTTAAATAACATTATACGAAAGGAATTATAAAATGTTGTACTTAAATTATGTCAAGTCGCTCTCATGACCATTATTTGAAAGTCAGGACAGTTAAAACAATCAACATAGAATCTATTTTAGTGATTATAAACTAATTTTTTCTCACAACTAGTCAAATCCCTTAACCAACACCCCCCGCCCACAAAAATGACATCTTATTTTAAGATGTTTTGATTCAATAAGATACACCTTTTCTAAATGATACTTGAGCGTAGGCCTAGGTCCCTAATATTTTGGGTGGTTTTGGATGGTTCACAAGGAGAAGTGACACCCCTATTGCAAGATGTACCCATGTATGCTTATTAAAATTTTCTAATGGACTTGATTGGATTGAGACCTAGGATAGTGATTACAAACTCCACGTTCTTACTACAAGCCTAAGCCTTTAGACCATGATTATGTTAATATTATCACAAATATTACACCATGTTTATTGTAATACTTAAATTTCCATATTTATTGTTGTACTCTTTCCTCACAAATTGATTTGTAATTATTTTTATTTACTTTAATTCATAAATCTTCAAAATACATATTTCCCGCTAACTTCCCTCTAGCTTCTTAACACTCACATTTGATCTCATCATAGATCATGGTCCCAACTAGCCATACAACTTGGGATGTGCTTGTCATAAAATTTAAATCCAACTCATTTGCAATCCTAATCTAATCCCATCTCTAAGATCATGCCTTATAGACTAATATTAAGACCTCAATATTAAGTATTGATATGCACAGTCTAATCTAATGAATATCTTCCACCCATAATATTTATCTAAAGTTAAAAATTCTATTATTATTTTTATATTAGAAATTCGCATCATCACGCTTACAAGGGATGTGATGAAATATAATTCATAGTCAATACAATATGAATGGAAAACCACCTATTATTCATTTATCTTAACCTCACAAATGTTCTAGAATAATAAGAAGCAACACAAAGTGTAAAGAAAATAATATCTAGTTAGGATATCCTCATTTACTATCATGTTGAATTCAATATGGACTACGGATGAGTATAGTCACATACAAAGAAAATATTCCTCCCGTTTTAATTGTACATTAAAAGGACCTATCACAATTATTATAATGGAATGGATGAAATGTATGTTCATTTTTTTGAAAAGTGATAATTTCATAGAGTTTGATAGTGTTATGTAACACAGTTTAAAGAAAATAATATCTAGTTAGGATATCCTCATTTACTATCATGGTGAATTCAATATGGACTACGGATGAGTATAGTCACATATAAAGAAAATATTCCTCCCGTTTTAATTGTACATTAAAAAGACCTATCACAAGTATTATAATGGAATGGATGAAATGTATGTTCATTTTTTGGAAAGTGATAATTTCACGAGTTTGATAGTGTTATGTAACACGGTTTAAAGAAAATAATATCTAGTTAGGATATCCTCATTTACTATCATGGTGAATTCAATATGGACTACGGATGAGTATAGTCGCATATAAACAAAATATTCCTCCCTGTTTTAATTGTACATTAAAAAGACCTATCACAAGTATTATAATGGAATTGATGAAATTTATGTTCATTTTTTTGAAAAGTGATAATTTTATTGAGTTTGATAGAGTTTTGTAGGTATCTTATGACAAGATCTCACTTTATTGACTAATATGGTGATGTTAATATATACCACGATGTGTGTGGTTTAATTTGATGATCTTCAAAATATACAAATTTATTGTTTTATATTTTTAAAATTAATATTTATAATAAATTGAAATCGGACTTTATTATTTTCTTATAGTTTTACTGAGAAAATTATGAAGATGTTAACAAAAACAACTTATAAATAAGTAATATTTTTTTGAGATAACTATGTTAATTTTTTTTTATTCGGTTATCTCAAAAATCTATTACGAATTTATAAACTATGAAAATGTAAAAACTTATAAATAATTAGAATATGCATACTTTTATTAAATAGATTAATGACTTACTTTTTTAATATGATGTTAAATATAGGGAAAAAAACGTTAGAAACGGACTCAAATTTCATCATACAAAAACGTGCGCATAAAGACAAAAAAAGATGCATCTAACATGGAATATTGCTCTCTGAAAACACTTAAAAGGTCACTCTCTGTTTATAGATGCCATCGAAGAAAACACTTGAGAGGCTCACGCCTCACATTCTTCTTCTTCTTTTAAAACACTTCTAACTAAATTAACAAATAAAACATTGTACGTAAGAAACATTTATATTTAGAAAGTACCGATCAGGGCTGGAATTTGACGGTATGTAGACCGTTTTTTAGTATTTTAACCGTAAATTACAATTTAATAAAAACAAAACCGTCAATTTAGACAGGTAATTTTTTAATCAAACTGTATTTTTGCAAGTTCATATTATTTAAAAACCGTAAAATTTCATAATAGTCAAATATAATATATAAAGTCTATATATAAGAAATCAGATTTGATTTTATTCATTTTAAAAATATTCTATAAATGATATTTATAATGATTCCAATTTAAATTTAGAAACTAAAATAGGTTTTCTGTGAATAATGAATTTATTAAACTCAGAGTTCACACGTTGTCTTTGTTTTTTCTAAAAACATATAAGTTTCTAATTTCAATGATATTGTGACTGTATTTATTTTCATTTTGTCATTACGAATTGCAATCTACAGGTTTCAATTTAACTTTTATGCAGGTTTCAATTCAATTTTTTTGTTGTAGGAAAATTTGAGGAATCTTGTTCTGACATCCAAGAAGAAGCTTGAGATACAAACATCAATACATGTACATGATTATTATTTTGAATAACATAGAATTATTATGTATTACAATTTCATTTTTCTAGAAGTAAAATAAGATTAAAAAACAATATACATTATAAACCAGGGGATAACTTCATATGCATAAAATTGATTTTTTTAAAAATCTCTCTTAGTAATTCTCAGTTTCAAAGATGCAAATAATATTCACAACCGAGTCATTACAACTCCTTCCATACAATATTTTGTAGTGTGCCGCCATTTCTTTCTTTACCTTTGCTTATGGCCATTTTTTATTTGAAATTATTTTTGAACATTAAAACATTCTTCTACGGCATTGAAGCAACAAAAATTTTTGTTATAGCGCCTGCATCCCAAAAATATGATCTGAAATCCTTGGTCAATAGAGGAGGCATTGAAAACATATTTTTATTGGAAAAACCCTACGTATCCATACATGCATGTGCTCCTGTACTTAGGCATTCAAATATGTTTTTATTTCAATGGTGGAGAAGTCTCAGGAAACTCTCCAACCACGCATGCAAATAGCCACATCAACCCACATTTAATTGCATGCACCTAAGTCGAAAAACACCTTTAGAAAAGTTGTTACATTTATATACAAAACCACAATTGACAAGTTTTCTTTCTTGCAAAATTTTACCAAACCACTTTTGGTAAATTTGTGGTATTGGAGAAAAGAGGTAATATTTTCATTTCAAACACCTTGCTTTTGAGTCATTATTGGTATTTCATAAGTTTTCAACCTTTTCTTTTTAAGGGGGTTTTGGATTTCCGAGAAATTTTTGATGTTTAAAAGTGAAATACAATGTGTTTAGACAAGTAAATGTTGGTGATTTTCTGTTCCAAGGCCTTCAAAGTTGTAGCCTAAGAATGTTAGTCTGAGTTTATAATTTAATTACTAAATTTAATTTTAAAATATATTTTATCATCCTAAAATTATTTTGAAATGATATATATTAATTAAGATTTTTTGACAATTTAAAATTTTACTAAAAACGTAAATTGAAAGGTAACTATATTACGAAACCGTCATGAAATTTCCTTTTGACAGGCAGGGGTGACCATCAAATTCCAGGCCTGGTACCGATGACTTTGCTTTCAAGCGAAGGACGGAGTGAGGGATTCAATTCTCATCCGCAACATTTTCGGAAGCATCAAACTACTCTACAAGGACGGAGCACAACCCACCTTACACGTGGCATCATACAGTCACATGTTAATTAAATTGGGGCGGTTTCTGGGTGGAGAAAATCTTGGGATGAATCTATGCACAGTTATCGTACCCATTTTTGACGCTGCTTACTTACTATAAATATAAATACAATGCATTTGAAGTTTCACTCGAAATGCAAATTTCGCATTTTTGAAGGAACAATTTGGAGATGGGGAAGAGATGCATTTCGAATGGAGGGCAACCAGACGCCATTTCTGTTCCTCACCTTCTTTCTCCCTTCCAAATGGGTCCGCTTTTCAGAATTTCCCACAGGTCTACATACTTTCCACTTTTTATTATACGAATTTGTGCAATTTTGAGTTTCGACATTGTTTTAAGTCGTGATGGGTGTGCAGAGTTGTGTTGGCTCCGCTAACTCGGTGCCGTGCATTGAACAACGTCCCTCAGCCTTCCCACGTCAAATTTTATTCGCAAAGAAGCACCCCGCGAGGCCTCCTTATTACCGAAGCGAACGCTGTATCCCCACAAGCCATTGGGTATGTACTTATGCTCTCAGATAATTAAATAAAAAATAAATACTAGTGATTATGTTTAAGTTGAGCAGAGATTTTGCATTGAATTGCATGCAGGTTTCCGCATTCGCCGGGCATTTTCATCGACGAACAGGTCAAGGCGTGGAAAAAGGTGGTGGACGCCGTTCATGACAAGGGCGCCATTATTTTCTGTCAACTCTGGCACGTCGGCAGGGCATCCCACACAGGTATTATGACTGATCCATTCGTTTGATTCTGTTCTGTTCTGTTCGTTGATTTTGAAATTAATTCGAGAATGGATATTAATTGCAGTTTATCAGCCAAACGGAGAAGCTCCCATATCGTCCACCGCCAAACCAATTTCAGAGGAGTGGAGTATAATGATGCCAGACGGCTCAAAGGCCATATACCCTTCTCCGCGGGCGCTCGAGACCTCTGAAATACCTGCAATTGTTGAGCAGTTCCGTGCGGCGGCGAGGAATGCGATGGCGGCGGGATTCGACGGCGTGGAAATACATGCGGCGCACGGTTACCTGATCGACCAGTTTTTAAAAGACGGCGTGAATGACAGGCTGGACGACTACGGCGGGTCCCTCGAGAAGAGATGCCGTTTCGCGGCGGAGGTGTTGCAGGCGGTGGTGGATGAGATTGGCGCCGAGCGGACGGCCATACGACTGTCGCCTATCATCGATCACATGGGCGCCGCCGATTCCGACCCTCTCTCCCTCACATCTCACTTAATTCGCCTGCTTAATTCCTTTCCTTGTCTCGCTTATCTCCATATGACCGAGCCGCGATTCACCAAAGAAGGGCTCAGAGAGGATATTGCATCACAGGGCGATTGCATGGCCGCCAAAATGTGGAATATCGTGAAAAATGAGTTCAGAGGAAGCCTTATGAGGAGCGGAGGATATACGAGACAGACCGCCATGGAAGCTGTTTCGAGTTGCAGTGCAGATATGATATCCTTCGGCAGGCTGTTCATTTCGAATCCAGATCTGCCTCTCAGATTCGCCATTGAAGCTAATTTGAACAAGTATGAGAGATCCACTTTCTACACACATGACCAGGTCGTGGGTTACACCGATTACCCATTTTATATTGACTCTACTGAGACGAATTCGAAATAAAAGAACAACATAGAATTCAAAGTCTAACTTTATAATGTCGGGCATTTCTCAAACTGGCAAATATACGCCATTTATCATTTGTAACGAATTGAAAAATACATACTTGAGGTTGATATTCCTTATAGTTGGTTTTTTATTTTATTTAATGTAATTAATGTTTATTCGACACACATATTTGTATTGAAGAAGATATTACATAAATCTTTTAAGGTGTGCGAAATGCATCTTTAAACAAGGAAATTAAAGAGAAATGTCAATTCGAGATCTAAAAACCAAAACGTTTCCCAAAAAAATGTAAAGACAGCGAGTTAGCACATGGAAATGGAATTGGAGATGACTTTATAGTCATGTACATTGGTTTTCACCATAGGTTGTTGAAAAAAAGACTAATAGTTGTTCACTTTTTGATTAGTGACACTTTTAAGAGCCAATGACAATGTGACACATAAGGCGCTCGGTCATTGGCTCCTTTTTCAAATGCTTTATATTATTTTTTTCTATTTTAAATCAATTCAAAAACTACTTTTCCCTCCAAAAAATATGTGAAACAAAAATACTGATGTGGCACGATGATACGCTACATGATGATATAATTTTTTTATACTAACAAGACCCCTACATATATCTACGTGCCCCTAAATATAGGGTGCACGGCTATGGGGTCATCTCCCCTAGGACGTGGTTGATAAAGGATTTTCTAAAAAATGAACTTTGGTAAACTAGGTCTTTAAAACAACTAGGCTATGAGATGTGTTAGGTTATGGTTTCATGGAAGGGGATCTTTAAATATTTAGGGGTATTGTTTAGAAAATTTAGGAGTATTTTAATAAATGTGAAGTTTAATATTTTTTATTCATTTTCTCAACAATATTTATTGAGATATTGAATTGATAAGTAACGATTTACCAAAGGTCAAATTTCGCTCCAAAATTTAAAAAATATTGAACGGAGAAATGTATATTGTGTGTGAGATGAACTAGTATGTGTGAGATAAACAAATAGCATGCGTAAGATGAATAAATATCACACTAAATTGTAGGAGAAAACTTTCACCCATAAAATCATGGAACCTTCTTCTACAAACTAGCAAAAGCATCCAAAGGTGCTTGTGAGAGGCCAATAGGCATATAGAGGATTAGTTGAAAGTAGTAATTTAGTAAAAAAATGAGTGGTATATGGAACTATGATGTAAATCATGCAAGATTTGGTAGTCATCCAAGATTCAAGTAGCCATCCAAGGTGTTGAAGGTCAATTGCGATTGGAAGATCTTGCAATAATTAATAGCGTTATTAGCATCATAGTTTGGAGGCACAAAGAATGGAAGTGTAGATACATATGATTTAAGTACATGTTGATAACTTGTATTTGAACTTCAAAGGAAGACTCCAACCTTGGCTCCATTTATTTTTGATAGCGTACATAAGTGGAAAATGTATTCTATAATTAGTTTGATAAGCATTCATGTAAAGCAATTGAATGATAAACATTTTACTTGAAAAGAATAAAAATGCAATTTAGTTATAATTAGTAGAGATATACTTGTTATTACTAATTGAAGACAACATGCGGAGGTATTTCTCTTTGAGCAATCTTTGTTTCACATACCTTGTTGTTTTGATTTCAGAGTAGCACTCAAAAGAGAATGGCGGAGATATTCTCAAAGTTTCAATAGACTTAACTCGTGATAATGCTATGAAAGTCAATCTCGGTTTCTCCACATCTCCAATATCTATTGTTGCTTTAGGAAAAGTTAATCCTTGAGACTTATGTATGGTAAGTGCCCAAACCATTTTTAGTGGAACATATTTGCAATTGCCTCTTACTACGGGTAATATGGGAACCTATTTTGGATTTATTGGGTTCCATGCAGGACCAATATAGTTTTCAAAATCTACTATTACAGACATGGGCAAGTTGGGTGGTTTTGAGCCAGCGATATAGATAATGTTTTGTATAGTACCAAGAGAACCATTCACTAATATAGCTTCAATGCACAAATTACACAGTAACATAACACGTTGACCTATACATAAAGGACTTCATTATCCAATTGGTCATCATCAACATCTTCTAATCCTGAGTGCCTTGTATATTCAACAATGCTTCGTGCAATGGGCTTGGATAAAGATTTAAGCATTTGCTTGCTTTGCAAATGAATAAAACAAATTGTTGCATAAAAATGGATTTATGAATCAAAAGGATGCCCTTATGCCTTGGCTAAAGCATGCATTTATCTACTTCATGAGTGTTTCCCAATCATGAAAATAAGGTTCAACATTTCTAATGTTTTTCAACATCGTTCGAAGATGATCTGTTGTGGATCATTTCCTTGTTATCGAAATATTACGTCCAAGGTAATAACAATGTTGAAAGTGTCCCAAAGTCTTCTCCCAATTGTGTTTCCTAAAATTGGTGTAAATTGACTCATGTAAGTGGAGATAAATGTAAAGAATTTATGATTATCATAAATGAAAGCAAGTTGAAAACAAATCTAGAATCTGGAGGGTAGAAACACGATGCAATCTTACCGACATATATAGGGACGTCCTTTATAGGTGGTAGTTGAGCAAGATCACCAACAAGAATCATTGATCTACCACCAAATGGTTCAATTGCATGTGTTGGAAATGCTTGTTGAGTTGATCATTGATATTTTTAAACATTTTGGGCCCTATAAAACTCATCTCATCTATGAGAATGTAACATGTGTGCTTCATTTCTTCTTGAAATATTGTCAATGTTTGTCCTTTCAAAGCATGAACATTTCTAATTAGGAGTCTAAGGCCAGTATGTATTGTTCTACCTTGTATGTTGAAAGCAGCAACTCTTGTAGGAGCAAGGAGAAATAAAGGGATTTTTCCATCTATTGAGTGAGAGTCTAATGTGTTCCTGATACACTTGATTAGATATGATTTACCAGTTCCAGTTGTTCCTTGAATAATCATTTTTAGTGGCTCTTGATCCCCTACATGGTCGCAATGACCCACCACCATAGAATATGTAATATGTTGGTCTTTAGATAAACTTCCCACATGGAAAAGGGATCCTCCAGTGGTATTGTTTATTGGTATCGAGCAACGGATGCTATTTAGAAAATGTACACATGAATCATGTAATGGTGATGGTAAATAATTTTGACCCAATCATGGTCTAGGTCATAATCACGATGACCAAGTAGTTCAATATCTAAAAATTACATGTCATTATGAGGAACCAATCTAGACATTACTTCCCACTCATGCATCTCTATAGTACTTACCTCTTGGTTTTCGTCAAGGTTATTTTCAACTTCATCACTATCTGTTGGTGATGTTTGCATGTGATTAATATGCCATGCATGGTATGTACCCCTTATACATTCCCAAGAGAAAATTATTTCTTCATTTGTGTTGCCTATATCAACATAAATGTCTCAAAAGGGTTTATATAGTATACAATCTCACTCCAACAAAATTCCACATATTCATCTGATTCTTTATCAGGGATGGAATAAAATCTTGGCCATACGCGGACTATAGCTTGTTGTTTTCAAATTTTCCATTGTTCTTTTTACGGTTTGGAGAATATGACCATGACTTGGCAACATCCAACATTGCCATATTTTCTAATTGTGAAGGACGATGTATGTAAGCATGTAAAAAAATTGAATCAGATGAATCATCCTCAAATTTTAGTTGGACACGTCTATAGACTCTTTAACCAACACTAAGAGTAATAAATTGTCTACTACATTCCACAAGTGGTAGTTTTAATAGCATATGACATGTTTCTTGTGCACCAATATCATGCTCTACAATTGTGTCCATAAGAAATTTATGGTATTTACAAAATGATGGGTCTTATGAATGGCTTGAAGCAATAACATGTGTCATCATATCATGATAACTCTCTGGACTTCTTTCTACTTTTGCAACATACTTTGCAATGTAATTCAAAACTACTCGGTGGGAAAGGATAGGTTGACAATCTATGTTTGCCCTCCACAATGAAATCATATTAGGATTGTGTACATTGATTCCAATCCATATTTTTGACATCTGGAGAATCCTTGAACCAAATAACCATATGTTTATGAACTGATGATCGATACTTCCATTCATTCCTACAGAAAATGGATAGAGATAGTAATCACATTTAAGTGTCTAGCATGATGAATATATATGAATTCTGCATCGAATACATTCCAATAAAATTTATTGAACGTATTATATTTTACATGAATGAAGAAAAGAAAGAACATACCTTGACCAAATGTCTCTTGTACCAAGTGGTTGATGAGGACCTCATCAATGAAAATCTTGAAGCGGTGGTGCATATACATAGCAACAATATGTGGATTTGTAATAATATTTGTATTCCTCCATTGGTAATAATTTGTGCCATTAGTCGGGGGCGAGCTAGGCATGGCTCAATGTAGGTCTAGCCATTTGGTATTAGCAAGTGCTTAATGTAATGAAGAATTTTGGGCACCCTAGTTGTGTAATCATGTCTATCAATTCATTTTGCATGTTCTCCAATATGCCCTAGTACCTCTAATATTTTTTGCATAACGCATTACTTGATCTAGAAGCTTTTCATCTGGCATCTCTCAAAGATGGAGGCGGAGATCTTCAATAGTAGTAGGTATATTGTCAGCCACATTTTTCTTCACAAACAACGAGGTTGTGGCTTGCGTTTGGTGCCTCAATATAAGGTTCAACAAGAAATACATGAATCTTAGATGGCTACCAAATTTTTGTCATGGTATTTCATCAAATGAAGAGCATATTCATGGATACACAACTTTGTTATTTGAGGTTGCAACTTGCTTCCCCATTTGGAAACAATATAGAGAAAGTTGTGTCAAATAAACCTTTAGTGTTATATTCATTAACTGGAGATAACCCAATTGTGGGCCAATCAATTATGTCAATCACCCCTAGTCCTTCATTTTCAATAATGTTCCTTACTTCTTCCATTTCACAACATGTATTTCCCATTCTGTCCGCAAAGATGATAATTGATGGTGATTTTCTTCAATATTTGTTGTTGGGGAGTCTTCAAGAAGTTGATCCACATTATCGTTGTCTTCAATGTTTGACTCAACAAATTGGAGGCTTTGAGATATGTTTGTCTCTTCTTTAGGCAGCTCTGAAATTGTAACATTACATAATTCAACATCCTTGTAGTATCTATCATTGGATATTTTATATCGGAGAGCATCTAATACACGAGATCTCTTTACCAAACAATCATAGTATTTTGATTGAGTTCCATTTCTTCTAATGATCAAAATATCAAGGTCCCAAACACGACGAGGAAGATATGTAGCAATTGAAGTTATGTCTTACAAAAACTTATAGTATGCCCCCTATACTTGTATTGACCACCTCGTGCATGGTGACTTGCATTATTGGATTGACACAAGCAATAAGCATCTCTTTAACTTGCATAAGAACTTGTAGAACATATGGTTGTACACCAGGGTCCATATTATTCCATGGTGAATAATGATGATTGTTACATTTTGAGTAACATCTTATACAAACTGGTCTTGTACCTATTAGTTTGACTTTGATTCTAGGGTATGCCTCTTTACAAATAGTACACACTTGCATATCTTGCCAGTTGATCCAATATCTGGAAAAATGAATTTTGAATGGACATAATGTTTGAAGATAATTTTACATGTGATTCCACATCATTTGGTAAATCACATATGTTATGATTCATAGTGGAATTTTGTATCTCATTGGAAACATAAGGGTTTGTTTGAGGGCTTGTTAATAGATGGGAACAAATATTTTTACACTTGAAGAACCAACAAAATTTCAATCAGTGCATGGAGGATTGTACACTTTTTGGAATTTTGACTTCCCTTTGTCCCTTTCAGTAGTGTATTATATATATTAATGTCAGCATTATGTTGGATAGTCGAGGAATGAACAGAACCAATAGTACATGTTTCATCTCATGGATACATGTGAGGTGCCATCACAAAATCATTTTCTTACACTTCAAGTCATATCAGCAAGGAATTATTCACTAACAATTGATTCTAGATGCATATAGTTCTCTTCTTCTCCTATTTATTTCTTCTCTTCATGCATGATACCTTTTTTGTTCTTTCTATTCGTCTTTTATCTTTTCTCTCAATATCTTTCTCTTCTCCATCTATTTATTTCTTCATGCCTCTCTTGCACAATGTGCATGCCGAGTAACATTTATTTGTTGTTGAGGTGGGCATATAATAGTTTCTTGTGTTGCAGTTTCTCACACTGTTGATCACTACATAAATGGTTTTGAGGAATATTAATGTAGTTTTGATCGTAGTAACATGCAATATCATCAGTTGGATTGATTGGATTGACCACAATATCATGGGATTGATATCTTTCAATTTTTGTTGATGTCACAATTTGAGAAATAACAACATCTGGGTCTAACATCTACAATAGTAATAAACAAATCAATACTAATGATAAGCATAGAAAGTGCCACATAAAACAATCAATTATTATATATTTCAAAACATACATAAAATTCTAGATTGCAATCACACTAAAAATAGTGAATAAGAGCTTAACTATGCAAGTAGGGACATAAGTAAGTAGATAGAAAATTCCATAGTCAAATATTCTAAATTTGTCACAAATTACAAGGTTATAACCACATCAAAGCAACACTCAACATCAAATTAAATAATAGAGAACCTATATATAGAAAGGAAAATGAAATTTCAAAACATGACATGAATATAAAAATTGACCACATAAATTTACAAGAGTTGAGGCATTTAAAGAAATAGGAAAATCTACACTCGAAGATTATATATTTGTTATAAAATTGAGGGCATAACAATATCAAAATAGTCTTTAATGCCAACTTATTCTACTTAGTTCATTACAAAAATGTGAAATACATACAATAGGAAATGTACTCAAATCTTAGTAACTAATCCTATAATAAATTTACTCTCCGAAGAATAATCAATTTTTTTCTCGCTTTGACAACATTAGATTTCAACTTGGTCGATTGTTGAATGTGTCCATTCGCACATGTAATGTGAATGAATATTGATGGAAGGCTATCATCTTCTTGAGATGACGTATGCACAATGGATTTTCTTGAACTGGTTGAATGTTTCCTTTGTTGTTGTACCAAGTAATTCTTTACCTACATCATCAAAAAAAATTGCCCATAAACTTCTAGTGTGGTCTGTAATTTGAACCCTAAATAAGTACCAATAATCACAACTTATGGAAACCATATCACATGCGGAGAAAATCCATTTTCCTTCAGATTTATTTCTAGTCTTCTTCTTACATGGAGTGTATGTGCGCATTGATGGGAAAGACGGATAAGTAAAATAATCCATTTCATCAATAGAAACTATAGTTCCTCTTAGCAATATCCAAAGTGGTTTTTCAAAACTAAGAGATCCACCAAAGCAACTATCTTAGAGATATTTGTTTGGACAAAATTACGAACCCCAAGTTCATCATGGCTTGTTAGAGACCGACCACCATAAATTTTCCATGTTCCTCACCAATTTCTCAATATAGTTACTTCTTCAATACTTGGATTTATAAACATAACCCTACGTCACAGAGCAATCACCCCAGAGCATAACATCAATGGTGCAATCAGACATATCTGTAATTTACATTGTCCTCTTCTTCACTTTTAAACCGTCCTTCCTGAATAGTGTTTCAAGTTCACCAACAAATGCAACAATTCCAAGTACGTCTATCATTGAATTTGCCTCCATGTTGTTGATTTCACTTATCAAAATGAAGTGAAACTTGTTAAATGGAATAGAGTCATCATAAATAGAAGAAGATTCCACGAGTGACATGTTATGCAACAATATTTCATATTCATATGGGATATTGTTAAATATTTTATCAGCCTTTTGCAATCTTCCATTTGAAATTATATACACATTTCCAACTTGGATAATATTATTGTAGTGCCCACTCCTCTTCGACATTGATCTTACTAGGATTTTTGCTTACCTTGGATTGGAGGCCTTGACCTTGTTATCTTATTTGATCATTAGACATTGATAGATGGACATTATTATATTTGATTAGTATTTTGATAGACATTATAGATATTTTGATTACGGGTATGTGGTGACTCATAGTGTGAATTATATGCATGGATTAATATTTTGGTATTCATGATGACCTAGAGTTACTACTTTATATGTATACTGACACATTGGATTTTGATACATAGATTTTGTTAGATGATCCAACTAGTCTTTTGATTTCATTGTTGATTGATGAAATGATAGAATTAAAACATTTTGAAATTGTGAACAATTAGTGAAATTACTTGATTTTAGTGATGATTTACTAGTGTTATTTGATGATGTGAATTGATTTAGTTGAGATTCTAACATACTCTCTTCTTCCCCTTCTCCATTATATCTTTCCCTATTCTACAAATTATATTTATGCCTACTATAGTAATATTCTATCCTTTAATATAAAGTTACTCTACCAATTTGGGTTTTCAAGCATCTTGAGTGTTCATACCTATTTTTTTAAGCTTGTGTAATGCACCAAATGCATTTTTCATGGTTTTAATAGATTGCACATTGTTCCAACATTAATATCATGTTTATTTTGGCTCATATATTCCCTTTGGGTAATGTTATTGCTCTCTTATATTTTTTTAATTATGTTAAAATGTGTGTGGGTTGTATTTGCATGGTTCAATTACATTGTGTTATTAATGGACAAAGTGGGAGTTGGATTTAAATTTAAATTTAATTATGGCTTATCTATTCCCTTTGGCATTGGGTTATTTCCTCTTTCCGGTTGTATTAAGGTTTAAGGAGAGTGATCCCTACTTTATGGTGTATTACCACTTCCTTTCGAGTCATTTTCTCCTTTCCCTTTCCTTCATGCATTTGTTAGATTAGTATTATAAATAGTGTAGGAATTAGGATAGCTTAGGATAATAATTTTTCTTTCCCCGCAGGTCCGGTGGAATTGTAATTATGGCTACTAAGACCCCAATATTCATCTAGTGCTCTTGGGCACACATTTTCAGTGCAGGCAATATTTTATGGGATTCCTAGTGGGACACTTTGTTTAGATTTTTATTTTGTTTTTCAAGTGTTCCATTGAAAATATTATATCCACCTTGGTGCCTTCAATTGATCCAATAGTTTTTGGCATGCCACGTGGGACTATCTTGCATTCTTGTTGAATAATTTAGAGTGTTTGTAAATACAAGAATGTATGATTTATTATTTTTAAATAATTTTTGGTTTATTATTGGCTAATTTATTTTTTTGAACCATCCCTCAAGAGCCGGAGACTCCATTGATTCATAACTCGCTAATTCTCTCATTTATAGATCACTCCTTTCATATTTTAATGTTTTCACACCTCCATGGCTCTTCATGGATCCATTTCTTTCCCTCATTTTCAGAAGTGAGATTATATTCCTAAAACCTTCACAAAAAAAATTCCCCTCTTTCATGGAAATGATGTACTAAGCCCCATTGAACATGTCCAAGATGTATCTAATCATTGTGCCATACAAAATATCGTAGAGAGAGAAGGTATTTCTAAAATTTGTTGTCTCTTATTTCATAGGAAAAGATCAAGATTAGTAGAGAAGATTAGCTACACAATAAATTTCCACATCGGAAAAATAGAGAGAAAAGATAGAAAATTGGTTCAAGAAGAGTACAAACAACATATCTCCCTTGGAACATATCAAAACCATAAAGAGGTGGAGCATGTTTTAGAATTCAACCTTAGGTTTAAGAATTCTTAGGAAATAATTCCTCTAGAATATAAACCTAAATCAAGTATGGAATTCTTGTTTTATTTAAGATCTTTTGATCCTAATCTTGCAGTCATGTTTCAATCCCTTGGGGAAATGTTCTCTTCTTCATGCATATGATTTTTTCCAAAGCTCAAAAGACCCTTATTTAGGATGGTAAAAGGATATCCATCCCTTTCTCTCCTCTCATTCCCTCATGTTGTGACTTACTCTTAGCTCTCTCTATATTATTTGATCCCCATCCTAATCCACCTCGATTCTAAGAGGCTCACATTGTCCCAATCACTCCTTTTCATTACCAATAGTTCTTGGTGTCCCAATTATACCATATGCTCTACAAAATCCATCCCACCATCACCTAAACAATTACCCAACCCCTAATATTTTTATCATGAAGCATTGGGAGAATTTGGTAATTCATAGGTTGTCCCTCTTGAATAGCCAACCATATTCAATATTGGTTATAAACACATGATGGTGAAGAGAGGCGTTTTTAATTTTATGATGAAAAATATCACCCACAAAACATAATACAACTCTCCCATATAGATGCATTGCCCAACCATTTAGTCACCTTTTAGGGTTATCCTTAGTAAGAGAATATTAAGAAATATTTTCAATTTTCACTTGAGTTACAGAGGCAAGAATGCATCATGAAAATCAATTGAAATGTTTGGAGGAGGAAATTAGAGAGGTTGAACTTAAAATAATATTTTCTTGGGGATCTAATGAAAATAACCCCTTTAAATCACTTCATGGTTTGGTGGAACTAATTTCAACAATAAATGTTAATAACTAAAAAATTTAGAGGAATGAATCTGATCCTGATGATGAAAGCATGCTTTTTATCAAACAAGAGGTGTCCAACAAAGAGGATGGTCAACCAAATCAAGAGGAGAAAGGGTACTAAAAACATTTTTCAAATGTAATGACCATAAATATCTTGCATATTCATAACTTACTACCGTTCTTAGGGACTACAATTCGAATGTGTTTTTAGAGCCCAAACCCAAGGAATGGAAGAGGGAGAATTTATGTCTCTTATCCAAGATAGAGAGGAAATCATTGAGATAATAATTTTGAAGGATTTATGCTTTCAATTAGATATGATTACAACAAGGAGATCATCTATTCACTTGAGGAACTAAATGGAATTCCATCATTGGCATATCATATTCTAACACATTGAAAATGTGTTTTTGAGTAGAAACAAGAAGAAGAGAAGTTGAAGGAGATCACATATAATCTCTATGAGGAGAAATATTAAGATATCTTATTTCCAAGATAACGTAATCCATTGGTGTTGAAAATTAGATACCCTAATAAGGAATCTAACTATTTCAAATCCTCTTTAAGAGTTAATACTAGTCTATCATGTTTCAAATCATGAAGAATATCTCAAAGGTACCAAACATCAATCGTACACCTTCAAAAGAAAAGCGTATATCACAAATATGTGTATCATGTCAATGTCCAGTTGATATTTTAAGGATTTTTGGACCCTATTTGCATGCCTATTATTTTCCACAACCATTGCATGGCCCAAGTTCATCAAGAAATGGGGTTATTTCTCCCAGTGACCTCTAGATTTTTGTAAACTCTATTTTTTTAATTATTTAGATTAGGATAAGGCTAGTTTTATTTCTTGCATAAGACATTATTTGCACACTTTTCATATTTCCCTTGAATTATGTATGATTTTTTTAAACTAATTTTTTTAGCCACACTTTAGGGAGTTGTTTAGAGGTTTCTACTTGTAGATTATCATTTTAGAGGAGTTGTGAAAAATTAGAGTTTCAAAATCTAACTCATAAAGATTACAGGTGATTCATAGGAAGACTCCATGCCCAATGGATGCAAAGGATATTAGTCTTTTCATTCAACAAGAAAATGATCCTGTGAATTGCTAAAATGGGAATCTTGCTTCTTTTTATCTAGTAAATGCATGATACACTCATTTCCACACATTTTAAAGAGTTTTCATTGTTTAATTTGGTTTTTGTAATTTTTAAGAGCTACTAGATAATGTGTACAAATTTTTTTGAAGGATTTTGGAGTTTAGGAACATTTCCTCTTCGTCAATTCATATTCAAACAACGTGTTAACTCATTTTTTAGCCTTTACACACATGCATGGTAAAATCCTCAAATGTTTTAACTTTACAAGTGTTTTACAGTCAACCTTGGAGTATTTTTAAACCCTTACAATTTAGAAGAAGCCTTGAGAGTACTATTGCATTTAATTTTTTTAGCTGCAGTCGATTAAAGCTTCAATGGTGGCCTCCTTTGTATTTTGAGATTAATTGGGCACATTCAATGAGAAGGTCAAATTGGTCCACTTTTCATTAAAAAAAATGTCATTGTTAAGTGGAGATAAGGCTCCACTTAACTTATCTTTTGATATTGAAAATCAAATAAGGCACACAAGAGTTGGGGAAATTGACTAAGGCAAAGCATAAACCAAATTCCATTACAAATCAAATCCTCCATGTGGTAGCATCATGTGTAGTTGGGTGGAATCCAAGTTAGTGACAAGTGGCACAATGTTAGGAAGTGGTGAAAAATAGGATAAGGCATCAAAATGAGTACAAAGCTGAAAAATTGTGATTGGGATAGGTGGACCAATCACAAGAAGTTAAAAACTTAAATTAGGAAGGTCACCACATGGCATAATCATGTTGTGTAAAACATGTGTAGATAGTTAATTTTGCATATTGATTATATTTTTAATATTACAATAGGTAATTTGTTTTATGGTTATAAATAAATAATGGTAATTGTATTTTTTTGATTATGGGAATTATATTCTCGTATTATTTTAGTTATATTTTTGGTTTGGTTGTTAAACATGTAAAACCATTTTTTTTGTTCATGGCTATAAATATTGCAGTGCATCCCACCTTGTAATCAAGTTTTTGAGGTCAATAAAATTAACTAGGCTTATGTCCTTATTCTACATTTGCATTAAGTATTAGAGTGGATACCTATTGTGAAGGAGAAGGTTATAGGAAAAGTTTGGATCTTTGGAGAAGATTTAGTAGAAAAAGAGATCAATTTCATCCCCTTGTGTCTTCCCGGTTCCACTCCCACCTCTCACACCCTACAATACTACCAAGAATTTACAAGTAATTTGAAGTAGTTTACAAGCTTATATATGCCTTTGACAAGGAGGAGCCACCTAGGGACTTCCTCCTACACTAGGACTAGTTCCAAAAAAAAACATTTAAAATTTTCCCCATGGAATAGGGGTTTTGTCTCTAAATTTAGATACACTCTTAGCAATAGCTAACTCTTGCTAAACTGTTATATTTGGTTGTCTTTCTATTTTTCAAGGTAGAGCACTATTTAGCAAAGGATTCCTAGGATGATTTGATTCGGATGATTCATCCAACGAGAACCGAGCTAAGGATGAGTTACAAGCTCAAATATTCTAGCTCCTAGTAGATACATTTTTAGGCTAATAGTTAGGCCGATATAACTTCACTCAATCATTTTCGGTCCTACAACTCTTTTCCATATACTGGACTCAAGGATATAAATTCTCCAAATAATAAGATATTACAAATTAAAATCGGATAACATATTAAATAAAAACTGGTAAATAACATAAAAATATTAAAAAACGGTTCAACGGTTTTACAACGAGAGAAATTATGTATTGTAGGGTTTGTGAGATATCTCATAGTAGGAGGGGCCAAATCCTATTTAGGTTTTGTATTTTTTTTTTTGTTAAATTCATCTACTCTCCTTGACTCAAGTAAGAAGATCGTGTAGAGCAAGACAACAACAAAGTGATGTGTCTCTCTCTATCATTTCCATGTCTCAGACATTACTGATATTTGTATTGGTTAGAATACGACATTGTTATTTATCCACTATTTAAGATTTTGTTTAGCAATTTTCTTCACAGGTCGCATAATGTTAGGTTTTGGGGGGAAATGTGCCTTCTTTTCTGTGTATTTTGTCACAATGTTTCATGTAAGGTTTGATTTCTCCCAAGGGAAGACATTAAGGAAGGTTTTATTTGGTGTAAAATGCATAAATATTTGCAAGAAATTTGGTGTTTTTTCTTGTAATGTTTCACAAATTTTTGTTCTTTACTTCTTATGGCATCGACTTTTGAGAGGGATCTGCATATTTCATAGGTACAAACTTCTTCACTCTTCACAAGAGAGCAAGAGGCATCACGAATGAGGAAGAATCTTGAAAGTTTTAATATCCTTCCACTATTAATTTTTCAGATAAATAAAATACTTTATTTCTTATCAAAATTTAAAAAAAAAATCGCTCAAAGTTCCTTATATTTATTAAAATATTTTTGTGGATATGGTTTATGCACATTAAACGATGTGATTTTATGGATATGGTTTATCCTGATTAAACTATATGATTTTTAATTATATTTTTGTAATGGCGCAATTAATCGGTATGAGTTTAGGCCAATCAAAAATAGTAGTAGTTTAGAGTTTTTTAAAAGATTTAATAGTTACTGTTCTTAACATGAATATTTTTAATGAAGTAAATGCAGAAAAAAATTCTCCTTCCAACCATTGACTATAAAAATATCATATTTTTCTGCTACCTTCACACGCATGGAGGTATTTAGTGCACACTTTTTGAAAAACAAAAGCAATAGGTATTTAATTTTTGTTTTTTTTCCAGCTTAGGAATGGCCGTGTAGCCCTACATTTCCAAATTAAAAAAAAAATTACTGTTACCTTCAATTTCAATTTTGCTTATATTTATTACAAATAAAAAATACAATTTTGCTTATATTAACCATGAGTTTAATTTGTAAGACTTCATTAAAAAAATTGTGTTAAATTTTTAGATTTTAATTATACAAGAAATAAAATAGTTCGTAAAAAGGATCCGAAATAAAATTTTGAAATAAAAAATTCATTTAATAAATTTTATTGATAATAATTCCAATAGTGAACTTTTTGTTCCAATAATAATTTTTACTAATAATAAATACAACATATTTTCGATGTAAACTAATGGAATATATTCTATGTTGAGGTTGTTTTTACATAATTTTTTATTTAGACTCGGTATAGTCACATTGATAAAAATTGTGAGATAAGGAGACTCCCACCTTGCAAGGCGCTTTATGCATTAAAAACACTCGTGTAGGCTTTTCCCCTTAAAAATTCTGAAGTTAATATAATGTAAAAAGGCATTCTTATAGGTAAAACATAATTGGAAATACAATAAAAATAATAACTTTTTCATAAAGTGATTATCTTTATTGATTAAGATTTTATGAAGATTAAGTTTTCATTTGTCAAATCATGAAATAACTCTCTTGTATTTAATTTATAGAAATTTGTAGAATGTTTCAATTATTTAAATATTTTTATATGTTCAAAATCTACAAATTGTTATAGTTACATAAATGATAAAATTGGCAATTCAAAATATATGAAAGTTTAAGAAATATGGTAAAGTATATGAAGTGGAATGATTTCTAATAATGTTATAACAATTAGAATGAATGAAGTTGCTTATTTAATATTATTTTTTTATTTTTTCGTTAAAATTGGATAAAATGATGATAATGATGATAAAAATATCAACAACAATGATGATTATGTCGATGATGAAAACAATGATAATGGGGATCACGATGATAATAATGAAAATGATGATAATAATGAAAATGATGATAATGATGGTGATGATCATAAACGATATGATCAATAACAAAAACATTAGACAAATGAGTATGTAGCTAATGCTAAGCGAGAGATATTCTTAGGTCTATTTAGAGTATTATTGTGTTTCATGTACTATTATGGGGATCACAATGATAATAATGAAAATGATGATAATGATGGTGATGATCATAAATGATATGATCAATAACAAAAACATTGGACAAATGAGTATGTAGTTAATGCTAAGCGAGAGACATTCTTAGGTCTATTTAGAGTATTATTGATGTTTCATGTACTATTACGTGGCTCCGGATTGTTGAAGTGTGTTCCTCTTCTTTGTTGTGGCTTTTTCACCTTTTTGCTATTTGATTTCGACATGAAACATTCATAGGGATTGTACTGCACATTAACAACAATTTTAGAGAGTTCAAGAAGGTGGTAGAGCATTGTCAATGTGGAAAGTGGTTTTACATTATAAAATACACTAAAATAATAACACATTGCAAGTAGATCTAAACGAACCTAATTTCATAAAGAAGTGTCTAATCTAGGCAATAATGATGAGAATGAAGATGAAAATGATGTTGATGAAAATTATTATGATGATGAAAATGATTATGATGGTGATAACAACGACCATAGCCACAATTACCATAAAAATGATAATGAGAATGGAATTGAAGATGACGATGTTGAGGATGACAATGATGACGACGGTGATCACAAAAATTGTGTACCCCATATTATAAACTATAATTAATAAAAATAAACCCTCATCACTAAATGGTTTAGAAAAAACATTAACATGCTAATAACATGATAAATATGCCATAAAAAATAATTCGGCTGCTTAATCATTCATAGGATATTTTGAACATCAAATCATGGACCATGAATCCCAAGTGTGTGACCCTAAACACATTTTGTAAATGTTAATAGTACATACTTAACTTTAAACCATAAACAATAACCTTAAATAATGGTTGATCGGTGAGTAACGATCACTATTAAAGCATATTACAAACCAAATTCCCTAAATACTCAATAAAAACCTAGATTGATTAACGATGACGATGATGATTGACAATGATGAAAACAATGATGATGATGATGAAAAAAATGAAACAATGATGATAATGATGACGATGACAACAATGAAAATGATGATGAGAGGGATGAGGATGAAAATGATGATGACGACCATGAAAACCATGCAAACACATTTCATAAATGTTAATAGTGCATACTTAAATTTAAACCATAAACACTAACCTTAAATAATAGTGGATCAATGTGAGTAACGATGACAATTAAAGCATATTAAAAACCAAATTCCCGAATAATCAATACCAAACCTAATCGACCGACGATGACGATGGTGATCGACAATGATAAAAACAACGATGATGATGACAAAAATGAAACAATGATGATGATGATGATGGCGACGACATCAATGAAAATGATGATGAAAGGGATGATGAAGACGATGATAATGATGATGAAGATGACCATGAAAACCATGTAAATGATGATGGTGACAATGATGATGCCATTGATGATGATAATGTTGAGGAGAGTGTTGAAGATGATGATGATGAAAATGAAAAGACCATGATGATAACAATGACATTGATGATGATAATATGACATATTATTAATATTGATAATATGTCATATTGTCATATGACATAGTAAATGTATATGATGACATGATGATTTGAATGATCTTAGTGTTATCTTTACAAAGTTACATGGGTGATCTCTTTTTAAGATATAGATTCATATTAAACATTTTGTTTACGATCTTTAAGGATGAGTTTAATTGTTAAACGTGAACACTTATATGACATCATGGATTATGCGACATTAACACCAAACACAACTTTGAAAGTGATGAAGACATTGCTAAGGAGAAATGGACCACCATGTTCAAAAACATTGATAGTTTTGATGGTGGTGGTGGTGGTGGTTTTGATGACAGTGATTATAATAATGATAATAAAAATTATGATCATAATTATTGATGATAATGATAATGATCTGTGTTTACGATATGAATTGGTATTAAATATTTTGTTTAAGATCTTCTGTGTTTAATTTTTTTTATCAAGCGTGAACACTTATGTGACATAATATACTATGCAATATTAACACCAAACAAATACCTCTATATGTGATGAAGATACTGCTAAAGATGAATGCACCATTGTGAGCACAACCATTGATGATTATGAAGATTACGATGATGATTGTGGTGGTGGTGATGGTGGTGATAATAATGATGAGGATGATGATGAAGAAGATGAAGATCATGATGAATGGAAATGATAATTGATGATGACGACAATGCTTTTCTTGGTTTCTTGAGGAGGAAGCTTACACAATTCAATTATGATATGTGCTTGTACATTTTACATAGAGCATAATATTATTTCAATATTTCATAATCATATTTTAATGGAATTCACGATGATTATTAATGATGACAACAATGATGTTAATGATGATGATGGAGACAATATATATGGTGATGATGATCATGATGATGCTAATGATGAGGATAATGGCAACGATGATGACAATTACGATGACGAAGAGGGTGATGATTTGTACGACAATGATGATGTTGATAATGATAACAATGATGTTAATCAAGACGATGATTACAACCAAAACTAAAACGACCATGAATATGGGGTGAATGATAATGAATATGGAATTGTGGTGGTGTTGGTGGTGCTTGTGGTGAGGGTGGTGATAATAATGATGATAAAAATGATGATCATGATTATTGACGATGATAATTAATGATTATGAAAATGATGTTAATGATGATGAAGATGATAATATATATGATGATCATAATCATGATGACGATGATGATGAGTATAATGACAACAATGATGATGATTTCGATGACAACAAGGATGATGATTTGTATGACAACAATGATGTTGATGATGATAACAATGATGATGATGGGGATAGTGATTATGATTATTATAATTATGATGCTAATGACCACAACCATAATGACCATAAATTTGTGTAACAACCATTTTAAATAATATAAAACAGAGACTCCTTGATAAGAGTCTCTCCCAAGTAAAGAATAGACAACAATGGAGATCCCTTAGGAGGTAAGAAATGGAAGATGCGCTGAAAATGCCTTGCATTTTCAGCTAATCTTCTAGCCTAGCTTCTGTTAAAACCCTTAATGGCTCATGTTTTTGGCTAAGATGGTTTCTCCTTCCTTTCCCTAAGCTTCACGGTGGTGGCAATGACGTCTTGGATTCCCTTAGGTTGGTTGGAGCTCGTGCCTCTTTGAGGAAGGATGGCGACCATGTTCTATGCGAGACCCTAGCTAGATCCCCTATTACGGGTGTGGGTGGATCCCTGTCAAGGATTCTAATGAGAATGTGTGTGTTCACTCCTCGCTCCTAAACCTTCTTCACAGTCTTCGTATGATGTTGCGATGGTTAAAGCACAAACCCCTTAAGGTAGCCACTATCACTCTTATGGTTACCTTTGATGTTTAGGTGATTAAAGCCAAGGAGTTTTTTTACCGAAAAAGGACTGATTTGCATATTTCGTGGACTGTATACTCACACGACCTATGCTCACGTTTTGGTTGATTTGGATACCACTGTTGACCTTCTAACTACTATGGAATTTAGGGTGTTGTAAAGAATCTGGATGCAACAAATAGACTATGAAGGTCTTCCCTTAAAATGTAGGAAATTCTTTGCTTTGGGTCACTTAGCCTCACATTGCGCTAGTGTGAAACAGAGGAAGAGTGATAGGGTATCTTGATGGAGAGACACACAACCCAATATGATGGTGGTGGGTGATGAACTGAAGTTTCTCTGGAGGTTTTAGAATCGAAGGAGGTAATTTATAGCATTAAGATGAATCATTTATTTCTCCTCCTGTTTTGGGGGAGAGGATACAATTTCTTTTCAACTTTTAGGTGTTATGCCGCATCCTTTAGGGGCGACATCTGCTAATAAAGAGACTCTTGAAATTGTTTTACCAATCTAAAATGATGAAAATGAGGATCCTAATAGAGAAGGGGATTGGATGGTGGTTACAGGAAAAAATAATAGAAAAATTGTTATAGGCCCTCTCAAAATTAATTTAAGATCTCATGATAAAATTTCTAATGGGTAATTTTTTTATTGTTGATGGTTTGGTTTGGTTGTTGGTAGAGGCCTCTTCATTTGTGCTTGATAGCTATATCTTTCTCCCTTTGATAGATATATATTTTCTTCATTTTTATCATTATGATGATAAAAATGATGATCATGATTATTGACGATGATTATTAACGATGGTGACAATAATGTTAATGATGATGATGATGACAATAGAGATGGTTATAATGATCACGATGACAATGATGATGAGGATAATGAAAACGATGATGATGATTACGATGATGACGCGAGGATGATGATGATTTATATGATGAACGATGATGATGATAATGATAACATTGATGATGATGAAGATGATGATCACAAACCAAAACAAAAATGACCATGAAAATGAATATGGAATTGTGGTGGTGGTGGTGCTTGTGGTGAGGATGGTGATAATAATGATGATAAAAATGATGATCATGATTATTGATGATGATAATTAACAATGATGAAAATTATTTTAATGATGATGAAGATGACAATATAGATGATGATGATGATGATCGATCACAATGATGATGACGATGACTAAAATGACAACGATGATAATGATTATGATGACGAAGAGGATGATGATTTGTATGACAAAGATGATGTTGATAATGATAAAAATGACGATGATGGGGATGTTGATTATGATTAATATAATGATGATGATAACAACCAAAACCGAATGAAATTGAAAATTATGATAATGAAAATATATCTTTACAAAGTTACATTAGTGATCTATGTTTAAGATATGAATTCAGATTAAACATTTTATTTACGATTGTTAACATTGAATTTGGTTGTCGACGTGAAAATTTATGTGACATAATGAACTATGCAACATTAACACCAAACATGACTCTGAAAGTGATGAAGACATTGCTAAGGAGAAATGCACCACCATGAGCACAACCATGTATAATGTTGATAGTGGTGGTGCAAGTGGTGGTGATAATAATGATGAGGATAATGATGATCATGATTATTGATGATGATTATTAACGATGACGAAAATGATGTTAATGATGAAGACAATGACAATAGAGATGGTGATGATGACCACGGTGATGATGATGATGACGATGAGGATAATGACAACGATGATGACGATGACGATGACGATGAGGATGATGATTTGTACGATGAGGATGATGTTGAAAACGATATCAATGATGATGATGAATATGATTATCACAACCAAAAGTAAAATAACCATGAAAATGAAAATGGCATTGTGGTGGTGGTGGTGCTTATGGTGAGCGTGGTGATAATAATGATGAGGATAATGCTGATAAAAATGATGACCATGATTATTGATGATGATAATTAATGATGATGAGCATGATTTTAATGTTGATGAAGATGACAATATAAATGATGATGATGATGATGAGTATAATGACAACGATGATGAATTTAAAAAATCTAAATCTCTACACATGAGTGATGTGGGTAGCTATTTTCCTCCAAAAACAAACCTGAAATACATGAACCCGTCCATGGTAAGAATATTCAATAAACTTACAAAGTGATGAATAAATTGCTAAGGATAAATGCACCACCATGAGCACAAACATTGATAGTGTTGATGGTGGTTGTGGTTTTGATGATGGTTGTGATAATAATTATGAGGATAATGATGATAAAAATGATGATCATGATTATTAACGATGACGACAATGATGTTAATGATAATGACAATGACAATAGAGATGATGATGATGATCAAAATGATGATGACGATGAGGATAGAGTACAACTATTGATAGTGTTGATGGTGTTGGTGGTGGTGGTGGTGGTGGTTTTGATGATGGTGGCGATAATAAAGAAGAAGATAATGATGATAAAAATGATGATTATGATTATTAACGATGGAGACAATGATGTTAATGATGATGACAAGAACAATAGAGATGGTGATAATGATCATGATGATGATGACAATGAGGATAATGAAAATGATGATGATGATTATGATGATGATGAGGATGATGATTTGTGTGATGATGATGATGCCGATAATGATAACAATGATGATGATGAAGATGATGATCACAACCAAAACTAAAATGACCATGAAAATGATGACAATGAAAATGAAGATGGCATTGTGGTGGTGGTGGTGCTTGTGGTGAGGGTGGTGATAATAATGATGAGGATAATGATGATCATGATTATTGACATGATAATTAACAATGATGAAAATTATTTTAATGATAATGAACATGGCGATATCGATGATGATGATAATGATCACGATGACGATGATGATGAATAAAATGACAATGATGATGATGATTACAATGACGATGATGGTGAGGATGATAATTTGTATGAAAAATATGTTGATGAGGATGGTGATTATGATTATTATAATGACGATGATAACAACCACACAACTTGAATGAAATTGAAAATGATGATGAGGACAATATATTGTCGTGTAGGGATGACATAGGAGATTTTGAACATTAAATCATGGACCATGAATCTCAAGTGCGTGACCACTGGACACATTTTGTAAATGCTAATAGTACATACTTAACTTTAAACCATAAACAATAACCTTAAATAATAGTGGATCAGTGTGAGTAACGATAAAACTTAAAATATATTACAATCCAAATTCCCTAAATACTTAATAAATACCTAAACTAATTGATGATGATGATTAAAATTGACAATAATCAAAACAACGATGGTGATGGTGATGAAAAAATGAAATAATGATGACAATGATGACGATGAAAACAATGAAAATGATTATGACATGGTTGATCTGAAAATGGTGACGGGGATTACAATAATGATGACCATGACCAAGAAAACCATGCAAATGATGATGGTGATGATGATGACACCGTTGATGAGGAAAATGTGGATGACAATGATGATGAAAATGGAAAGACCATGATGTTGTAACAATGACATTGATGATGATATTATGACATATTATTGTTCATAAATATCTATTACCAATATTGATATTAATAATTTTTAGTTTTAAATTTCTTATAAATTCTAATAATATTATTAATATTAATTTAATAAGGTTAATATTATTAATAAAAATGGTGACAACGACGATGATCATGGTGGTGGAGGTGATGGTGTTGATAATGATGATGATGACAACGACAACGATGATGATGAAGATCATAGGCGATATGGACGATGAAGATGAAAACAAAGACGGTGATGAAGATGAGAATGATGACTCAAAGGAAAATGATTACGACGAGAAAAATGAAAATAATGACAATGACGAAAATGATGAGGATGATGATGATGATGATGATGATAATGACCATGATGAAAACCTAGCAAAAAAACCATGCACTCTATATCGTAAACCATAAAGAATGAATATAAAAAATCATCGATAAACACTTAACAAAAACCTCACAACCTATATACCACAATAAAGTAAATGTGAACAATGACACAATGCTTCACATTGCGGGAGCATAACTTGCAAAGACCATAACTTTTGATCCGACCATTGGATCGTCTTGAAATTTTACAGGGTGGTAGATATACATTAGTACTATGCTGGGGTCAACTTTTCTTGCAAGGTTGTGCCCATTTTGGCACATTTTCAGGCTCGGATTCCTTCATCTAGTGGCCTAAAATTGGCTCCGAATGTCTTTTCCACTTTTGACTAGGTCTTAGAACTTTAATAATTTTTGTTATGCTTGTCAGAATAAGTCCAAATTTCACGTGAGCCCTAATTTATGAATGCATATTTGGCATGCAAATTTTGGGGTCAATCCGAGTTGTTTTGCATTTTAGGGTTTTTGGCATTTTAGGGTTTTAGAGTAGTCTTGAAATAAAAGGAGGATTGTAATGATGTAATAGATCAGTGTGAATTCTAGAATGAGAAGTAAGCTATTTTGAAACTCCTGGTTTTATTTGCAAAGCTATTTATGTGTGTTTTTGGAGGTATTTCAACCTCTTGCAGCTGGATTCACATCAATTGGTATCAGAGCTGGATTTTGATCTTGCGGAAATAGTTAAGGTAACATATTACATTTTTGTGTAGTTTTTACCTCTATTTTATATAACCATGGCTAGACGCGGGAGGGGAGGTTATGCCCAAATGAATAGGCATATGCAGGAGCTACAGAGACAAGTTGTTGAGCTCACGGGAGAAGTTACCCACCTTAGAAGGAGACATGCAAATGGGGATGCAAACCCAGATAGTGATATTGAAGAAGAGCCTCCATTAATGAATGAAGGAGGAGATGAAGAAGAAAATGAGAGAGACGAAGAAACCTTGAATGAGAGACCATTTGAGGAGAGATTGATCAAGGCTTTAGAGGGAAAGAATGACGGCATCAAGATCAATGTTCCTGATTATGGTGGAGGGTTACGACCAGAGGAGTTGATTGATTGGTTAAATCGCATGGAAAAATCCTTTGAGTGGAAAACCCTTTCAGAGGAGAAGAAGGTTAAGTTTGCATGCACTAAGTTGGCGAACATGCATTGATCTGGTGGGATCACTTACAAAATGAAAGACAAAGGAATGGAAAGGGCAAGATCCGAAACTGGAATAAAATGGTAAAGAAGCTTGAAAGAAAATTTCTTCCCGTAGATTATGCTCGATACACTCTTTCGAAGGTTCCAAAACCTAAGACAAAAGGATCTCAACATTGAGGAGTATACTAATGAATTTTATAAGTTATCAGTCAAGGTGGAACAGGGAGAGTCTGAAGAACAAAAGGCTACACGGTACGTAAATGGGTTGAGTTACACCATACAAGATGAGCTGAGTATGCTCCGGATCCATAGCCAATTTGGTCGATGATGCTTATCAACTTGCATTAAAGGCAGAGGAAAAGAACAAGAGGAATAATTTTGGAAGAGGTGTGAAGAGAGGTCCATCATCATCTCCAATGAGGGGCAGGGGTAGATTTGAATCTACAGAAGGTGAATCCTCTAATACAGAAGCGCATGAAGATTCTGGTCAAAGCCATGGTAACTACCAAAGAGTTAGGGGGTTTAAGAGGAGAAGAGGTTATAATGGAGGACGGGGCTGGAATAGCCCCCAAAGGCAATATACATGTTATAGATGTGGTGAAGAGGGGCACAAAGCTTTTGAGTGTCCGCACTATCCTACACAAGATAGATGGCAAGGAGAAAAACCACGAGTGAATTTGGTTGAGGCTGAAGAGGAAGAAGAAATGGAGGTTCTGTAGACTTGGGTGAAACCCTCATGATAAGGAGGACGATAACTGTCCCAAGGAAGGAGAAAGAACATGATGTTCTTTAGAGCTGATTCGTGGCTTCGAACAAATATATTTCAAACAAGATGCACCTCTGGAGGAAAGGTATGTAAAATTATTATTGATGGTGGTAGTTTTGAAAATATGGTTTCAACTGTAATGGTTGATAAATTGAATCTGAAATGTGAGAAGCACCCATATCCCTATCGTATATCATGGTTCAAGAAAGGAAATGAAGTAACCATAGATAAAAGATTCCTTATAAAGTTTTCAATTGGGAATACCTACAAGGATGAGGTGTGGTGTGATGTTATCCCAATGGATGCATGTCATATATTACTTGGGTAGGCCTTGGCAATATGATAGAAAGGTTACACATGATGGAGGGAAAAATACATATACCTTTTGGAAGGATGGTGTAAAGGTGGTCTTGTTACCCTTCAAGGAAGAAGAGAAGAGTGAGGGCTTATTGGCTACAAAAGAGTTTGTTACAGAAATGGAAGAAGTTGGATGTTGTTATGCACTAATGTCAAAGAAGCTGGAGAAAGAAGACTTTAATATACCTATTGCGGTAGAAAAGATACTAAAAGAATACAAAGATGTCATACCAGATGAGCTACTAGATGGGTTACCTCCAAAGTGAGATATTCAACACCATATTGATTTGATCCCAGGATCGGCCCTTCCAAACCAGGCAGCCTATCGGATGAGTCCGACACAGAGTGAAGAGTTGAATAGACAAGTGACAGATCTAATACAGAAAGGGTTAGTGAGAGAAAGTATGAGTCCGCACGTGCAACTCCAGCGTTATTGACTTCCAAAAAAGATAGAGACTGGAGAATGTGTGTAGATAGTAGAGCCATAAACAAGATCACAATTAAGTATCAGTTCCCGATTCCACGATTGGACGATATGATGGATGTGCTAGCGGGAGCCCGATATTTTAGCAAGATTGACCTACGGAGTGGTTACTACCAGATCCGAATCCGTGAAGGGGACGAATGGAAAACTACTTTCAAAATAAAATATGGATTATACGAGTGTGATGCCATTTGGGCTATCTAATGCACCCAGTACATTCATGAGGTTGATGAACAGAGTACTCCGAGAATACAATGGTAAGTTTGTTGTTGTCTATTTTGATGATATTTTGATATTCAGTAAGGCAGTGGGAGAACACTTGTTACATCTGAAATTGGTGCTAGACTTGTTACGTAAAGAGAGTCTATATGCAAACTTAAAGAAGTGTAGATTCCTTCAAAAGAGTCTTGTTTTTTTGGGATTTGTCATATCAGAGGATGGAGTGAGGATGGATGAGGAAAAAGTAAAGGCATTTCTGGAATGGCCTATTCCAAGGAATGTGATAGAGGTTCATATTTTTCATGGATTGGTTCCGCTTATTGCCAAAATTTGGAATATGGTGCCATGTCCACCCTTTGTTACCAGCTAGCTGGATTTCTTGGTGGGAGGCGGAGATTCATCGCACCATCAGGTTCCTCCGCCATTTTCGTGAAACAAGTGGACTGCATCCATAAGCGGGCCGATTAAGCTCTGCACAAAGAATTTCACAGATCTCTCTGCTTACGGAGAACAATCCTTTTGATGCTCATCTCCAGTCACAGGCTGCAGCTACTCAGCATAAGCTCGAGCTTATTGAATCTCACTTGGCCCATGCTACACAAATCTGTCGAGACTTCATTAGCTTTGGGTGGGAGATAAAGATTCTTCAAATCCCTCTATACCAAGCATGCTTGTCAACAGGTCAAAGCTATTCACGACTCTCACCAACAACTTACTAAACTCCCAAAGATTTCCAATGCTTTGTTAAGCACTATTGTTTAGTTTTTCAAGCTCATGAGGATTCAATTGAGTGAGTTGTTGCTCGACAAAAATGTATTGATGTGATGCCTACCAAGTTGTCATCTAAAGACAGTGCTCTCTGCGATGCTCCTCTCACATTAGAAGAACTGCATACAGCCTTACTCTATCTTGCTGATGAAAAGTCTCCCAATCTAGATGGTTTCCCAAGTGAATTTTACAAAACTAATTGGTCGTTTGGGGAACATATTTGCTTGAGGTTTACAATGAAGCCCTTCAAACTCACTCTTTGGGAAGCTTCATTAATCAAGGCAACATCAAGTTTATTCTTAAGGATGGAGATCTAGAGCAGATTAATAATTGACGGCAGATCACCTTGTTGAATGTGTCCTACAAAATTCTTGCCAAGGCATTGGTTTTATACATTGTGAATCTCTTGCCTAATATCATTTGGCTTTGAGCAAATTGGTTTTGTGAAGGGATGATATATCTTGGATAATCTTTTTGTAGTCCGAAGGCATGGAATGAGCTTGGGTTTCTTCACAGCGACCTTTTTCCTCAAAATTGATTTTGAGAAAGATTATGATCACATTAAATGGCCTTTCATTATTGCGATGCTCAACAAAAGGAATGATAACCAAATTGTACCAAACCAACAACACAGATGTTAATCAAACACCACGATCAATAAGATGAAAGTAATTCACCATAATAACTTTACATAAAACCTTTGCAAACAAATGAGCAACAATATCATATATTATTATGGAACTCAATGAAATACAATGAGAATGGGCCTTGCTTATATAAGCAAGGAATAACAATATAAGAACCAGTCAAGGTTGTATATCAAGCCATAAATCAAGGAAATAACTAGTCATCAAAGAACTAGTCAAGACCATAGATTTAGGAGAGAACTAGACATCAAGGATCTAGTCAATACCATAGATCAAGGAAAAACTAGTCAATACCATAGATTAAGGAAAGAACTATACCTAACAACTAGATAATATTTCCTAATATCTAAATAAGATAAAATAAATATCCACACACATAATTGGGTGAGGATAAATATAATAAAGGTAAATAAAGTACCTAGGTGAATATGAGGTAAGGTAAATACCTAGTCTAACACCCCTCCTCAAGTGAAGCTAGGGGCCAAAATAGAAGTGACGTGTCCACAATATGAGTCCCGAAAACTAGGCCTAATGAGGTACTCATGTACAATAATTGGGAAAAGGGGACAACACAAGGTACCCAAAACCAGTAACAACAAAGTAAAGAGAGTAAAAACCCATTGCAAGGCATCCCAAGAAGCTCTACTCAAAAAAACTCGTACAATGTTGAAGAATTTTGGTGTGCACTATGGTTTGAATCCACTGCTCGATCACAAAACTCAAAAATAATTGACACTGGGCTTCACCAAAATAGCTCCATACAAGGAGACTTTCAATGGAGTGATGTCGAAAGTGTAAAAAAACACCAAACATAATTCAATCAAATGCTGCAAATAGGTGTGCCATGATCCAAGAACAATAACCAAAGCAACAAGAAATGGACACAAAATCTAGAGTGTCAGGATCCAAGAAAATCCAAGGTAACAAGGCAAGGGCATGAAACCCAAAAAGCAGATCAACACCACACCCTCCCATACTACTGAATGGGTGGAGTGACGCTACAAATATGTATGAGTTGCCCAAAATCAACTACTCGAACACTAAAAAATAACACTGGACTTCACCAGAATAGATCCCCCACAAGAGATACTATCAACATGCCAAAAGTGTCAAAAATACAGATACAAAATCTCTCAACAAATAAGAGAGATACACTACACTCTAAAGAAAAATGCTTAAAACAAGAAGCATTACAATGCGGAAGGTATAGAAAGTGGAGCAAGATGTCGAATAGTGGAGGAGCCACGCCTATAGAGTCCTCTCAATGAATGCCTATGTCGCCACCACGAGTGATCAAATATTCACCCCAAATCAACATGGATGGATGAAGAAGATGCCTGCATATGACTTGGTGTAAAATGCATGGTGTGTGCATGTAAAGGAACATTAGAATGTGTGTCAGTTGATCATGTCTAACAAATGAAGTCTCAGGTTTCTCAAGCCTGAGTGAAGGTTCATAACTCATGTGTTGCTCATCATCCCCAGAAATAGGCAAGCAAACAAAAATAGGAGCTTTGTCAATGTGTGATCCCAATGAAGTATCTGCTCAAAAATCAATGTCATGGCGAGAATTCCACTTAACATGTGGAATAGGGGAAACAATACCTTGTGAATGTCTACCAATACCTCCGCTAGTGAAACCCATAAAACGAAGCATGCGAGAACCGAATGTAGTGGTATGCTTCTCAAAAGAGCCATGCATATGAGCAGAAGTAGGATACACAACATGTGTTACTAGAATAGGCACAAATGTGGAAGAGCATGCAGTAACAAGCCTCACAGGCTTATGAGCATCAAGAGCAGTAACAGGCTCAAAGACTAGCATATCAATGTCAGTGGGTACAAGAGCAACAATTGCAAGTGGACTAGGAGCATGGACATGGTTGTCCACAATATGATGGTGATGTTGTAGGCTAGCAAGTTTTTGTTGCAGGGAGTGTATTAGTGTATCCTTATTGTGAATGAGTGATTGTAGAAGAGAATTTCGCTTCTTGAGCGATCTATTTTCTTCCACAAATTTTACAATATCCTCTTGAAGTCCACACACTTCATAGAAAATCATATCATTCTTAGAATCCATGATAGATACAAGAATGCAACTCCCAAAAGTTTAGACGTCGGGCTCAGCAAATTACATCCACAATTGATTACAACACTCCTCCATATTTGACACTTTATAATGAGTGCGTGTTACAATATGACACTTTATAATTATAGTGTAATTCTCAAAATAAATATTTCCAATGGAAAGAACACGAAAAAATAAGCACTTTTGCAAAAAAATGACATTCAAAACCGAGTTATGCCACTAAAACAAAATACAATATTCTTGCCTTCACCACACAATTAATATGAAGGGGGCTAGAGTTAAGCACCTACTAGTAGGAATCACAATATTTAAGCCCTCATATGACCATACAATATGACTAGGGCCTAAGGATTTACTTACAAACGGATGTCAATAGCAATCTCCTACTCTGATACCATAAAAGGAACAATAACCAGATCGTACCAAGCCAAGAACACAGATGCTAATCAAACACCATGATCAATAAGATGAAAGTAATTCATCAAAATAACTTTACATAAAACCTTTACAAACTAACGAGCAACAATATCATAAATTATTATGGAACTCAATGAAATACAATGAGAATGGACCTTACTTATATAGGCAAGGAATAACAATCTAAGAACCACAAGGTCGTAGATCAAATCATAAATCAAGGAAATAACTAGTCATCAAAGAACTAGTCAAACCATAGATTTAGGAGAGAAATAGACATCAAGGATCTAGTCAATACCATAGATCGAGGAAAGAACTATACATAACAACTAGATAGTATCTCCTAATATCTAAATAAGATAAAATAAATATCCACACACATAAGTGGGTGAAGATAAATACAATAAAGGTAAATAAAGTACCTAGGTGAACATGAGCTATGGTAAATACCTACTCTAACACTCAAAGCCCTCATATTTGATGATTTATTCCAATTATCTGTTAGCACCTTGTTTTCTAACGCCTCTGCTCGACTCACCATTAATGGTCACCAATCCTTTGCTATTGGGATTTTCTGCTCCATCAGATAAGGGTGCCCTCTCACGCCTACGTTGTTTGTGGTTACTGTTGATGCATTGGGTTATTTAATTATACATCAAGCTACCCAAGGTATGATTCATGGTATTGTTCTTTTAGATCACAAGTCTCAACTTATCAATGGACATTTTGCGGATGACTCCTTTCTCACGATTGCAGAATCTGAGCAGAATGTTGTCAGAGTCTTAGACTGTCTTGACACTTTCTGTTTGGCTTCTGGTTCCAATGTCCAATTGGCCAAAACATTGGGCTATTGGCAGAGTTGCTTGCCTCCTCTTGACTGGTTGAATGCCTACCCCTAGAAATGGATTACCTGTGGTGAACAATTCAGACTTTTAGGCATTCTTTTTGCCTTTGATAGTGACTCTGTGACGTTGTGGCAATATGTTCTCAACATAGTGGAGCCAGAAAGTTAGTAAATGATATTCTAAGCCGCTCTCTTTGTTTAGTAAATTTCAGGTCTGCACCAAGATCCTTGTTGCTACTCATGTTTATTATTCTGCGTGTTAGTGCCCCTCTCAAACTTCGTTCACGCAGCTGGCCAAGTTGCTCTGGGAATTCTTTTGGTGTAAAATTTATGGTTTAGCTGGCTTCCACCGAGTTGCTTGTGATATATGTTGCCTCCCTCGCTAACAAGGTGATATGGTGATCATTGATGTTTACGACATAATGTGGCATTATGCGCTAAGTGGGTCATCTGGTGTCTTTTTGGCAATCAAGCCTGATAAATTCTGTTGCGTCACTGTATTGATTATGGTGCTCTATATGGCAAGAAATGTTGGAGCAATATTGGATTGCATTCCCTTATTATTACTTCAGCCCCTGTTAAAATTACAGGTACCTTTGTTGCCAAAAGCATATGGAAAGCCTTTGAGATGGTTAAGTCTTTTATGCATTGGATTGGAGATGGTTTTCGCACTAAGTTTTCTTTTAAGTCTCAAAATATTTGGTGGTCACCTATTATCACAACAGGCAATCTCCTGCTGGATGAAACACCGGGTATCAAAGCTATCCACATGTATCGAAAGGGCATTAAGACTATACAAGATCTCATGCATCATAAAGACTGAATTTCTTGGCCCGTGCTCAAATTAAAATTCAATCTGGCCAACTCGGACCTTCCATTTATCTACAAAATTCAAGAGCTCCTGCCGGATGTTATGCTCCATAAGTTGGGGCTTAAACCTCCTGCACTGGTGGTGTGATTGGCGGTGGAATCAAGAAATTGCTTTCCTTAATTATAATTCTAGACCACTTATCTTTTGCTAAGCCCGCACTCGCCTAGCCCTTGATCGACTTAACGCTTAGTGGGGGTTACAGTCTGTGCCTTCCACTTGGCTTCGTCGGCTTTCCCGTACCTAGAATTCTCTTCTTGAGCCTAAAGTTAACCATTTCCTCTGGTGTCTTGTCTACCAAGGTTTGTCTGTGGGCGAACGACTTAATCATATTGGTATACCGGATCCTATTTGTCCTTTTTTCTCTCAACTCGAGTCTTTCAAGCACCTCTTCTGGTCTTTCCCTCATGCTCAGACTATCTGGAAATGGATCTACTCTTTATTCATGTCGTATCATCCTAAATTCTTTCATTGGTGAATTACCTTATTTGGTGATTTTGCTCCTTGGCCTCGTCACATTGATACGCTTTGGCAATTGTTTCGCAGATTGTATTCTTCCCAGTTTAGAAAGTTCGCATGCCTTAATCTTCAAGCATGACCAATCACACTTGTTTTTCCATTAATGACAGAGTGATTCTTTTGTCTCTTGTGCGCATGCAGATTCAAGCTCAAGCTACCAAAGTTGCCATGGAGTTTGTGCATCTTCAGGTATTACTTGATCATTGGGGGAGTGCGCCCTACACCATGAGCCAGGTTCCACTGGATCCTCAACTGCCGCCACCCCAACCTTCACCACCCTGATGCTCACCTCATACGGGCCCTCGTCGGAGGAGTCGTTCATGTAGCCATCGTTCCACCTCCCCTCGGGCCGCCCTTAAGCTCCGTCTTCCTCTGGATCATGTTGGGCCCGAACTCGAGGGGAAGGGCATTGCCATGGTTCTCTCGCAATGGTTCGCCGCCATCGATAATGCGGACACTTGCAAGTTCGCCTCCCCATGGTTGGGGTATAATGGTTCCTTTACAAATAAAGTATTCAGATCCTCACGATGACTGACAAGTGGATCCTCCTTCGACGAAGCCAAATAGCAGAGCTATCATCCCTCCCCAGGATGATCTTCCCCCTCTCTAGGTGTCGCGGTGTGTGCTTGACTGTGCTAGTTTATGTTTCTGTGCTCTTGGGTTGCCCTAGTGGCGTTTTGTTATAGCCTTTGTGGCTTATTTTTAGCCCTCGTGGCGTTTTACGGGACCGTGTGTTATCTGGTCGCCCCTTACTATGTGACTCTCTTTTTATTTTATTAATATTAAGGGCAGTTACAATAGTAAAATATGAAAAACATTTCTTATTGATTTTATTGGCATTGACGGTTATATTTAGACCACGTGGGAGAAGAAGTAAAGTAAGTTTGATGGTCTAGACTCCATATTTAATTTAATTTAATTTAGATATTAATGTCCACAGAAGGCCAAGAATGGCCTATGGGACAGAAAAATACAGACCAAGAACCAAATTATAACGGGAGTGCTAAAACATCTCCATTTATTTAAGTATACATCATGCTCTAACAATTTTGAAATTTATTGGTATCCACAACATATTTAATTATTTTGGCCTTGATTTGAATTTAGTAGGTACGGCCCTGGAAATCGGGTTTTGGAGCCCTTTTTCCCAATCTCCCTCTAATCTCAGCTTTGAGAGCACTTCAATGGCTCTTCTGTAAGCTTTTCAAATACCCATTCAGGAGCCTTCAAAAGCCAAGCATTTTTCTTCCAAGGGGCCGGCCTTGACTTTATATTCGAACCATGCACATTGAGTTTGCCAATGCAGGTCACAGGGCACAATTGGGAATTGCAGTTGAAGGAGTTTTATCGAAATAATTTGCACCGGGCAGTTTAAAGGAGTTTTTGTGTTCTGGATAATTTGGAACTGGGTTACGGGTATCTATTGGGGTAAAAAGAAAAAGAATGAGCCCTCCACGAATTGTTATTGAAATCAGCTCATCTTCGGATGAAGAAACTACTCCCCTGCGTTTGCGTAAGAAGACCTCTTTTGGAAAAAGTCCTTCTGGTGAGAAGGGGGTTTCGGTCATAAGGGTAGCTTCTCCAATTAAGCGTCACACGAAAAAACGGAAGAGCAGGGATTTTGATGACGACTGCATTATATTGGATTCTGACCCAGACAACAAGGGTTCTGGATTGAGTGCCATGTCAAATCAATCGCCAAAAGATTTGCTGGTTGTAGCAGAGCGTGGACAGGTGTGTGTCACGGGTGTCCTTACGTATTCCGTAGATTTATTAGATTCTCGTATATGCGGTGTTTTTTGATAGATTGAGTAGATCCCCATGTACATTGTTATTTGATGAATTTGGAAGACACATGTATGCTCTGTTATTTGATGAATTTGAAAGACACACATATGCTCTGTTATTTGATGAATTTAGTAGAATAGGCTAGGTGGTTAGATGGTTGTGGTGCAATGGTAATGGGCGATACTTGTAACTGTGTTAATTGAGTTCCAAACACTTGTAATAACAAGCACTGAGTTCAATGCCCCTCACTGTGCTGCTGGGTACCTCTGGTGTAGGTGGATTGGCAACGTTTGGTTTGCTTTCAGGCCTGGGTATGAGTTCAAAACTAAGGAGTACAGATTTTTTTATTGGAGAAAAAACCAGCTCCTGATTCAGGGGCACATGTATAATGAGTCTCCTTCGGCATAGCCAAGGTAGTGAGGGGTATTCCTTCTGTCATATTCACCTTGGTCCAGCCTCTCATCTCGTTGTTTTGGGTATCTGAGGGAGTTTTGTACCTTGGTGGATGTCATAACATTTGTCACTTACTATCAACTACAACCGTTACTACAACCTCTTTGATGGAAACACAAAATTTAAACAATGTCTATAAGATAAAGCTGAAAAAGTTCCTCTCTTGTTACTAGGCATCTTAGAGCATGGTCCCATGGAGGGGCTGCAGCTCCTATTTTCTTGCAGCGGAAGGTCCCATGATTATTTTTAAAGCCAGCTACAGGAAATAATAGAATCTAGGCCTAAAAAATAGGAGCTCCACTTTTTTGCCCCCTAAACTTAAGAGGTGGCTGGAGAGGGGGCTGGGAGTTTCCCCCTACAGTTTAGGCTGATTTTGTTCATGTAGAATATAATATGCATTCCCGCCATTATTTTTTGGTGATTTTAGAGAGAAATATATTTTTATTTACCTACAAATAACCATAAAAATCCAATGGGATCATATAATATCTCAACGGGTATTGTTAAGGAAACTAATAAAAAAACATGGGACCTTAAAACTGCTAAAATGCTCCTAAATTTTCTCAGCAGCACCCGCTGAGATATTTATGGAGCCCCCTCCATGGGACCATGCTCTTAGTCATATGCCCAAGAGGTAGGCTGGCTAGGCTGGGACGTAAAAGCTCACTCCTAGCTTTTTCCTAGCTTTTTCCCTTTATTAGATGAATTCAGTAAAATCCATTTAGACTTTGTTATTAGATTAATTAAGTAGGCCTATAGACACTTTTTTATGAGATGAATTTCATAGATCCCATATACTCATTGTTATTAGATGAATTCAACAGGTCCCATAAAATGCTACAAATCTGTTATTACATATTTTAAATGGAATCCCATGTACAATGTGCTATTGGATAAATTCATTAGGTGCCCCCATACAAGCTGATTAATTTTATATATGGTATTAAAGAAAGAATTAGAACAGATTACGTTATTCCCTTATAAGTTGAATGGTTGAAAACCATATTTACCTAATACTGGGATGGCGGGACAATTTCTAAATATTGGGGACAACGTGGAACGGTTAATTAAAAAAATATAAATATTTAAAATATAGAAACATAGTGACTAAACTATATAAATAAGCTGAAATAAAACTATTTGAGACTTAAATAAGATGAAATAAAACCATTTCAGATTTAAATAAGCTGAAATCATAAATATCAAATACATTTAAATTATAAATTATACATAATTTAATAAAACCATTTCAATTTGAGACTTAAACATTAAATAAGCTTAAATAAATTATAAAACCATCGTGATTGATCAATTGACAATATCTGGTATTCATATCATTAATCTCAAATTCAAATAGACCAACACTTGTCAATATGACAAAAAAAAGAGGACAAGTTTCCACTCAAAAATTATAATTAACATTTGAAACATCCATGAACTCCTCGTTGAAACTATCATCTTCATCCTTAATGGAGAGCCCAATCAATCCCTGTTGCATAGTATTGTCCTCTTCTACTTGCCTCGGCTCCTTAGGATTTACATCCCACCGTAATGTCGGGGTCTGCTTGTACTCAATTGTCTTGTGATCTATAATACGTAAAATACTTTGTACAACTACAAGTTTCTCTTCTTTCATAGAGGTAAGCCTATTTCTCTTAACAAAGTGGATCCAACCATATACTGACCAATTCCTTTTAGAGGCAGAGGAACTAGAAACCGGGAAAGGAGGTGAATTGCAAGTGTTCGCAACGGTCTTGGATGTCCATTTAGTCGCCTCCAACTCGACCAAACTTGTCTGTGCCAATGTTACCTTGTCCATCTTCGTTGAAATTTTGTACCCATCAAGTTCAGTGAAGTTGAGCCACTCCAACCTGACTTGTGAAGCCTCCTCTGGACTATACATTTTTAAGGGCCTTTATAAGGCCTTTCTTCATCTCATCGTCATCCTAAGTGATAATTCTACCTGGCCTCTCCACATACCATTTGGGATTAAGTGCATATGTAGCCATATGAAGTGGGGTGTTCAACTTCTTCCATCTATGTTGAATGATGGGTTGAATATGTTCATGGTAGAACTCCATAGTGGGTTCCCTCACCCAAATAGCTGCCTTCATTTTCCCAAGTATGCTATCAATGCACTCATATATCTCACCAAGATTGGGGCTATTAGAATCCCCATATTTGATGACGCTAAAAACTAGAGTTATAATTGATGTGATGTATTTCACATCAGCCCAAAATGTCTCTCTCACCACCACTTCCTTCACTCTCTTCCCTTGCTTTGTCTTGGACTCATGCCACCTAGTCCAATCCTGTGTCATAATCATAACTTGTAAGGGCTCTTGCAACTCAAACATCCTTTCCAACAAAATAAAATAGGATGCAAAGCAGTGTCAATTGGTTTGAGGAATTCCTATCTCACAAAGCTTTAAAAGAGTGGTAACGATGTGTGGTGATTGCATATGAACAACTACACGTGCCTAGCCTCATTCACTATCTTTCTTGACCCACTAAATCTTCCCTATGTCCTTTAGTTCATTGTTCATGGCATGCACGCAATATGGGGTCCAATAAATATGATTGTAGGTACCCTCCACTAGATTTCCTGCTGCTCTAAACACATAAGCTGCATTTGTGATGACCTGTACAACATTTGAAGGTCCAACCTCTTTAATGACATCCTTCAAAATTTAATACCGATACTCAACATCTTTCTGCTTCCCAGAACAATCAACTACTCTCAAGAATTACGGTTCATCTTTACGAAGAGACAATAATATTGATGAGTGGTCGGTGTCTAATATCCATCCACTCATCTAAGATAATGCTTTGCATCCATGTGACACCTATGTGACCTTCATCTCCTCCATCAAAAAATTAACCTTGGAATAGTTTCTATCAAAGATGGTTGTCCTAAGTTTGGTGTCTTTAGGAGGCACATAATTTGTACTTGCTTTTTGCTACCTTGGCCATAGCCTCCTTGTAATAAGGAGAATGAGTGACATGAAATGAGATTCTAGAAGTATAATTTTTTTTTTTTTTGATAGCATCATTCGCCTCTTCCCTTGCCTTTGAATCAAACATGTCTACAACTGGATTGGGGGCTACCCCCATGGCCTTTCTCTTCCTTTGCTTTCCCACTTCTGTCATTCCAAAACTAGAACTAGCCAAAGTATTCTTGCAGTCCTAAGAGAGCTCAAAGGAGTGTTAGGTTCGAAGTGGCAATACCACAAACTTCCGGGCGTTGTTCATGGTATTTCCATTATAAAGTCTCACCATCTCTGCTCTCTGATCAAGTGAAAGAGCCTTATAAACATCAACCCCCTTCCTGTAAGGTGCAACAAGTGTGCATTGGTCCTAGTGATGCTGCCATGCCAAGTCTTTGAACATATGTTGCACTTCCATAGTTTATGTAATGTCCCCAATTGGACATATTTTACCCTCAAACGAATTTGAGGCAAATCCCACTCCCTAAAGACAAATTATAGAAGATATACCAAATATTTTAAATGCAGATCTGATTTTTATATAGAAATGACGACTTGGCTAGAGGATGAAACTTATCCAAAACAGAAGATAAATCACTATATTTTTACCATAAACTGATCAGCTGAATTTATTATGCCAACACAAGAAAAATACCAAATTTGGAACCCAATTGGAGGCTGAAATATTTTATTAAAAAATTTGCAAATACTTGCCTTCAGACACCGCTGGAAATATGATATTTTAGAGCCAAAATTCACTCCCAAAATTTGATTTGGATGACTAAAAATCTGCAAATAGAACAACCCAAATCTGATTTTTAGCAGCTCAAAACACCTCCAAACAGTCTTCTATGCAAGTTTAACCACCTAAAACAAGCTGGAAATAAAGAAGGGATACAACTAAGTCCCTCCTCCTGGAAAACTTTTAGCCCTCAACACTGTTGCAAAACTACTGGAAAATATAAATAAATCCTTGATCCGCAATGGAAATCCCTGTATGGAGAATCCTCTCAACTAGAAGAAGAGTTTTCGTTCTTCTTTTATATCTCGTAGAGGGTTTTCGTCCTCATAAATTATTTTGCAAAACTCTCAAGCTCAGACAAAAATCATAATTTTATAAAATGAAAGAGATGCCTCTCACAAGCAAGTCGACTTGCTTTTATAATCAAATTTGGCTTAGTAGCCACCCACAACCACCAATCATCTTCCATTGCTTGCATTTAATTCTTTTTGTTTTGTCCCCTCTCCAACATGGGTCGCATTTTCTCCTAGGGGGAAATAACAAATATAAAGTGACTTTCCCTTTTATTTTATTTTTACTTTTATTTTTTTATAATTTTGACTTTATCATTAATAAATTAATATAAAGTGCTTATAATAATATTTTATATTGCACTTTAATAATTAATTCATTATGACAAGTTTCCCTTTTTATCACCCCTTAGCCGTCGGGAAACAAAATTGGGTTAAGGGTCTTCGACTGATTATTTTAGGAAGTGGGACATTTTAGTTTACTCCCCTCTCTAGACTCGGTGTTCACAACTATATGAGCAAATTGTTGTAATGACTTCTTATTAAATGATCCCATGGCAAATGTGGACAACATTTGAGAGGGGCAACTAGTAGCTCCGATGAACTACCGATTGTTGTTGGCACTACATATTGTCTCACTTCTTCGCTCCCCAATTAAGTCATCACCAACACTTCCACCTATCTCAATCCTCTCCTCTGATTCATATATATTTTGAAGAACTCATGGCGATGATTGTTGGGGCTGCAATGAATGAAAAAAAAAACCATAACTATATGCAATGAATAAAAAAACGATAACTATAGGCAATGATTATAATTTATAAACAAGTAAAACAACCATAACTATATGCAATGAATTAAAAAAACAACGATAACTATTTGCAATGATTAAGAAAAAGTAAAACAACCATAACTATATGCAATGAATAAAAAACAACCATAACTATATGCAACGATTAAAAACAGCCATAAGCCCCTAACTATATGTAAATTTTTAAAAAATATTAAAAAACAAAAACATAGAAACATCAAACATGTGAATTATTGAATATTGAATAGGAATATTAAGTTTTTTTTTTTTGTATCTACATTCATGTGTATCAAAGTTTTTGTATTCCTAATGTTTTTAAGAATGTGTATCATACTATCATGGTAAACCTTGCCAAACCTATTCAATAATCAAGAGTTTTATGTTTTAAGATTTAAAAAAATAAAATGTTAACCCTATGACCAAATCCTATGCAATATGCATTTTGTAAAATCCTCAAACTATAAATCGGTGTTTTTTAAAAACCGGTCAAACCGAACCGGACTGGCAACGGAACCGGCCGGTTTGACCAGATTTAACATTTTAAAGCACGAACCGTTTAGTAATCGGACGGTTGATTTCCATTTTTAGTCCAAACCGGTCAACAACTATTTCATCCTGAACCGCCGAGTCAAAAACATTTCTTTCCTTTTTGGATTTTTGGTGAAAAAACACAAGCATAGAATAAAATTTTCCATTTTTGGAAAGAGGGTCCGAAGATGTAGCAACAAAAACTTGCATGTGCCATAACTTTCATTAGTGGCTCCGTTTGGTGTCATTTTCTCTAAAAGTGCATATTTTCTTGAGCTCTACGCATTGATGGCAATATTTTTCTTATTTTAATAAAATCTATTTTTGCACCTTTTTGGACCAAGCAACTTCTTGCACATCTTCGAAAGAATCATGAGCTTTGATTGCTTGTAGACAGTTAGTAATTAAAAATCTTTGGATAGCTTTCCAAAACTCCCAATCAAATATTCTCCCGTGCTCGAACTAATCGTCCCACCTACCAACTTGGCCTCGACACCTTATTCAAATGTTGACTTCACATATCAAGTTATCAATGATGCATAGGTTTTTTTTTTTGCTATTTTAAGAGTCTTTTTTGTGTTTAAACTCCAATTTGCGCATCCTCGGACACAAGACCTCAAGGCTATCGTAAAGGTCCCAACAAAAAGCATTAATAGCAATGAAAGAAAACTCTGCAAATACATGGTTTTGGCTGCAATTTTATGTTTTTAAAGAAATTTGAGTATTTTTAAGTTGCTTTTAGTATTCCCTTAAAAAAAAAGCCATAGTATTGGCCGAATATTGCTGAGTTTTGTTTTTTTGGGGTCTGCCGAGTATTTGCCGAGTGCGAGTATTCCAACTATCACTATATACATGAGCAAACTTTGCATATTTTGTGTGTAATTGTTGGCATCATGGTTTCTAATTTTTCAAATATATTTCTTTCTTTAAAAATGTAATTTTTATGTGTTTTTTAGTAAACCGGTTCATAGAGTTTGAACCGGTCCGGTTCCGGTTCCGGTCCGGTCCAACCCTCGACCGGTTCCGAGTCCGGTTCCGATTTTTAAAACATTGCTATAAATATGATTACATTGTGAATGTAGATACAAAAACTTAAAAGCAACCCCTAAATAATACAAATAAAAACTAAATTTTAAAAACTAGAGACTATTATCAAGTATGTAAGCAAATAAAATTATAAATACCTCTTGCTTGCTCTTGCTCTTGCAGTTGCCCTTCTTCTTCCTCTTGCTCTCCTCTTCTTCACTTTGCTCAAGTGTGAATATTGAATGTGATATGGAATGAGGCCATAGAGTCATTTTATAACTTATAATGTCACTTTTAGGGTTAGGGTTATGTTGTGTTTCTTTTATGTTATTATAACTTTCCATAAAATAAAATTTGACAAAAAAGTGTGTTTTTAAAAACTAAATGGAAAAAAAGCTCTGCGCCGCCGAGGACATTTGGACGTTTGTGGGACATACCTTGATCATCTCGGGATGTCTAGCTGTCCCTGACGTCCCCAAAATGTTTGGGATCTCCCTTGAATTTTCTGGGCATCCTAGGAGACATCCCTCTCCTTTTCTGCCCTTCAGGAAAGGAAATGTTGGGGGAGGGGGGCGGCGTTTCACCTCCGTCTTGCTGTCCCAGATGCCTAGTTTTTGCAGGGGACGCTTCCCTGCATAACACTGTTTAAAGCAGTCACGTGGAGACCTGGGAGTATTGATACAGAGACATGGACGCCATTTACACCAGGAGTACGTTAGAAAGTGAATAAGGGCGTGGCAATGGTTATATAATTATAATCACTAGAAGATGTGGCAGGTATGTGATGGTCCATTTCCCTGTACTGGAGTTTCCTAGTGACTATATATTAAAAATTCTTTTTGCAAGTCTGGATGTTTCAAACCTTTTGTGTGTGTGTTTAGTTAAATTCAATAGATTAGATACTATATACACTCTGTTTTTAGATAAATTTAATACATCCCATACACACTGTTACTAGATGCTTTCAATAGATTCGATGTACACATTGTTATTAGACGAATTCAATGAATTTTGTACCCCTGGTTTTGTCCTGAAACACCAGCTAAGGAGCCCATATAAATTCAGTAGGATTCCCTATACACTGTTATGAGATAAATGCAATAGATGACATATGCTCTCTGTTATTAGATAAATTTAATAGATCCCACATACACTCTTTTATTGGATGTCCAATGTAAGCTGATTATTTTCCATGTGGCAGTAAAGAAAAAAATAGAACAGAATAGGAGGTGCTCTTATTGATTGAATGTTCTCAATTTGCTTTTAGGAAAGCACATGCCAGTGTGTAATCACAAAGCATAAATCATATGCACTCCACCATATCCTCTGATCCTCTTGTCATTGTCATTTACGATCTTAATGAAAGACCCTGACCTCATTCAACAGGCTATAATATTGCTCAAATTGGGTCCGTGCACTGTTCTTTGTATTTATAGGAAGCTTCCTCCTGTGTAGGAATTCCTCCTTCATGAAATTCAGCTAGAATTTAATGAATTCAATGGATCTTGTATACACCCTCGTTTTCACACAGATTAAATAGGCCAAAGTAGAATCTGTAGATAAATTCAATAGAATCATGTACACATTATTTTTAGATATATTCATTAGATGCCCCGATTAAGGTGATCATACTTTCTGTGTGGTAGTAAAGAAAGAATTGTAACAAACTGTATGGTGCCCATATTGGTTGAATGTAATCAATATGCTTTTTGGCTAGAGTGAATTCAAATATACTGTGGTGCCTATATTGCTTGAATATATTCAATGTGCTTTATGGTAAGTCTATGGATTCTATGGACTCTTTGTGTTTGGTTTTAGTCTCAAGCATAAGAATGCACCCCACTTTATTTCTGACCCTCTTCTTATTGTTTTTAGGGGATAATAAAAGAGCATCATATCATCGAGATTATGACAAACTACAATGTTAGATCAAATTGGTTGCGCAGAGAATGCTTTTAACATTTCAAAAAATGTTTAGAGGAATTTGTACACAATTTGTATCAAGTGTAGAAGCTCATTTGTCATGGAGGCCAGCTCAAATTTCATCACCTTTTCAGGGTCCTAGTTTCTGGCCCAACAAATTACTCTCTATTTTCTGACTTGTTGAGCAATACCATATTTTTGACCCTATCTCATTGTCATTCAGGAGTATAATGAATGACCAGTTTTGTAAGGATTAAGACAAAGCGTAGTAGTGCTCAAATTTATCGTGCAGAGTATGTTTTTACTTTTCAAATAAATTTTTAGAAGATTTCTCTGGAGGATTCTGTGTAATGTCTCCCAGAAAAACTGAATATAATTTTTTTGAGGTAAAACTTTTTCTTTACCTAATGTGGAAACGTATTGCCATAACAACTTGTGTCATAGTGAACTAATAATCAAACAAAGTTCATATGGATAATTGTTCAACAGCTTTGTAACAAGGGTCTCACGGCCTACAACTCTCTATGGATAATGGTGTGATTTGCGACCTTTACTCTAGTCATGATTTCTATTTTTCAAGTTTGTTTCTTTAGTTACATCTACCCATGCCCCTTTTTAGGGTAAATAGGTTTAAGGCATAGTTACCTGAGACAAGGGGACAGCGGGGGACAGCTAATTAAAAAATATATAACTATTTAAAATATAAAGATATAGTGACTAAATTATATAAATAAGCTGAAATAAAACCATTTGAGATTTAAATAAGGTGAAACTATTATAAGTGATTTACAATTAAAAAAAAATAGTTTAGAGTGTTGTTTTTATGTTTTTTTATTTAAAAATGCGGCAGACCACGTGGGGGCGTCCAGGCGTCCCCCATGCCCCCACACGTTCCCACATCCCCAAAACGTTTCCCTCCCTCTGCAGACGCGTCCCGGGGCGTTTCCCACCAAGCATGCATTGTGGGAAACGTGGAAACGCTTCCCCCGTCCCCACGTCCCGGGGCGTCCAGATGTCTCGAACGTGTCAAAAATGGGGGGGACGCGTCCCTGCGTAACTATGGTTTAAGGATTTCATAATTGTTATCAAGAGTAATCAATTCATTTCTGGATTGGGGACTGAACCATTCCCCTTGTGAATGAGCTCCACTTCTTAGTAGATCATCATTTAAAAGAGTGTTAAGTACTTGGTTTAAACTTTAAACTCTTCAAGGTTAAAATCAAGTCTTAGATTCTTGTGTGCAGTTGTCCTTGTAGTGATAAGTCATTGCTTTCATTGTTTTTTATGAATAGAGATTAATAAATTGACTTTTTCCAAAATCAATAACTAATCTCTTGAGCTATTCACAATAGCAACCGAGTTTCTTTTTAGTACTACTTTCGTTGTCCAAGACTAAATCAGAGTTTACCATATTGCCGTAGGTAACTAAAACATTGTTGTATACCTACTATGCACAATTCTTTCAATATTTCTATAACGTATAGTATGTTGTAACAACGATCAGCTACCATATATTTATAGTCAATTCACAAGTTCACATTGTTTAATTGAAGCCAAGTGTACAAAAGGAAGGCCTCATCCTTATATAATCAAATAAATATTCATTTTTAATTCCACTAACACCTTAATTTATTTTGGTTTAGACAACCATCTTATTCCTTTCTTATAATGCCTTTCCAACTCTATCTTGATCATCAAAAGATACTAACTTAAATACTTCTAAGTGAATCACTTTCCTATATTTCATTAATCTTCAAAAGAATATTAGTTAAGATCATCAAAATCTTTTTAAGTCGAATACAAGATGCAAATCAACTTTAGAGTTTTACATGTCTACCTCATAAAAGTATCACAGAACTTAAATTCAATTCACAGCAGAGCTTCTCATCTACATTTTTCACTATAAGAATCAATTTGCAACATAGAGCTCAAGCTCTATCTCTCTCTTTAATTCAGAATCAAGTTTGTGACATTTCCATTTTTCAACATCTTCAAAGAATAAAAAAATTCAACTGTACAAGTTATGGTGAGGAGTGGATCAGATGAGCCCATCCACGGTGGTCGCATACCACGTCAATCATCGGCTCTGAACTTTACAAGTTAATCGCCTGGTACCACATCATGGATTGATACACAAACACAAAATCTGATAACAACCAAGGCTCTTTCAAGCAACCAAAGGTGACGAGAAACCAAAGAATCAACCGAAAGCCAAATTGATAAGTTTCAGCTTGTGGCAAATGAGCTTGTCAATGTAGATCAAACATACATTCCATACACAACTCATTCCATAATTTGAATATTGACAACTAAAGAGAAAACATCTCAAACAAGGATCAAAACCCAAGTCCTCAACTTAAATACATTTCCTTAAAAATAATCTGTATAAAAGTTGCAGGTCCAAATAGTGACCAAGAGTCTCAAGCTCAATTCCAAATCAAGTTCACACTAGACAAATTCCAAACTCAATATTCACAATAATTTTCACATCAAAACTTTTCTAAACACTTCACAAAAAACATCCAAAAGCTACGGTAAATAATAAGTCAATCTCAAGATACCTTGACCTTCACAAAAATATCCAAAAGCTACGGTAAATAATAAGTCAATCTCAAGATACCTTGACCCCAATGACAATGGTCTATTCATCTCAGCAGAAGATACAAATGAGAAGCAATAATCATAACAGCTGCAGATCTGAGTGTGCCATAGGTGTATAATCACAACCCAAACAAGCCATGCACTAAAAGCCATAATGCCTCCTTAGTAAGAAACCATCCCTTTCTTCACAGACCTGAATGAAGTTTTAAACAGTGACAGGCCTCATGGCCAAGTTACAACATAAAGCCAAATATATATTCACATATTTAAACATCTCCGCATATTATCATATTCAAATATGTATGCGTACTTGTATACGCACTCTCTCTCTCTCTATATATGTGTGTGTGTGTGTGTGTGTATGTATGTATATATGTATGGATATATATAGGTACACATTTATTTCCAGGTGAACCATTGACCCCGAAGTTGCTAAGTAGAGAACCATGAAGATGTTGGACCACGTGGGGGAATACAAGAGACGGCCCACATGCATTAGCCGACAAGATTTGACACTGTCAAACGAAAATCTTGGGTGACTTTGTGAGTAAAGATCAAAGGGCAATCTTGTCAGCAGGTGCCAGTGAAAATCGTGGTGCCGCCCAAATAGAGCCTAGCCGAAGGAATGTAAATACATGCCGCTGGGCAGTAATAGTGGGTTGATGCAGGTTCTGATAGGATTTGAGTGGGAACTAGGCTTAGTTTGAATTCAGTAGGAGCTTATGAAAGGGGGCCTTGAGCTAGAGAGTTTTTATGCATTGTTATGCTGCTGAATTGAGCAGCAAACGGATCTGTAAAAGAACTCTTAACGAATATGATCTGATCTTGAATGGGCCATTACAAGGTATTTATCGTTATGGTTAAGAGTTATTAGCGTACTTGCTTGATACTTTAATGGTCAAATGCATACATCTATTTTTCAATATTCAGGACTGTTTAACCTAGGAATGAATGACAAATATACAACTTAAGCATGCGTATGTAGTGAAATCATCGTCATGCTTATAAAACCCAAGATGTTTTAAAAACCGGTCAAACCGGAACCGGAACCGGCCGGTTTGACCGGTTTAACATTTTAGAGCACGAACCGTTTAGTAAACCGGACGGTTGACCGGTTTTAGCCCAAACCGGCCGGTTTCGTACAGAACCGGCCGGTTTGGGCTAAAACCGGTCAAACCGGTCCGGTTTCATCCTGAACCGGCCGAGTTATGTAAAGACAACATTTCTTTCCTTTTTTGGATTTTTGGTGAAAAAACACAAGGATAGAATAAAATTTGCCATTTTTGGAAAGGGTCCGGGAAGATGTAGCAGCAAAAACTTGCATGTGCCATAACTTTCATTTTGTGGCTCCATTTCAGGTGTCGTTTTCTCTAAAAGTGCATATTTTCTCGAGCTCTACACATTGATGGCAATATTTTTCTTATTTTCATAAAATCCATTTTTGCACCTTTTTGGACCAAGCAGCTTCTTGCAATCTTCTGAAAGAATCATGAGCTTTGATTGCCTGTACACAATTTAGTATTTCAAAATACTGGATAGCTTTCCAAAACTCGGCGAGTATTCTGGCCAAATATTGCCGAGTTTTTTTTTTTTTGGTCTGCCAGAGTATTTGCAGTGCGAGCATTCCAACTATCACTATATACATGAGAAAACTTTGCATATTTTGTGTGTAATTGTTGGAATCATGGTTTCTAGTTTTTCAAATATATTGTTTTCTTTAAAAATGTAATTTTTATGTGTTTTTAGTAAACCAGTTCATAGAGTTTGAACTGGTCCGGTTCGGTCCGTTCCGGTTCGGTCCGTCCAACCCTCGACCGGTTCGAGTCCGGTTCCGATTTTAAAACCCAATAACTTAACAAGCAAAGACTCGATCCTCTGAGTGCCTTAGATGAGTGCTTGGGACAAGTACCCAAGTGATATGCCGGTGCACAGAGCCAGTAGGCACCCCGTACTCTCCCTTGGGGTCCGAGCTTCTTGGGTAGGGATAGAATGGAAATAACCCCAACATTTTGGTTATGTTGTCGGGACCTACTAAACTTGGTTATAGATTTTGCGGGAGATGCGGAAATATTTTCACCGCAACGCCTTGAGAAATAGTTTGAAGAACAAGAAGCTGAGTTTGCTAGAAGCCATCCAAGTCATAGATCCAAAAAAATGTGTCGAATGTGTTTTATATTATGAGCTTTATGAAGCCTTCTTTTGTGGATTCCCAGAGCATCTATATGCATGGATAACGAGGTATATGCTTGAGGGTAGTAGAAATTTTGGAAAAAGATATGTGTGGACACCAAAACGGATTGAGCAATTGCAGCACATTGATGAAGTTTGGACGCGCACAATAGACATGTAGTGGGAAGGTCATTGATGATTTATGTGCTAGAGTTTGTTGTTTTAATGTTCTCGTGTTCAAAAGAAGCCAAATACTTGTTTTTATTTGAGCCAAGAGGCATGCATATTGGGTCAATTCCTGGAAAATCAAGATTTTGTTTGTTTAGTAGGGAATAGAGTGTTTTCCAATGAAGAGGTAAAACCTGCTCATAAGAAAATGGATGGTGTGTGAAGGGAGTTGTGTGCAAAAAGAGGACTTGAGCAGTAAGGTAGCTCCAAGTTGACGGAAGGAAGATAGGGACAAAAGGAAGCTATGCAAGAACAAGTATAACCATGGTAGGGAGTTGATAATGGCTGTTATAACCGTTGCATGAAAATGAGGGACGGGGAATGAGGATGCTTTGAAAGGGTCCTAGAGGAAGAGGGAAGGCATATGCTTGTTTCCAATGTTGACAAGCTTGAACCCACATCACAAATGACACCTAAATAGCTTTGGGACCACACCGGGATGAGTGGTTGAAAAAGAAGGAAAGTGCCATTGTTGACACCACCAAGCACTTCTTATTGCTCACTTGTTAATCAAATAGACGAAGAGTTCGACAAAGGACTTGGATCGTCCCGGAGTAGAGGGGCTTACTGAAGGATAAGACAAGAATTTATATTTCAGCGCTTAGTACGATATCAACTAGCACAACCTTCCCCGGAAGTAGCAACAACAAGCCCTACGAGACAATTGGGAATAGGGAGTAATGAGAACCTTTGTCAAGTACTACCAACTATGAGTACATCACAAGAACGCCTTGACAAGGTTACACCCACAGGTCGTCGCGCCACAAGGACCAAACAGTGCGAACACGTTGAGCATCCTAATTGCACTTGTCCAACATTTTTTTATGACCAATCCATGAAGTTGCCCGAATATAGAGGTGTGGAGAATGCAGTCGATGATATGTGCATTTGTACTAGATTTTATGTGTAGGGCCAAAGAGACAACATCTCTTGAGAGGAAGGCCAACTAGTTCGCGATGACTTTGTTATATTGCGCGCATACACCATCTTGTAAGTTTGACCCACTACGATTAGTGGTGGTTTATGACTATATATGCTAAATTTAGACTTTAACAAGGAAATAAACAACATGCAAATCCTAATCTAAATCGACAAAATATCTCAAGATTGAGCAAAGGAGAAGATTCGATACCTACACTTACCAAGGTGCATCTCTCCTTGTTGCATGAATTTGCTTATGGATGAAGCATGCAAATCTTGATTGTGGATGCTTAATGGATTGTGCAAGATTTCGTAGCATGTGCTTGCGAGGATGTAATGAATGGAAAGCTTGCTTGTGTTGTACATTTTAACTTTTTATAGGTTTTAGGTACTTGAGATTGGTAAGATTTAAAACATGTGGGATATTAGATGCCTATGATAATTAACTAGTTAATGGTGATTAACTAGCTAATTAATGATTCATGGGATGTTGTGGGATTTAATGGGATGAAGATGATTAATTAAGTAATTGCCATGGTGATATTAGGGTGTGTTTAGCTTGAATGAAGTAGTGGTGGTGGATTTGGGATGTGCGACAAGGAAACTAATAGGGGTGGCAATCGAAAAAAGAGCAACAGACAGGAGAATCAACTCACCAACCAAGCTATACTATTTTGGAAAGCAATAGAGGACCATTTGTTCAAACCAAACTATATGGGCCAATGATGTCATGATGACACTACTAGTGAAATCTATTTAAACGTCCCACCTTTGTGTTTCATTTCATTTCATTTGCGCAACCAAGAGTGACGAAATCCAGAGTGATCAAAGAGCGTAAACTAGGGCTGGAGGAGAAATTCATGATCCGAATATTGAAATCTTAAAAACTAGAGAGAGAAACTAGATCCGAGTGTGATTGAAAGGAAGGACATGTAGAAATTGTGGTTGAGACTAGGGAGTTGCCAAAAATAGAGGAGAGAGTTGCATGCTAGAGTTCAACTATTAATGAACAACAAAGCTTTAACTAGACAAGTTTAGGCACTCCGAAAACCCACGTGTTCTAAGGGTTGGTTTAGAAACACACTCAACAAAGATGATGCCAAAAAGCACAATAGAAAGACAATTTCATCCCTAAGACGACAAAGCAAGAAAATCGATTGTCCCGGTGGTTGATACACCACCGTCTAAGAAGAGGGAGAACCGGGAGTAAAAGGAGTAGTAGAAGCCATCCTGGCGATGAAGTTCCCGTTAATCGCATCATAGGGAACAAGTGGACATCCAGGTTGGTGAATGCAATATAGAGGACTACAACCACCGCCAAACAAGGAATCAAAAAGATTTGGAAAATGATTACTTGGTGGAGGACACCAAGGTGGGCGCAAGGTGGAAATTCTCTCAAACTTTAAGATAAAACTTAAGTTGGAAAAGTTGGGCGCCTTTCAAATCTTTCAACTCACCTTGTTTGGAAAGCCTCTTTCACCGGGTAGATTCTCATTCTTGGTCTTGCACGTGCATGGCAACCGCATATACTTCACGGCTCACAAAAAGATCTCACCAAAATTGATAAACACGTTGACTAACATTTCTTGTGAAGGAGTAGATGTAAGGATCACATCCGTGGAATCGCCTACATTGGAGAACGTCATGAAGGAGCTACATTATAAGAGAGAATTGTTCACGATGCCAATTGAGAATCTGGAAGATCCAACCACTCACATTGTTGTATGACTACTCAACAATAAGGTAGCCACCTTAGGAAGATGGGATAACATCAACTAAGTTTGCGTTTATGTTGTGCACTGATTTTTGCCAAGGAGAAACAATTTGATATGGAAAATTACATTTGTGAAGAAGTCATTGTGAATACGTTTAGAGTGCATGAGAGTGGGGAAACATTCCGGTGGGTCAGCAATTGTGGTACTCATCATGGTTGACAAGATTGGAGTCCCGGATGGTGAAGGGGGCAAAGTATGAGAAGTCCGAAAAAGCAACCCCGTGCCGACCGACACGACAATTCAAAATGTGCCCGACCATCTACAATAATGCATACATAGAGAAATTTGAGAGATGGTATGAGGAATGCATCAAGGTCTTTCGTAATAAATGGCCCATTCCTTTGGAGATCGCTTCACCTATGGCGGCCACAACAACACTTTTTGTGATAATTTTTTGTTAGATGATTGTAAGTGATCGGGTTGGTGTCGGTCTCCTTTGTTATCACATCACAAGACAGAACATGCCCTCGATCGAGCTAAGAATGTGAAGTGAAGGAGGTGAAGGTAGAGGCGTTGGATGAGCAAAGCTTAGGGTTCAAAATATTGCTCCGATATTCCAAGGCCGAGGATAATATGGATAGTGATTTTGACTTGGATGCAACCAAGGTGGACCCCCAATTGAGATCAACGTTTGGGAGGGCTGGTAGGACTGTGTGTGTAAGGTTGTGTACACGCTTAGATTATAGAAGACTAGTGGATTAAAGTGACCACCGCAACAACCGAGCACACCAGGCTTCCCCCAAAATAATACTATGCATTGTCAGTGTAAGAGGTTGAAGAAAGCGCATGTGCATTTGCTAGTAATGAAATAAAAAACAAGACTCAAGAAGTGAGGGTAAGAAGGTCTTGTAGACTCCGCCCTCAATCTTGAGGCATTCCTCCCATTAGAAACAAACCCCTTTAGCTCATACAATGGCTAACCCACCAAACCAAAGGTCTCGAGCCCCCTTATTCAAATACAACCAAGTTCCTGTCGCGTGAAGAAGAGGAAGAACCCCTTAAGGGATGGACACAATAAGAACTAACCAAGGAAGATCTCTTTCAAGAAGAAGACATCCTTAAGGGATATGAAGAAGTTTATGGGGAAGAAAGATTTGAAGAACAAGTGATTGAGTCATCATGCCAAGAGATTCTAGTACGAGAAATCTCAAGTAGCCTTGAGCGTTCCCCCAAAGAATAAGGAAACGCGTGAGTAGAAGTATAGGTATTGAATTTGCGAATATCTCTAATGAGAACGAGTGCGTGGGCCGACCAAGAAGGTAGCTCATTAGAAGGTGAGGAGAAAAGCCGGAAGTAGGGAGCACTACCTTTGGGAAGCTATGCCAAAAGAAAATACCTCGAGTTAACTAGGAGAGAGCTCCTAGCCTTGATGGATGTGCACCTAGATGAGCTAGATCTTGAGTTGCCTAAATCTAGTCGGTGCCTTAGAGAGGATTATCCTTCAACGGCAACCAAAGCTTGGTATTCCTTGACCCAAATGGTTTAATTAAAGAACATGCATCATATGCATTGATGAAAATAGCAATAGAGGTGGGTTGGTAGAACTTGGTGACTCATAGCTTGGTTGACGATTGGCGGAGGCTAAGGGAAGGAGGCTGGGAGTTGAAAATAAGGCTTCAATTTTGCAGAAAATTGCCACGATGGAGATTATCGCATCCAAAAGTTGAACTTACAGATTGTAGAGAAGGCGCCTCGACTAGCTTACAAGATGACACCGTTAGTGGATATCGTTGGTGGTTTTGTCGGTAAAAATCAAAGTGCGATCTTGCCAACAAGTGTCAACAGAAATCAAAATCCTACCCAAACAAAGCCTAGCTTAAGGAATGTAAATACATGCTGTTGGGTATTAATGGCAGGTAGGTGTGGGCTTTGATAGGATTTGGACATGAAGTAGGCTTAGTTTGAATTCAATAGGAGTTTATGAAAAGAGGCCTTGAGTCCGGTTGGAGAGTTTTTAATGCATTGTTATGTTGCTGAATTGAGCAGCGAATGGATCTGTAAAAGAACTCTTCACAAATATGATCTGATTTTGAATGAACCATTTTAGGGTGTTTATCTTTATGGTTTAGAGTTATTAGCTATGTTTTTACTTGCTTGATACTTTAATGGTTGAATGCATATATCTATTAGTCAATATTCATTAGGACTGTTAAACTAAGGAATGACTGACAAATATACTGCTTGAGCACGCGTATGTAGTTAAATCATTGTCATGCTTGTAAAACTCAATAACCTAACAAGCAGAGACTTGGCCCTTTGAGTGCCTCGAGAGAGCGCTTGGGACAAGTACCCAAATGATATGCCAACGTGCAGAGTTGTAGGCACCTAGGACTTGCCCTCCAAGTGTGAGCGTCTTGGGTAGGGATATAGTGAAAATAACACCAACATGACCATATGTGCATATATAAATGTTTAAACTTATATCCATATATTTATCTCCCTAAAAAGTCATTGCTAAATATCAAATGCAATGAACGAAAATTACACATCTCAAAAGTAAGAACATGAACTCACTGCCAAAATATCAAATGCAATGAATTTAAAACATACATCTCAAAACTCAAAATATAAACTTACTGCATATGCATATATATATGTGCTCATATATACATATATGTATGAATGAAGCACATGCCTGCAATGGTCGTAAAAACTATTCAAAATGTAACATCCTCAAAGAGATGCATACTATATTAGAGATGAGATCATCAAATACAAGATCCAAATCATGTACTTGCAGATTTATTGAACCACGAGTCTTTTCTCAAGAATGCAAAGAAAAACATGAGTAGGCCATTCCATGGCCGATTCGAACTAACACGGTGTCAGATCCCTTTTTGAGATAATTCCATTTGAAGACCTTGATCCAATTTTCTTCCTCATGGGTCCAAGTGAACAAGCTAGAGGAAGCCAACAATGTCATCATGTGCTTAATTTCATGTTTATTTCTTTACTTGGCATTGGATTTGTTGGCAAGCCTAGTGCCCAACAATAAATTAGAAATAAAAAGATATAATGGTGAGCATGTAGGCTCCAAAAAGTAAAAAAATAATAATAAAGCAAGTCTAATTGTGGTCTGCCTCATTTGAAAGCCACAAGACTTGGCGCCACCCTCTTATTATAAATAGAGGTTGTTGGCATTAGTTCAGGACATACTAGAGATTATTCTTATTTTGGTAAAAGTTGGCTAGTGTAGCCCTTTTACTCTCTCTCTCTCAAGGATGAAACCCCTTGGGTTGAGGATCTCATCTAAGGACGAAAACCCTTGGTTGGGAAACTTGTGAAGGACGAAAACCCTTCATGAGGTTTTTGATGTGTAAGCTAGCTTGAAAGGACACAAAGTATCTTTCTCTTGCACGTGTTGTTTCTTTGGTACAATTTATATTTTATTTCAAGTGGAGTGACCTATATTGAGGTGGTAATTTGGTACGTGTGGTGACATTTTGGCAAATATGAAATTATCATCTTATTCTCTATATTTTATTAAGCCAAGATTTTGAGTTTGGTGAATTTTGGTGATGTTCTACTATTTTTTAGCAAGCTCGGGAATGTTCGCTGGTTAGGGTTTCATAATTAATTATTTCCACATCCAAATCTGATTTTTAATAGCTGCAATTGTTTGCTAAGGATTTTCTACTAATTTAGGCATAAGTTTGGAAGGCTTTTTGCAAAGTTTAACCCCTATTTGAAGGGCTTATCCTAGTAAGGGTTTGGAAATAAGTTTTGCAGGGTTATAACAACAGTACGATAAATCTGATTTGAGAGCTTTTAGCCATTTCTCGAGGTCCCCCAAAAAGGGACATTACAGTGGTATCCGAGCATCATCCTCCCAGCCTGTGAAACATGGAAAAATTAGAGATAATCATGAAGTCACAAGGATAGCAAATGCATTGGTTAGGCTTGTCCTAGCCATCCAAAATATTCAAGGAGATGGTTCACTCAAGGAAGAAAGGGTTTTAGGAATTGACAACTTGACAATAGGATATCGAGCTCTTCCGGAAATGATGCATGATGCCCTTTCCTTTGAGGATTTTGTGGAAATAGAAAATCATAGAGTGGGAATTGGCACAAGGCATAATGTCCGAACCCCATCAAAGGACCTTGGCGAAATGGTCTCCTCCATTGAGGGAAGAAAACCGTCTAGTGTGAAGAAGCAAGTCGAAGAGCATGTAGTGGATCAACTACAAGATGGAGAAATCATGATGAAGATCGAAGAGGCAACTTCCTTTTATAGCCACCCTTCCGAGGTGACAAAAGAGGAAGATATCCACCATGCTAAGGAGGAAGAACCATCGCAACAGCTGTTTGGGGTGAAGGATCAGCCTTTGGGAGCCCTAGAAGCACCCACTGCCATTGCCAAAGGTGAACCCTTGACTGATTTTCCTTTCTGCCCTATGAGAGCACAAGAGGATGGAGAAAATGCTAAGCAAAGACCAAGGAAAATGGAAGGTAAAGAATTTTTTGCTGTTAAGGGAAGTTGGGAGCATGAGCAAAAGGATGAGAGGAAGCTTGAGGAACAAGAGGATGAAGTGAATAGCTCAAGCAATTCTCAAATGACAATAGAAGATGGAGTCGTTGAGAAAGAAGGTTCAATGGTCAAGAGATCTAAGGCCATGGCACTTACACCCATTGTAGTCCCGAAGGGTCAACATTATGAGGTAACCAATGATCATTGTTTAGTTAATGTTGATGATATTTTAGCATGTGATGAATCCAGGACTGAAAAGAAGGGTGGGGAGCAAGAAGGGGAAGCGAAAGGGATGGTTGGAACCCATTTCCCAAATAGACAAGATAACAGTCAGCTTGCTGGTCTGTTTGTAACAGCAGTCCATAAGGAGCAAAATGACGAAGAATTAGACTTGGGTAAGAGCCACAAAGACACCCCAAGCACATGTGAACAAGGTATGGAGGTAATGCAGAAGGGGAAAGCACCTAGAAAGGAATATCTTGTTGACAGTCCAAGGGACAAACATATCTCAGATTTATTGCTTCCTAGTTTGTTATTACATGGAGCTAATCATCATAATCAGTTTGACGCAAATGTGGGCAAAATGGAGAGCACATTGAGTAGTAAGGGGTACTTACACCTTTTTAGGCAAACTCCAAGTTATGCGTGCATCAAGACAAAGGCCGCTTTATGCACAAGGACTGAAATTGGATTGTTAAGAGGTAACCCTCTTCCCAAGGCCCACGATATGCATGCAAAGGTAATTACTTCCTCTTTCCGCTTGGTTGGTAATCCATTTGATATACATATGTTTGAGGGAAGAAATTGGGGTCACAATGATGCTTGTGTTGATGACATCTCAACAAGTCTTATGAGGGCAAGAAGATTGAAAGAACTTCTCCATGAAGGACCAACTGATGAGGTTGCTGGACTGTTATCAACAACAACCAAACATGGGAGAATTACCAACATATTCAGTCCTAACAAAGTCCCGTGCATGAGTGCCATCACCACCTTGAAGAAGCTAAATGATACAGTGAAGGTAAGCATCCTGGAACCTAGAGACAACTCAGATTTATTGCCTATCATTGTACCATGTCAAATTTATGGATATCATGACCAGCTGGGAAGGAATGATAACTATGAACTTTTCCCTATGACCCTACCATGTTTTTACCTCCATAATCTACAAGATAAATTGCAAGGAATCCATGAAGGTAAGGTGCATTTGATATATTTTTGGAGGGCTGATTCTAACTCAGAAATTCTGAGTTGTAAAAGTTTAGGGACAACTCATGGTCCAAAAAGTCTTCTATTTCATTGCCTACCAGCATGCCCATACAGTTTGGTTTTCACCATGCACAATCGGTCAGGTATGATGTCAATGTTGTATTGCTCCATTCCATGATACTGCTGTATTCTTATCCTCATGATCAGTTTGTGCCAAGTGTAGAGAAGATAAGTAGTGAATGGTATAGCAAAAGGTGCATGGATGCTTGGGTACAATGTCAAAGTTGTTTTAGCATATGTGGAATTGGTACCATTGTGGGCTTCAAAAGGGAAAGGTTTGATTGTATGATCCATATGATTGGTAATCTCAACCTTGAGTGTTCGGGAGTGACCCACACCTTTGCATCTTGGTTTAACACTCATACATACCAACTTTTCGGATAATTGGTTTCTTATTTGACCATGGAGTAACAATGCTCGTAGTTAATAGATTCATCAGTGGGGAACGTACAATTAAGAATATAGTACAGCTGTCCAATCTCATAGGAAGGTGCAAGGTATGTGATGTTTTCCTTGAAATAAAGCCAGCTGAAGTTACATTTGTTTGTGGGATGCATTGGACTCAGTTTTTGGGGGAATTCATGATAGCAAAACAAGGGGAGTTTCATTATTGTTCTCCTTTTCATATGGAAAGAACATAATTACAGCTGGGCATGCACAAATTCAGCCTCCAAATAAATTTATAAAGGGAAAATTTAAGTTGCTGATCATGATGGTGAAAGTTGACAAGGTTAAGCAAAGGGGAATTGAACTCTACCCCTTATCAGCAGTCCAGAAAAGCGGTTCATGGCTGAGTTTGCAAACTCAAGTTTGGCAAGCAACATCATGGGAACATATGTCAAGAGAGGCATGACTGAATTTTCTTTACCAGCTCTCCTATATTTTATTTCAGTCATTGTATATTGCTTTCTGAAGGGGAATTGAGGAGTTACAATTGTGTCAATGATAGTATGGATGCATATCAACCAAACAGAGAGGACAAGAGGTTTGATAGGCACGAGAGGAATTTGATCATCATACCTACAAGGCATAAAGGAGGATGGATGGAAGATCATTTTTCCTTGAATAAGTTTGTTTTTGGGTAGGTACAAAGGAGCAGATGAGATTTATTTGGGATCCGTACTTTTTTTTAAAAGAAAAACCGAATTTATATTATTAGAAATAAATTATACAAATTACAATGCCAAGCCATGATACTCATACTCCAAGATATATCCTTGGAATTCCAACAACATATTAAAGAAGAAAGAGAACATATCTGCAAATTATCCATCAGATTATTGCAAGTGAAGGATCTGCTCAATCTGTTTCCGCTTCTTTGGAGACCACGTCAGAGGTAAAGGACCAAAGTTGATGAGATTATTATGATCCAATGCCCAATTAGCTAAAGCATCTGCCACCTTGTTTTGATCTCTAGGAACATGTTGATATATGATGGTCTGAAATTGTTGAGCAATAACTTTAATATTATCTTGTATCCTGGCAATTAACCAATTATTGGATCTATGCTGCTCTTGAGCTGACAGAAGGTTGATGATAACCTTGGAATCTGATTCAACTATAATTCTAAGACATCCCAGTTTAGTTGCCTCCAGAAGAGCTTTCTGAATTGCCAAGATTTCAGCCACATTATTAGTAAAGTGCCCCAATTGATGACCAAAGAAGAAAAGAGGAGTTCCCAAAGAATCATGAGCTACCCCTCCAATACTAGCTAGACTGGATTGCCTCTTGCTACTCCATCAATGTTTAGTTTAACAAAGTCAAATGGAGGAGGCTGCCATTTTCTCTTGAACAGAGGGGACCGATAGTCTAGTACATGACTTAGTCTTTACTCTGCTTTCCTCCAAATTGAGTTTTTGTAGTAAAACTTTCCATTTTCCAGGTAAGGGGGAAGGGATTTTCATATTATGTTCAATAGTTTCCACTATATTATTGCATGTTAATTCCTTGACATACCAAATGTCTCTATTTTCTGATTTGAAGATACGTCTATTGCGTTCTTTCCATACATTCCACAACATAAGAGAAGTGGCAATCCGATTCCTTTGCTAAAGTCCTGAGTATCAGAGGCTAAGCGTTTCCAAGCTCTAACAATTTCCACAAGATTCATCAACGAGTCCCAAATGACAAATAACCAATCCGCCAGAATATTCCATAGAGATTTTACAAAAGAGCATTGAAGAAAAAGGTGGATTAGAGTTTCATCCGCTTCTTTGCACAGAGGGCACCAAAAGGGTCCCACCATACCTCTTTTCACCAAATTGTCTCTAGTAAGTACCCTCTTGTATAAGAGGAGCCAGATAAAGAATCTTACTTTAGGCCATAATACAGTTGCCAGAGATCAACAAAAATATCTTTCCAAGGATGTGGTTGAGTGCCCATCAAAGTACTATATCCTTCAATTCTGAGAATAATTTCCTTCCTGGAGATTTTCCCAGTAAGGGGAGGAAGTTGGAAGGATTTTGTTTTAAAGAAGATTTTGAAAAAAATGAATTTGGCCCATTGACAAAGTAGTCTGCCACAAAGATGGAGAGATCCACTCAGTCCCCTTAGACGATGATTGAATATAATGGATCACCTTTTCCTTTCCCTTACCGTGAAGAGTATTCATAATACTTCTAAGGTCCGGATATTGCTCAATCAAAGGAGGATACCCATCCCACGAATCAGTCCAAAAGTTAGCCTGATCACCCTTCCCAATTTTTTTTTAATAAATTCTTCCCCCATTTTGAGAACCGAAAGAATCGGAGATCCCCGAGACGGTAAAGAATGTCGGATCAGCTCTTGCGGCATCATTCCTTCCGCATATTTTCCTCTAATATTGATGGCCCATAGATGATATGGATTTTGCAGCAGTCTCCAATATAACTTGGCAGCTAAAGCCTTATTATTCAGCACACTGGATCTAAACCCCAATCCCCATCTTTCTTTGGCAAACATAATGTTTTCCATTTCACAAGATGCCATTTCCGTACCTATTGAGTTCATGTCCACAAGAATTTCTGGCTGATGGAATCCAACTGATGTAAAACTTTCACAGGAATATTTAAAAGAGAAGAAAAGCGAGATAGGGATAGCCTGTAAAACAACTTTAACCAAAATAACATGTCCTCCAGAAGTTAGCCATCTATGAGTCCATTTACTAAATTTCTGAAGAATCTTTGTGGGTAACCAAGACCAGTCAGTTAATCTTTTTGAATCCAAAGGGATACCCAAGTATTTTAGAGGCAATGTTCCTTGCTGAAATCCCAACTTTACCAAAATATCCTGCTGCAACTTGGGTGAGCAATGGAAGAAAATGATTTTTGATTTTTGCCTGTTTATATCTTGTCCTGTGGCCTTTGAAAAGAGCTCCAAGTTGTTGTGGATCTGGTTAGCTTCTTTTAAAGATGCTTCTCCCATAATGGAGGAATCATCTACAAACTGGAGATGAGATAAAGGATCCACCTGTCTAGCCAATTTGATACCCTTCAACTTCTTCTGAATTCTTGTCCTGGAAAACAATCTTCCAAAAGATTCAGCTACTATTATGAAAAGAAAAGGCGATAAGGGGTCCCCCTGCCTTATACCTCGAGAAGCAAAGAATCTAGCTGTAGGAGAGCCATTAACCAAAACAGAATAAGAGATGAAGAAATACAAGCTTGTATCCATTAAGAACCCAAATGGGGGAAAAACGAAACTTCAACAAGATTTCAGTCAGGAACGACCAATTCACCCTATCATATGCTTTTTACAAATCCAATCTCAAAAACATAGTTGGTTTCTTTTGAATTTCCATGGAATGGAGAACTTCTTGAGCCAAAACAATATCATCATAGATTTGTCTATGAGGTACAAATCCCCCTTGTTCCGGAGATATTACTTTATGAATGATGGTCTTTAGCCTTTCCGCTACGACTTTTGTAGTGATTTTATAAAGCACGGGTCGATATTCTGCAAGGGTAGAAGCCTCTTCTTTCTTGGGAATCAAAGCAATATAAGTTTGATTGATGACTTTGAGAACAATCTTCGCTTGTCTACATTCTTCCACCACTTCCAAAAGATCATTTTTGATAATGTCCCAGAATTCCTAGTAGAATTCTATCGGGAAACCATCCGGTCCTGGTGTTTTTCCTTTTTTCATGGTCCATACAACTGTTTGGAGTTCTTTCTTTGACACCGGTTGCAAAAGAAAAGTATTGTCCTCCTCTGTAATCAAAGTTGGAATGATATTAAGCAATTGTTGTTGAGCAGTTCCATCTAGATTAGTAGCAGTAAAGATCCCAAAAAAGTATTGAATTGCTAATTGCTGAATATCTCCTGCGTAGTGGCTTGAGTTCCATCCCCCTTTTCCAAATAAGCAATGTGATTGTGAGAACGATGAGCTAAGAGAGACTTATGGAAAAAAGAAGTGTTTTTATCTCCCTCTTTTAACCATTTAATTCTGGATTTCTGTTTCCAGAAAATTTCTTCTCTTAATTCCCATTCTGTCAACTCCTGTTTAAGGGAAATTTCCTTTGTTTGCAGTTCTCTAGAATACCCTTGCAGTCTAACTTGATGGCTCACTGCCTGTAGAGCTTTTAAAACTTCCCATTTTCGCACATGAACATTCCCAAAATTAGTTTTATTCCACTACCGCAATGGATTAGTCACATATTGCATACGTCTAGTGAAACAAAACATTTTAGTACCATATAGAGGTTGGCCTTCCTCCCACCATTTCTTAATAAAAGAGGGAAATTGTTCATCCACATCAATTGGAATCTGAAAGGAGCTTTGAAAGGCTTTGATTTGCCCATTTCCAATAAAACCGGCCAATGGTCTGAGGTTGAATTTTCCAAAACGTTAGCAACCGGAACAATGCTTCTCTCTAGCCATTCTTCGATATTAAAAATCTATCCAGGTCTCTCCAGATGCCTCCCACTCTTTTGTTGGACCATGTCATCGATCTGCTTTTGGGTTTGAATATCAATCAGATTCATTTTTTGAATAAAATCCATCATGTTAGCAGAAGAGGCATCAAGAGCAGCATTTCCCCCCGGTTTTCATGAGAGAATAAGACAATATTAAAATCTCCCCCTATAATGACAGTATTCCAGAGTGGGTTGCAACAATATTATAAATAACCTTCCACTGGGCTTTTTTTGCTTCAACTTGCACCGGGGCATATATGTTCAATAATAAGGCAATTTGCTTATCAAGTCCATATCTAACCACCATATAGAAAACTCCATGATGCCCTCCACTATCTATACACTGAATTTGTTGAGGATCCCAGATGCATGCCATCCCTCTAGAAGCTCCTTGTGAGCTTAAAGACAACACTTGTAGTTTTTTTGTGAATATTAGGAGTCACTGCTGCCATAAAATCTATTGAAGCTTTAGTTTCCTGGAGAAATATCATTTGAGGATGATGTTGATTCAATATACGTTTAATTTCATTAACCTTAGAAGGGCTACCTCTTAGCCCTCGGACATTCCATGTGATCAACTTCATTGGGGGTTTTGTTCAAAGATTGTAGCCAAATCCCCTACTTTACCAGTTACAGTTAATTGCTGCCCTGCTTTTTGCAAACAAAGTTGGTTGGACTTTCTTCCTGCTTTCAAAGTAGAGTCCACTCGCAACTTTTTCTGTTTTTCTTGTTGAACTCCTGTGGGTTCTCTCTCCAAAAAGGGCTCCACATGAGGTGGTATCTCCGCAGATGAAGGCAATAAAGGTACACCATGATTATGACCATTTCCCATTTCTTCCTTCTTGTGCTCCTCTGTTAGTTTGTGTTTCCTCTGGTAACTTTTCAATTCTCCCAAGTGTTCCAAGTGAACCACCAAAGCGTTCAATACTGATTGAGGAAGAGGATTCTCCTGACCCTTGTGGGGGAATAACATCTTGAGTTTCCTAACTTGGGTTTCTTGCTCCTCCTCCATATTTGTCTTTGTTTCTTCTAATTGAAGAGCTGCAAATCTATTGGTATTGTGCTGTTGGGTTTTTCTTGCATGTTTTTCTTATATTGTCTTTCTTTTTGGTGGGATAATAAAATCTTCCGGGCTATGTTGTTCCTAATTTTGCTCCTTCATCCGCTGGGACAATCTTTGACAAGATGGCCATATTCATGAGAAAATCTACATCGAAATGGAATGTTCTCATAATCAATCTACTGTTCCCATTTATCCTCTCCAACTTCCAACATTATTTTTGTAGGCAAAGGTTGATTCATGTCCATGTATACACACATCCGAGCATAAACCATTTGCTCCATTTTTTTGTGCAGAATCAACTGCTCTGATATATTTGCCTATGGAATTTCCAATATCTTGGAAAATGATTGGATTCCAAAATTCTGCGGGTAATCCAAAGAGGCGGATCCAGATAGGGACAACAAAAGGAAGTTCCTCTTCAGCTTTGAAAAGAGGTTGCCATGGTTTCATAAATAAGCCCGCTTGCCCAAAAAACCATGGTCCCCCTTGAAAGATATATTCATTTTCAGTGTAATTAGCAAAAACAACCAAGAAATAACTGTTGGGATAGACAAAGACAATATACTCACCTGGAATATTCCACGTTTTAGGCACACTCCTTAAAAAGCGAGGCATAGATGGTTTGAATCCCAGAAAACGAACGATAAGAGCACGATCCTCTAACTCCCAAATATTGGCTTGAACGTCTGATGTTGCAATTTTTATTACCGGTGTACCATCCGCAACTTTCATACAACCTGCGGGAGTTTTCCTGGGATCTTCATTAACTAATCAAAAAGGACGTCTTGCAGCAGGGTTGGATGAAAGAAATTGGTCATGAGAGCCTCGAGCAACATTTCGAAAGGACATGCGTGAGGGGTCTCTTGAGGGCTCACCTTTTTCAAAAGTACGAAGCAAGGAGGGATCCTGTCCAAAGATGTGTGGGCCTTACGCCTCAAGGGCCCACCTAGAAGTTGAAAAGCCGCCAATAGTAAACACAAGGAAATCACGACAAGAAGGAAAGACAACAAAAGACAAGAGAAAGCTACATGTTGAAGGGACGACACGTGAGTGCAAACAACCCAATCCCAACCCCTAGGGATTGAGATATGGGAGGAAAACAATGAGACGAGATTTACAATACCAAACGATGACAAACAGACAAAGGACGGGGAAATCGCAAGAGGCTACAACGATGAAAATCCATAGTTGTATCATGCCCATTCGCCAATATGTGCCAAGTCGCTAAGGTTTTCTCTTCTTCGCAGCCGTCAATCTCCATAGTACATGTTTTAATCCGGTGCCAACTTTCTTAAAGGCCAAGAGGACTTGTCATGATGTAAAGAACATGTATCTTAGTTCAATCCCGACCACATTTGTAGAAGACATGTTTTAGCTCAAGTACCAACTTCCTTATAAAGCAATCCATGGATGATTCATTTCATCTTCTTCATCGAGTGGAAAGTGATTTTGATAGCCCTCTTGTAAAGCCAAAAGATTTGTTTGTGTGTTTTACGTTACTCGAGATCTAGGTACTTGCAATTGCTTGGGACAAACAATTTTGAGAGGGGAGGACTGTCATGTCCCTTTTTCGAGATAATTCCATTTGAAGACCTTGATCCATTTTTCTTCCTCATGGGTCCAAGCAAACAAGCTAGAGGAAGCCAACAATGTCATCATGTGCTTAATTTCATGTTTATTTCTTTAATTGGCATTGTATTTGTTGGTGAGCCTAGTGCCCAACAATAAATTAGAAATAAAAAGATATTGGTGAGCATGTAGGCTCCAAAAAGTAAAAGAAAATAATAAAGCAAGTCTAATTGTGGTCGGCCTCATTTGAGAGCCCCAAGACTTGGCGCCACCCTCTTATTATAAATAGAGGTTGTTGGCATTAGTTTAGGACATGTTTTGGAGATTATTCTTATTTTGGTGAAAGTTGGCTAGTGTAGCCCTTTACTCTCTCTCTCAAGGACGAAACCCCTTGGGTTGAGGATCTCATCCAAGGACGAAAACCCTTGGTTGGGGAACTTGTGAAGGATGAAAACCCTTCATGAGGTTTTTGGTGTGCAAGCTGGTTTGAAAGGAAACAAAGTATCTTTCTCTTGCATGTGTTGTCTCTTTGGTGCAATTTATATTTTATTTCAAGTGGAGCGACCTATATTGAGGTGGTAATTTGGTATGTGTGGTGACATTTTGGCAAATATGAAATTATCATCTTATTCTCTATATTTTATTAAGCCAAGATTTCGAGTTTGGTGAATTTTGGTGATGTTCTACTATTTTTAGCAAGCTCGGGAATGTTTGCTGGTTAGGGTTTCATAATTAATTATTTCCACATCCAAATCTGATTTTTAACAGCTGCAATTGTTTGCTAAGGATTTTCTACATTTAGGCATAAGTTTGTTAGGCTTTTTGCAAGGTTTAACCCCTATTTGAAGGGCTTATCTCATCTAAGGAAGTCGCTGCCCTAGTAAGGGTTTGGAAATCAGTTTTGCAGGGTTATAACAGCAGTCCCATAAATCTGATTTGAGAGCTTTTAGCCATCTCCCGAGGTCCCCCAAAAAGGGACATTACACACGAAGGATATGAAAATAATCTTCACAAACAATAACATTTAAACCCATTTGATATTCATTCTTTTACCTTGCTTTTTCTGTCTCTTCTTTTATTTTAGTTAAAACTTAAAAGTTTTAAGTGCAAAGACAACTTGCATGTAAATTCCTTCAAAAACTAGAATGCACGTGAAATAGATGTGAAGATTTCCAACCTCTTCTTTCCCCTCTTTTCTTCTCTCTTTATTCTTCTCAACTTTTTCTTGTTTTTTAATTTTCTAACACCTTTTACTCGTATATACCCACAAAAACCCTTTAATGGTGGCGTGATTGTAGAATATTGCAATTTCCATCCGTGTTCGAACCCCAAGCTATTTCCACAAAAAATACATTTAAAAAACTTTCAACCATGCCAAAGACTGATAGTCCCATTTGATGTGTTTTACCTTATGCCAAATCTACATCACTCTCTGAATATACCATGTAGTCTTTTGCCTCACGATTTCTCATGATTGCATGCAAAGTGTCACAAATAGTAGGTGTTTGACTAGGGCTTTGCCCTCAATCTTCCCCATTCCATACCATGATTGCAAGTAAAGAAAAAACAAACTAGACAATTAACTTTTCCCAAAAGCCATTCAAAGTCCTAACCCTTCATGGGTTATGGGTTGAGTTTTATATATCCCGGAGTTAGCTTGGTGTGCAAAGCAAGCTTCCCAAACTATTTAATATCCTTGAATTCAAAACTGCCACATGAGTACTCCACATTCACTTACCATTAATTCCTTGTAGGTGCCCCCCATGTGGGCTTAAATTCTTTTCAATTTCCTTAATGTTTTTAACAAACACTCCAAACATATGCCAAGGTGAATGATGTTTATAATGCCCTTATAAGTATGCCTAAGCAATGTCCCCATTGTATGTCCAAGACAAAGCTCAAGATGGCATTAAACGTTTACAACCAAAACAAAGATCCATAGAAACACACCAACATGTGAAGTTGCTAAAGCCAAAGCCACGACCATATGGTCTCATCCTAGGAAGTTGGGGTATGCCTAAACAAGCAACAAAATGTGTACGACACACACTTGGTGCAAGTACATGCCCAAATAAGTTAGATGATGCCCCCTTGTGTAACTGGGTATTGTTTTGCATATCTTAGATGCATTTATTGTGCACCCACAATAAAAAATAGTAAAAAAATGCTTGTTTCTTTGTTTTTTGGTCAAAAAGGTCAAAATGACTTCAAAATAAACCTAACCCTAAAAAACAACACATATTTTTCACACATTGCATACTTAACTCCCATTGCACATTTTCTCTCTCACCTTCAGGTTTTCAATTGCTTAGGGCTGATTGTATGCCATGTCAAGTAACACGTAGCTTAGAGAGCTTGCAACAAAGAGGCTAGGTGATTCAAGTTAAGTTTTTGGTTTTTCTGTTTGTTTTTTGTAACTTGTTTTCAATTTTTTATTATTGTTTCAAACATTCTTCAGCCTCTAACTTTTAACACTCAAATACTTTTTCCTTTGGCTTTAGCTCGTACTCCTTAAATTGTAGTAGTTTTTTTAATAATTTGTTAATCATTTAGCTATAGGGATTTGTTACAATATATGTAAGTTCCAATTCTATGAGCCAAGGGATAATCATCAAATACAATCCATGCTTGCCACTTTGAAATATGTTACATTGGTTCAACCACTACCAGTGGGGGTGTTTGTGTTTGCTCGAGTGTAAAATACAATCTAAGAGCTCGTACGGTTGGGTGAAATTTCATTTATGCGGGGTTCTTTATCCAAAGAATCAAATTTTTGGAGGGGCAGATGGGAAGGGGTTGCTTTGTGCAAAGATCCATGCATACATTAAAGAGCAAAAAGATGTAGATATGGCAGTTGTCGTAAAATTGAAGTATTCTTTGGGAAAAAATGATCTAAAGGTTGTAAGTTATTTGTTTTTCCATTTGTCAATGTCATGACCCCATCACACCCGTTTTCCTAATCAACCACGATTGTAGAAGTAGATGATTCACCTCTTAGTCACAAATGTAAAAGATGTAGGCCCATTGGAAAGGGATTTCAAAAATGAAAACACAAACCTAGTCGACCAACAAAGTGCACGTTTTATTTACACATGTGACATCCCTTTTAATGTTGTTAGATCACAACATTGGTGGGATTTGATGAAAGCAATCAATGGTGCCCCTAAAAAGTACACCAGCCCAAGCATGAAAAGGTGTGCACCACCTTATTGGCCAAAGAAAGAAAATGGTGAGCATTCATTGCAGCCATCAAGAATTCATGGGTCCAATTAGGGGTGTCCATTGTTTCCGATGGATGGAAATATACAACAAATAGGCCTTTGATCAATGTGTTTGCAGTGTCCCCGAAAGGGGCAACATTGTTGAGGGTTGTTGATTGTGAGGGGCAGGTGAAGGTTGCCGAGTTTATTTCAAACATCCTTATAGAGTCCATTGAGGTGGTGGGGTCTCAAAACATTGTCCAAGTTATAACGGGCAATGCAAAACATTATAGAGATGTAGGGATGTTGGTTGAGGAAAGATACAAGCACATATCTTGGGTACTTTATGTTGTTCATTCCCTCAATTTAATGTTACAAAAATTAGTAACCAAAATTGCTTGAATCAAACAAGTCTATGGTGAGACGAGTGAGATCCAAATGTTCATTAACAACCACCACATGTCCCAAGTCATCTTTAAGAGCTTCTCGAAGTTGCAACTGTTACAAGCATATTTTTAATTTTGTAATATTTAATTAATTTAATAAGTTTGTAATTTATAGAATTTTGATTTTTGAACATTTTACTTATTTTTAATGTTATTTGTTTTCATTTCTTATTAGTTTGTTGGGACTCGATTTGCTTCACACATGTTCATCTTAAGACAACTTGTGAAAGTGAAAGATTCCTAATAAAACTCCCTTTGATTATGTTTTTTAAGTTTTCCAAACAAACTGTAAGATAAGGGAATGCTTCAAATACTTGTAAGATTATTGGCATTGGATGGCAAAGTTCTGCTAAAATGGACCTATCTTAAAGTTGTCTCTTTTAGGTTTTTGTTTTTAGTTTTCCGAAAAAATCTGACATATGTAAGGGAATAGATATAAAGTTAAGGTAAATGATTTTCTAGCTTCTTTTTGGAGGACACGTTTAAATGCCACAACTTTTTCCACATTGTGTAAATCTGTTTACAGTTTTCATCGTATAGTCAAATGTGATATCATTTGTTGTGGAAGCTTATACTACAAATATGTGCCTACCTGAAAAACAACTGTAGACATATAGTCCCTTCAATATCTGAATCTTCTCGTTTTCTGAAATATTAAATGTTTTGAGTTTTTGCAATGTAGTAGAATAAATTGAGCATTTTTAATAATCAATTAGCAGCCTTAAGGCTCATATGGGTTGTTATTTTGCAATACTTGTTTAATGGCAGTAGCAAGAAATACAAATAATCTCATGCTCTACCTTTTAATATAGGTTACCATTTATTCTTTGTTATTTAAGAAGTGTAATCCTGTGTAACTCAAATGCAATTTGACTTAGTGCATTAGGATCGTTTTTAACATGCTCACATTATCATTTTTATAGAACATGGTAATGGTCTATAAAGCACATGTTGTCTTTCTTCAATCAAAATTTGGTAACAAGATTTGGTCTACCCGTCCATTCATCTTTACAAAAGTGCATTAACATTGAATGTTAAGCTAGATATCTTGTTGAGTGGTAGAATTTTCCCTTGTTCAGTTCATGGTGTTAATGTTTAATTCATTTTTGTTTTTTTGAAATATGTAGGTTGCATGCAGAGATTATCCTCATGCAAGGCATCTCTGTGCAAAATTTCATTTCAAGAGTACATCACATCACAGGCATTGTGAATTGGTAAGGTCCTTAGATTCAATTTTGGCACTTTTGTCTTGTTACTTCTCTAAAGTGAAATCCTTTCCTTTTTGTTTCCCAACATAAACTGGTTGTTTTGGCCCCTTTGAAAGAGCATGCAAATATTGATTGCTTCTGACACATGAATGTTGCAGTGCTACTGTTATGTATGCGACGTTCCTGCACCGTGTACATATTGGAACAATCAACGTGATACTAGTCACTGTCATGCTTCAGACAAAGAAGATAAATGGAAATTGTTAAGGAAACTAAACCACTACTAAGATTTGACTCGCACTTACTACAATCAGATGCCCTGTAAAGATTGGTGGCAATAGTGACTGGAGTGCAAGAGTGGTTGCACCTGTTCTTTTGAGTAGTGGTTATTATGGTGGGCACAATTGCAATGCCTTTTATAATGTGCTAGTTAGACGAGACTGATACCTCTCATTTTCCTACAAAAAGCTTTATGGTTCTCTGCTTTCAGTTCAGAAGATTCACTCATTTTTATCGTCATCTTATTCTTGTCCCAGGCCAAAATGTATTACTCGTCTACAAGTATGACTTTTTCTTTTTGCACTTCACATGTCCAAGAAATTACTCTTTATTGGGGACGTATGAGGCGATGGATTTTGTATTAAGCCTTCTCCATCCTTCCCATTTGGAAGCATTTGGATTTATCCATTCTACTCAGAAAATGATATTAGCTTTGCAGGTTACGAGGTGAAGAAATTTTATAATATTTTGCAAACTTAGCAAATCTTTTTTTTAATGCTAATCCTGTCATAATTCATTACATCATATAAAAATCAGTTTGTCCATCCTGCATTCTCTTCCTAGAAATGATCCTACTACCACCATTGATATCGGATGCTTTGAATTTATGTTGCTGTCTCAGATACTGCTGATAAAAAGCAAATGTAATGTGGAAATTCAAGTGTGTCAGATAATGTCAACAATATTGATAAAATAGAGCTCTGATTATTCTTTCAATCACGTATCAGAGCTGAGTTAACACATAAATTTTGTATAAGATTCATTCGAATAACTGGTTGTCTTGATGGTTATCAGGATTACTGTATAATTTGTTTTGTTACTTCAAAAACTGACTGCATTTCTGGGGGAGTATTAAAACATCTATGTTCCACAGAAGTTTTGGTACAAAGGAGATGGAGGCATGAGTATCCAATACAAAAAAGGTTTGACAGGATTTTGGTAATGGCAGGGGATGGCACATATATAATATATATAAAGAAACAATGTACAAATTTTATAGCTTTTCTTTTGCAAAACTAAGCATCGTCAAACATTTTATGGATATCCACATCCACGTGTCATGAAATGAACACTGCAAATTTGAAACTTAAAATATCAGGTCATTCAGAATTACCCTGCTTTTTTAATCAAATGGGTTGTAGTCCAATGGTGTGTATGATGGTGTAAAAGGTGTTGCCTAGCCATCCACCAAGGTACAAATCCCAAGAGATACCAAGTAATAAGGGACAGGGCCGGCGTCGCGCCCGGGGAATTTGGCAGCTAAGCCTACTAATTCTGTGCATCTAACCTGTGCAAGCTTCATATACTATCAATTCCCCCTTGCCCACTCGCACCGCACCCCCGCCCCCCCCACCCCCCACCCCCAATATGAACATATGCATGCTCCTTTGCCTTTATTAAGTTTCTTACGTGTCTTTCCTAATCTGTAGCTGCTTAGATATTTGTTACCAAATATCCATAATTCATTTATACAAGGAAAGAGCAACTGCCAAGGTTGAATTATTTCTATTTTGAAAGAAGAAAAGTTGTCTAAAAGTACAATAGGATCATGATGGCAGAAGTGGGGAATTATTGATGAACTTGATAATGAACAATGTAATGAGCTCAATTTTTTTGGCTTCTTTTTCTGTTGTCCCATCTGTTCGACACTTCGACTCTCAAAGATGTCCTAGAGGACTTCTAGAAATCATGTATCTGTCTTGGGTACTTGTAGGAGTTCCCAATTGAGAAAAAATGACACTAGGATTGGCCAAAACACCTTGGGGATGACATGGAAATGCTTATCCCCGTCTCCAAATACCTGAGATGTTTGACTTATCCAAAACATAGGATTGAGGACATGGGATGCATTGCCGGAGTACACTGCTTACCATGAATGCAAAGATTGCTTCAAAACTGGTTTTCCTTATTTTTCCATGCCAAGAGGGTCTGGTATAAATTGAAGAAAAGATTTGTGAGCTCACATGATGAGATAGTAACGGCAGTAAATGTAATCTTCATGAAGAGCTTACCAATATTTAATTTTCAAGTCTGTTGACAATGCAAACAAAATTTTTCAAGCCAATTGAAGGATGGTGCAACCAAATTGACAAAATTTATTGAAGGATTTTTGTAGCAAGATTTTTCTAGAATTACCATGTTCTAAATGTCTGAACAGTGGGCAAAGAAAAAGGAAAACAGAAAAGTACTGGAAATTAGGCAAGTAGATATTTACAGTCACTGACCGAGTTTCAATAATTTGTTGGGCTTTACCTTGTGCATTTGGAATACTTAATTTTTCTTTAGTACGAACTACTAAATTTTTCAGACAGTATATAGTCCCAACATGAGTGTCTTTTACCCCTAAGTTTTAGATGAATTGTATTTTGTAATTACTATTAGCGCCCATCTTGAATTGTTGCTTTAGGTAGTAAAATGTTTGCTGGTGTCAAGCTCATAAAATGGCTATGAAATTCAAAATTTATAGCAAACATAACATAAATTAGCAAATCATAAGTGGTTTTTAGTTAAACTGATCTCAACAAATGGAAACTTGCCAATAGAGAATTGTGGGTGCCTTTGGACATAAACCATCTTATACGTCTATTTCCCATTTTCAAAGAAAAGGGTTTGAGTAAAAAGAAGTGAATGATACATTTCTAACCATATTCATACAAGGTTCTAAGTTGGTTTGACGCTGTGCAAGTTGGAGTGTCATGTCTTCACCTAGGATCAAACCTGTTCAAGTACACAAGGCTTCCATCCCAATTCTTTGGAATCAGATGGCGTGGCTCAAACAAGACATATATATTGCTTATGTATGATATAATGATTTAAACAACAATTTAGTGTATGGGAACTTCCAACCAAATTAAGAAGTAGACCAAACTTTGCCAATACAGCTACAACCACTGGGATTGTTCGTGATCATGAGTTCAATATTGTTAGACAGTAAATATTAGCATCTAGGAATACTCCCTAATAAACCTGGAAAAACTGGTAGTTGCAACAAGTAATTACCCATGACACTAGTAAGCTCGGAGAAGTATTTGACTCCCTTACAAAGTGAAACAGGCTAGTAAAATCTTCTGGAATATAGACCATAAATTGCCATTCCTATTTTTTAAGATCAATATTGTAGAAGTATTGGAAGTGAACGGGTATAAATTTCAAGTATGTATAGACAATTATATTTTGCTTTATAGTAATACATCACTCTTACCGTGCTTGAATATCATTTCAGCTATACCAATTATTTGGTTGAACTCTCAATTGTGTGTTTATTTATCAGTTAATATATTATGTTCACCTCAAAATACTACAATAGATGGTTAAGAAATAGTTGTGAAAATCCTCTCAAATCTATGCAAAGAACAAAGAAACTTATAAACGAAGTTAAATTTGTTTTTGTAGACACCTGATTTTGGTATGGTACTAGTTATTTGTTGTAATTTTGCATAGTTGTAGTGTATTTGTATGTTTGTTGATTTTTGGTTGAAAGTAGGTTTTTATTTGTACATTTTCCTTGTTTTTGGTCATCTTTTAACATATTCTTTTTTTTTTTAAATATTCTCTCCTCTTTTTAAATCCCGCTTTTGGGGTTTCCCAAAACTTTATTGCTATAGTTTTGGGGTTCTTTCGTGTAGCTCCCTTTGACACATATTTGGGCAAGCTAGGGTTTTGGTCCATTGTCAACTTTTATTCCTTGTTGTATGTTGCCATTCATCTCAATGAAGGCCCAATGTTAATTTAAGGAACCTATAAATATATAGGTGCATTAGTGCATTTAGGAGATAGACATAGAGAATACTCCATGTGCCGAAAGTCATTAAAATAATCTAGAGCAACATTCAAACACTTAAGAAAATTCAAGAGCTTCTAGAATTTATTGTGTAACATTTATTAGAGCATTACAAGTGATAAGGGTAGGGTATTTGCATTATACTAAACTACTTATCGACTAATTATACTCAGTGTGTTGGATTTAAAGCGCTTAATCCCATCAAGGGCTTTGATAATTATGGTTCCGTAAGGAGATTAGTTTTTACGAAAGGTTGGTAATATTCAAGAAAGAGGGAGGTTTTGGAGCCTCAAAGTTGACAAACATCGTTGTTAAATCATACTTTCTATAGTTGATAGTTATTACATTCAAACCATTATGGTAATGTAAAAGGACTTAAATGGTTTTGACAAAAGTTCTCTGTTAAGTACTATTTTTTGGGTCTTCTTTGCCTTTTCATTTTGACTGCGCGATGCAACGTCTATTTTTGACGACTATCTCTAGACTTGTAACAAATCAAATATTCCTCCAAAACCATTTCTTGTCAATTATTATTATTCCAACAATATTCTTTTATGCAACTAGCTCGATGTTTTTTCTCTATATCTCTTCGGTTTGAATTGCAATGTTTCTCAATAGATATATTGCATTATTAACTAAAACCACTCACTTAAAAAACATTTTGGTAAACTCACATTGTCTTGCATCATTGATAACTTTCTATTGTGATTTAGCTCTTGTTATGGAGAGGAATGTTCCTATATTCCATTATGGATTTCTTTTCAATGTTTACATTTCTATGACATAGTCACATCCTATGTATATTATTGTGTAGTATATTGTTATTATTGTACAAATTGTTTGTATTCATAGATTTTTTTGCCAATGACATTATCATAAAGTATTAGATTATTGTTTGAGACATGTTAGGGTTGTATGCAATAACGATAATATTCTATATTTATGTTTCTTGACCCTTACCAACGACTCGATTTAGTACCCTAATCGGTTCAAGGGACGACAATGCCAACAATTATACCTTTTTATACATTTAGCAAATAATATTTAATTGACTCATTTTCATTTATTTCCACCATTTAATTAGTTTCATGTCCACGAGATCCCTCATTTGTCCAATCTCCATTACCAAAATCACTTACAATTTACACATGAATCTCTTAAACACCTACATAGGTGTTTGTCTATTCTTGATTTCATAGTTTTCCGCCTCCGATACAATATCATAGCTATATGGACAGGTTTTGTAGATGGTAATGTCTCATGGACAATGTCATTCACACATCATTCATGATATTGTATAGATTTCATGAGTGTCATTTGTCCTCCTAATAGATAGTAGTTCAACTTGGATGTCTTCTAGGTTTGTCTAGTTGGCATTGGGCGAGAAAGTGACGAAAGGACTCATATATAAGTAAATTCCCTAAAAGCTCTAAACTATAACCTACACACATCAATCAATAGCCAATCATTCGGGATCATTACAAAGGCTTCACAATCATCCGTAATCTTAGGGAGTCTTAAGTATCGAATGCGAAAAGGTCAAAGTTGTATGTTGCCAAGTGTCTTATGCCAAGTGAAGGAACATTTTGAGTGCATTGCCAATTTCAACAATTGTATTTATATAAGATTGTGGGAGAATTGTGCAACGTGTTCCATCCTCGATTATTGGTATTTAGTGCAATGCCCACTGCATTGGGGCGGTGATGAGGTCAATCAAGCCTAATAGTCCCAAACACATTTAATTGTGCCTTATTGTATGTATATTTCCGAGGTTTTTATCTCAGTAAACAAGGGTTGTGAGTCCTTTTATTGTCCAAAAATATACATAGGTAATAGTTACATTTCAATACGAATCGTCTTCATTTTAGTTCCAAGAACCATGCAATTCTAGAGGCCCAGTTAAAAGCTACTAAACCAGAGGGCATAAATACCCACCACTCCGCAATGAGGCTATGCCATACCCACCGCTTATTGAGCGAAATGAGGAGTAGGTGGATGAAATGAACCACAATGCCCATAGCCACACCTTTGTCGAGTGAAATGTGGAATAAGCAATCTACAAATATGGAAGCAATCACCAAATTCACCCCAAGGGTGAGTGGAGAGCTTTGCATACCCAAAAGTTAATATTGTTTTAATGACGTTCATCATTAGACCAAACTAAATCACAAAAATGTGGTACATCCTCTTGTCTATCAAGGTTGAGAAAAAAGCCATTTCCCTCTTTGAACCAAAAAAATGGAAACAGGACATAAGGTTTCCCATTATTGGCAGTTGGAAGGGAAAACAAAAGAAAACCAAAATAATTGAGGTGAATGTGAATGCCCAAGAATCCCGTAATAAAAGGAGCACACATGTTTGAGTTGGCATGATGCCCCTAACATCGAGTGGTGGTGTCACATGTGGGAGGATTATTAAAATCAATCCACTTTACTAAATTATTATTTGTACATAACATTAAAGTATTTGCTTTTTAATGAATGTTCACTAGATTGGGGTGGGGGTAGGGTAAATATTTTAGTCGTAAATCCCAAAGGCCATGTCAAGGGTCACCAAATTGTCAAGCATATCATCTATATGTTTTACTATTGGAACAAACCTTTATATTAATGTAAAGGAGAGTTACATAGCGAGGTGACCGGACAACTCATGGTCCCACAAAATGCCACGAGGGAAACAAAAGTACGCCACAAGGGCAAACACAAAACGCCATGAAGGCTTATAAGAGCATGCCCAAAGGGAAATCAGATATCATCTACAAAAAAAAAAACATTAGGCACATGCCGCCGCCGCACCAAGAGGAGGGGGAGGATCATCCCGGGAGGGATGAAAGCTCCGCTAGTAGGCTCAATAGCCGACGGATCCACTTCCCAACCCTCCTGCTATGGAAATCACATCTGAAGAGGCATCATAATTCCCTAGTCAGGTGGTGGCGATCCTGCAAGAGTGTTCATTGTTTGTGGCAACGATCCGCACCAGGGAGTGTTGACAATGCCTTTCCCCCTCGGGGGCGGACTCCAACAAGGTCCAGTAAGGACGGGGTGGAGCGAGCTTGAGGGGAGGCAAAACAGTGGCTACGAGAGTGACTCCTCTGACATGTATTCACAGGCGGTGGCCACTGGGGTGGTGAGGGCCAAGGTGGCGACAATGGTGGATCGGGTGGAACCCGGCTCATGGTACATGGCACACTCCCCCGAGTGACCTTTGTAGCATGAGCTTGAATCTGAGATCACACAAGTAGACAAAATAATCACCTTGTCATTAGTAGAAAAGTTGAGAATTGTAAGATCATTTTTGAAAATAAAGGCATTGCGAGCTTTCCAGATATGAAATAAAATGCATGCACGGAAAATATGCCATAAATTAGCGATATAATGAGGCCATGGAATAAAGTCCCCAAATAAAGCCAGACGCCAGGAGAAAAACTTCGGGGTGATAGGGAGAAAACAAGGAATGAATCCAACGCCAAATAGCTTGCATGCACGCGGGAAAAACTAGAATAAATGTAAAAAGACTCGGGTTGGAGAAAAAGGAGTAGGTCGGGGGAAATGCCAATATGCAAAGTCGTTCACCTAAAGGCAGACCTTGATAAATCAAGCACCATAGAAAATGGTTAACTTTAGGTTCAAGAAGAGGGTTCCAAGCACGAGCAAGCTTGCGAAGCCAGGTAGTGGGCAATGACTGGAGTCCCCAACGAGAATTTAACTTTGCAATTGCGGTGACACAGGAAAAAGAAGTTGATATATGGTGTGAGAATTGTAACACAAAAAAGTCTATATCTTGATTCCATTGCCAGTCACGCCACTAGGCAACCGGTGGACGAGGCCAAGTTTATGAAGCATCACATCTAGAAGAAGCTCCTGAATCTTGCAAATCGAAGGAAGATTATAATTCTACAAATGGAATTTGGCTTTAAGTTGAGGCCAAGCGATCCAATCTTTGCGGTGCACCAGATCTTGTATAGTGTGAATGCCTTTGCAAAAATCCAATGGCTTTGATGCCTGGGAGTTCAGCTAACAAAAGTGTGCCCTCAGAAAGAATTGGTGACCACCAGATGTTGTGAGTATTAAACGAAAGGCCGTGTGCGAAATCCATCGCCAACCCACCGTAAAAAAGGCTTAACCTGCTTGAAGGCTTTCCAAATGCTCTTAGCCACAAAGGTACCCAAAATCTTAACTGGAGCAGATGTAATAATAAGAGTATGTAAACCAATACCATGTCTCAACCAAATTCAATACAATGTCTCAACAGAATCTGCCAACATCAATCCCCAAAAAGACTATGGATAATCCACTTAGCACACAGAGCCACACTTTGCTTGTAAAGATCAAGAATGCCCATACCACCTTGCTCGCGAGGGAGGCAACAAACATCCCAGGCTACACGGTGAAAGCCAGTTGAACCAAAAATTTTACACTAGAGAAAATCCTGAAGTTTAGCTAGGCGATTGAACAAAGTGCGAGATGGGAACCAACAAGTAGAGTAATAAACATGGGTGGCAACAAGAATTTTGGTACACACCTAAAACTTTCCCGCTAAGGATAGCGGTTTGGAGGACCACTTCGTGATTTTCTGCTCTACCCTGTTAACCACATACATCTAGAGAGTCGTCGAATCACTATCGAAGGAAAAAGGAATGCCTAGAAAGTGAAATTGCTCACCGCAACCAATCCAAGTCCAGGGGTAAGCCTGAAGCCAATTAGGCATTGACAAACAACTTTGGTGAAAACCAAGAGTTTTGGCCATCTGAATGTTAAAACCAGAGGCTAAATAAAAAGTGGATAAACAATAAAAATAACGACATTCTCGTTCTCGAGGATCAACCAACGTAAGGAAGGAATCATTTGCAAAATTCCCATTAATCAACTGTGTAGTGGTCAGGTAAAGTAATGCCACAAATTTGACCCTAGGCAGCGTGATGAGCAATTAAGTATCCCAGAGCATCTGCCTGCAAGAACAAACAAAGCCAGAGCAAGAGGGAAACCCTGTCTGATGGAGCGGTAGAGTCCAATGGCTTGAGACTGATGGCCATTAATAGTGAGCCGAGCGAAGCATTGGAGAACAAAGTAGAAAAAAACAAAAGAAAGCACCAAACCCTAAGGCCTTGAGCATAGCCAAAATAAAGGGCCACTCAATACGATTATAAGCTTTTTCAAAATCAATTTTTAGAAAAAGAGGCTTTTGACAAGAAATATGAGCCCATTCCATTCCTTCCCAAACTGCAAGAAGATTATCTAGAATATAACGGCCTTTGACAAAATCCGGTTTGTTCAGTTGCACAATCTTCAACAAAATATTAGCAATCCACAGAGCTAGAGCTTTAGCAAGAATTTTGTAGGAGACGTTCAACAAAGTGATCGGCCTCCAGTTGTTAATAAGATCTGGATTGCCTGCTTTTGGAATGAACTTGATGTTGCCTTGATTGATGAAAGTTCCCAAGGAGCGAGATTGAAGTGCCTCAAGATATACTTTGAGTAAATCAGGACCAACAATCGACCAAGTGGCTTTATAGAATTCACTGGGAAAGCCATCCAAACCGGGAGATTTATCATCGGCTAAACAAAGTAATGCAACATGAAGCTCATCTAAAGAAAGAGGAGCATCATAGCAAGCCAAATCCCGAGAAGTGAGTTGTAAAGGCACCACATCAAGGCATTTCTGTAAAGCAAAATCTCGTTCAAGAGAATCCTCCTGAGCTTGAAACACCAGATGATAATGCTTGACAAAAGCATAAGAGATTTTTGGGAGCTCGGTAAGCCACTTGTGGGACTCGTATATAGCCTTGATTTGTTGACAAGCATGCTTGACATAGAGGGATTTGAAGAATCTCTTAGAAGCTTTATCTCCCACCTTTAGCTAGTGGAGCCTCGAGCGGATCTGAGCACCCCGAGCAACATAGGATTCACTGATCTTGAGCTTATGCCAAGAGATGCAACCTGAGATTGAACTTGAAGATTAAAAGGATTAGATTCTAGGAGTAAGGATATCTAGAAATTCTATATGTAGAGAAGAATCAACCCATCTTTGAATCTGAGCAACCTATTTGCCAAACCGGCGGAGAAATTTGGAGGTGCATTGGAGTGCCGCCTCCCACCAAGAACGCAAGCTGGCAAAGCAAAAGGGGGACGTGGCGCCATGTTCCAAATTTTGGTGATGAGCTGGATCACTCCAGGGTGACGAAGCAATGAGACATTGAGAAAAAATTGTGTACTCGGCACCTTGGGAGGGCCCCTTGCTTGCCAAACAACCTTAAATGTTATCGGATGATGGTCTGAAAAAATCACATCGGACCAAACCTTGATAACAGTGGAGCCATGCGTGTCAAAATTAAAATAGGCTCTTTGAGTAAGAAGAGCATGATCAAGATGTTTTAATACACGATTAGATCCTTCTCGAGAGGTTGGTCCAAGTAAACCAAGTGGAATCCGGAAAATCTTGCCGCCGGTTGAGAATCGGATTGGAAAGACCCAAAGACTTTTAAAGTAATACCAAGAAACCTGTTCTCCGAGGCACCAACGCATCGGGAGTGCACCACATTTATCATCAGGATGCTCCACCATATTAAAGTCGCCAAAAACCAACCAATAAGCAAAAGGTAAGTTGTCACCTAACCACCGCCATAATAATATTCTTTCGGAAGCGTCATTAGGAGCATAAACATTGAGAATACCAAAGGACATATCATTAATATGCAAAATAACCCACACCGCTCGATGGCTTGGGTCGTGGCCCGAAGAAATAATTAACGCCGAAAACTTTGGTGCGATGGAAATGCTAGCACCACCCCACCATCAATGTGATGAGTGTGAAAGTGCACAAAATCAGGGGCAATACATGTCAGTGAAGTTTGAAGCAAAAAACTAGAAATCTTGATTTCCTGTAAGCAAAGAACATCTAAACTACTAATTAACTGACAAGATAAACAGACAGAGAATTTTCATGAGGGCTCTTTCAGGTCCCCACACATTCCATGACATAAAATTCATGAAAAATCAGACATATCAAACGCTCCCTGCCCCTTTGGAAAACCGTCCTCAGATCTCGAGAATGGTGAAATTATTGGCAAGTAGAATCTGTCTGAATGAGAAGGATCGACTTGAATGGAGTGACGCTTAGCCCCATTAACTCCCCACACGTCATGCTCCACCTCACGAGGTGGGCTACATGAACGCCGCAGTGGTAGAGAAGTTGAAGCCAAATTCCCAGAGTTCTCAACAGTCGTCTGCATCTCTTGGCTCTGCGTGGCGGTTGGCTGCAATGGAAGCCGAAGGAATGGGTTGCTCTATCAAAGGCTTATCTCTAGTGGGTGGTGGTGAAGGAGAAGATGGGGCGTAGATTCTACTAAGAATGCAACCTCGAGTTATTTTTGAACCCACCACCTTCCAACCATCATCCTGAGGAGTAACCATAGTTTTTCAGTGTTGCAGACGGCCCAAGAGCAAGCGGGTTTTAGAGCAATCTAAAAGGGGACAATCCCTAATACGATGGTTTGGGGCCTGACAACGAAAAACACGTGTTCGGGAGGTTAAAATACATGACCTTTTGAGAGATTTTCAGGGACCCCACCTGAATATTTAGATGGTCCTGTAAATCCTTCGCTAGGTCCACTTTGACACATACACACTTATTAGGTCGGGCATAAAAAATGGTCTTGCTCATGGCATAACACCCTGCCAATGGGTTTGACTATCTCATCCAGAAAAGACCAGAGATGAACAGGAAGATCGGGAGCTCAATCCAAACAGGGATTTTGAGCGAAACTTGGCTAGTCGGGCTAAAATCTAGAGTCCAAGAGGAAAGCACAAGAAGGGTATTGCCTAAATACCAACACGCCGCCTTAGTCATAAGGGTATGGACTCGAGAGGTTCACGAAAGGTAAACAAATAAAAACCTTTGGTGAGATTGCAAACACCAAAACCTAGATGCCGGAAGAATCCCAATGGTTTTTCATCCAATTCTATAAATATGATTCAGATGGGATGCGACCACAAGAAATAGGCAATAAGGTAGTGGTTATGATACCAAGTCACTACAGATCCAAAAACTCATGAGCAATAACCACATCTGGGGAGGGTTCAGAGTCCATACCTCGTCGTAGACTTTCGGGACAAACTTCCGTGCGCGCTTGGGAGCCATGGTCACCAGAATCAATAGTCATTGATCTGGGGGAGGTGGTGGCCATTTATAAGCGCGAACACCACCTAAGCGGTGAGCACGGACCAAAACTCACTATGATAAGACCGGGGGAAGACCGCTAGAAGGGCTAAGGACATACAATTAGTGCATAAAATACGTCAAGGAAAAGCACATGAAGCCAAACATAGCCAAGAATAAAGTAAAAATAGGCCTATCATGTATATGTTTTAGGTGACTCCAAAATTAGATAAATAGTCCACCTCTATAATAGCTTCTTAGTAGTAACACTTTGGATGTTCCATTTGGTGATGTGGGAGAGAAGATGATGGGCTTACCCTAGAATATTATCGATTCTCCATGCGTTCGATTTTTTGATCTTGGTAAAGAGTGATGACCCTAGAATAATGCCAAATTATCTATAAAATAACAATTGAGGAAGTTTAACCATTGAAGACAACTAAACACACAAAGAAACATCTTCTGCTAGAAGAAAGATCAAGATTAAAGCTACATAGGACAAAACCATCAAAATATGAAAAAGTCACCCTACTTGACTTTGTCTAAGACAAATGACTTCGCTCCTCGCTCATAAAATCAAACTTCTATATTTTTTCGAGTAGCTTGACGATATCATGCACACCCTTCTTAAAACAATTTAGATCACTTTGTCATTCCATAATAGTTAGAAATCAATGAACTCTTATTTAACCCCAATTTTACGTTCCTAGTTAGCTCATTTATGCTAGTGCAATTTATCATATTTTACAAGAATATGATTTGGGATCTAAAACTTTGTTGTATTTACTATAATATGATCTTATCTCCCAATTATACAAAATTTTAATATATTAATCCCTAGTTTTGGTATTATAGTTACCTCATGAGAACATTATCATAAGATGTCAACTTGTTAGCCATATATTCTAAGAAAAGTGGCAGTGCAAGATATTGCATTTACACACAAGGAGAACCAAAATTTATATACCTTTGGCCTTGTAATCACATTCCAAATTGTATTGATATGATACATAGTACGCTCATGAGAAATGTGGGTGGTGTTAAGGTAAAAATAGTATTGATTCTTTCTAGTTGGATTGTTTATTTGAGGCAAAATTTGATAAGAAGGTGTTTAGAGAGAAAAACCCCACCACCTAACTATTGGGTGGTCAACCCGAATTAGAAAAAGAGAAAAGGTTTTTATACTAGTAGAACTTGATCCAATATTTTAACCACTCTATCCTAACCTTGCTAAAAATTGGACCACGTGAACCAAGATGAGGTGGATTCCTAGAGCTAGGAATAATTGGGATCGAAAAGGTCGAGCTAATTTGATGCGGGAGGATCATGGTTTACAAGAAATTTGTGTCAACCAAAAATAGTTAAATTAGTTATTTTGCACGTTTTCATAATTATTATGTTATTTGATAGATCTTAAGGAATTATAAAGTTTTGTGGTGTCTTATAGAGCTTAGAACATCTTTCAATAGTTAGCACAAATGGTATAATGCATTTTTATCTATTAGAAACAAGGGTCACGTATAGGAATTAGGTTGTGTATAGGAATTGGAGGGTTAAAATGCATCACGACATTTCCAAATTATACATACAACTTAAGGAGGATGGAAACAATCTTTTTATGCTTGATGAAATGTTTGATCATTTGGCACAATACTAAGAAAATTATAGAGTTGAAAAATTTACATCATCCTTGTCTTCATGCATATAATCAAATCAATATCACATCGATGTGCATGATATCACACACTTCATAGTAATAGGTTCACATTATTGCTAGGATTCATCTTGATGGCATGAAACTACCATGAAATTATGAACCCATTAAAGGTCAATTGAGAAAATGTGTAAGGTTCTACTTAGAATATTTGTGCGTAAGCTTTTGTACAAGAGGAGTAACATGTGTGTGATCTTTGGAAGCAAAAGAATTTGAATTAAAAATAATAATTCGTAGGAGCTATGAATATTCACCTAACCAATAATATATATATTTTTATCTAACTCGAGAGTTGTCAAATGGTTTTATGATTCTAAATGTGTTTTGGAGAACTTGGGCTTTATCTTGCATAGTGGATTGTGACTGATTTAATTTAGGAGGCATCAATAAATGTCATATGGGTATCATGTACTTGTTAGCTAATATTATGAGCATGTGGTTCTTGATTCTATAAGAACTCACCTTTATGCTTGAGCAAGATGGTTAGAATTACTTGTCTCTAGAGAATCAATTTCTCTCGGTCATAAGATTGAATTTAATTTGATAATTTTTAGTCAATCTACTCATATCAGTAGTTTTATTATTGTATCTCTTTAGAGATATTATATAAACTATATCTATTTTTGATGTCTCATGTTTGTATAAGTGGTTGTTTCGCTTAAAATCAACAACATGTTGATTTATCTAATTGCTTATGTGAACATATTGTTGTGATTCAATCAATACTTGGGTTGTTTCATAATGTTGCATGTTCTAAGGTTGTTCTTGATTGGACTCCCTAACCACATTTGCATAATTTAGTGTCGAGCAATTTTCTTCCTTGTAAGTAAACATGGATCATATTTTTTCCGCATTTACGAATGTGGGTATAAAATGGTGAAAATGTATTCCACCAAAGAGTGTTGGGTAGAATGTGTCGAGGTTATGAGGATTGTAATCACTTGATTTTTAAGGAAAAATAAATGATACAAAGAAGAGGAGGTTTCACCTTGCAAGAGTAGTAAGAGATCTAAAAGTTTCCAAATTTTTAGAGATGATGAGAGGAATGAAAACTTATTTGTAGGCTATGTAAGTTTCCTAACACAAAGGTGTTGTGATGGATGGAGATTTAAATGATGAAGAAATCACCAAAAAAGTGGTTAAAGATCAATATGTAGAAAACATACTGGTAAAAAGAAGTTAGATTATTGCATGAAATCACAATAATGGGAAGTAATCCCAAATAGGATATTCCATATTATTCGGATGTCTAAATCCCGAAGAGCTCATTAATTAGATATCAAGTTAGAAAAACACTATGAGCATGAAGTCACATCGATCCCAAGAAAGTTTATTATTCTTGTACTAATTTTAAAGGTTACATATCCTTATGGTTGAAACATGTACATATAGAAATAAATATAAGATAAATAATTAGGATAGACTAGATACAAAGTTGAAGGCCAAAATTCATAGTTGCAAATTACCCCCGAGATTACAATATTAAACAAAAGGAGTTGAGTGTAATAGACTACACTAAGGAATTTAATAGACTCACTATCAAAGCATGTCATTTTGAAGATGATGCTAAGAAGATATCACATTATGGGTAAGTGCACCAATATGGGGGGCCAAAAATCAGACAAGAAAGTGAAAATGAGTAAAATGTGACTTCGTTTTGCAATAATGTGATCACGTTTTTCAATAACGTGACCGCATTATGTTTTCTTTGGTTCAATGATTCACGAACCTAAAATGCGTACACACTAGCATTTCTAGTGCTATGAAATGCGTACTCATTTCGAGCTATATGAAGTTTAGAAGGGCCTGAAGGAGATTTCTTTTATTATTTCTTTATACTTTTATTATTTCTTATACTTTAAATTTATTTCAATAAATATAAGAAGTTAGTGTCACTCTGCACCTGATGGAAGTGGTTCCGTAGCTCTGACAGTTATAATCTAGAAGATAGTTTTTCAAAATCTAATCTGGTCAGTACTTACTCATTTTTAGAATTTCAGCAATGACCTAAAACTTTCAGAGCCATATATATTGTAGTCGGTCTTTGTTTTGGGAAAACATATAGTCATTTTGTAGGTTTTTTGACCTTATGGATTGGATTTTGGCCCTACCACTGCTTGAATTTGTACCAATTTTGAAATTTGGTCCATAATTCACTTTAATGACCATGAATTAGCTCTATGATGCTTGTCTACTTCTTACTAAAATGATATCCTCACTTTGTAGATAGAGGATTGCTCCCTAAATGGGATTCCTGTCCTATGGAAAAAATGAGGTGATTGTAATGTGCCTCCTCCTTAAGGTTTGATCACACTACTAGGTGTTGAATGAGTTTTTACGAATAGTACCAAGTGAATTGCATCAAGTGAACTCAAATGATTGCTCATTCTTAGAAACAAGGTGCTCCATATAAAGATCATCCCTTCACCTTTCCTAGCTCTAAAATCATCCTTTCATATAATCAAATTCAATATTCTCATACAAATCATTTCTCATATTTATCTCATGGAGATAGACGATGCCTTAATACTTCACACATGATGGTCCTGTATACGTCGATGGCATGACTAGCTCATTTTAGCTTGTTCTTTAGAGAGATTTGGAGTACAATGACAGTCGAGAATATGATCATTATTAAGTCACTCCTTGAGTTCTACATTTCACCTTTAAATTTGATGAATCCTTCACAATTCAAATTATTGACCAAGATGAAACATGGGTTTAAACATGCTTATGGTACATGGACACCTTTTTTCTCAAGTTGCTCCTCATGGAAATGGGTTTCCTCCTCCGGATAGGGGATGAATCCTTGAATGAAATTTGAGTATGAGTTACATGTTCTTGACCTCAATACTTCACTGAAACACTACAAATCACATTTTATGATCAATGAAACTATTCTAAAAATCTAATTTTTCCTCGTAACTCAAAATTTAGGTCCTATTTCATTTTGAACTTAGAGGGGCAACTGAAGAGTTTTGTAGTACCTAAAGAAATATTTAAGCCTTGAATCAATGTTGATTATTCCACCTTATAGAGTATTCTAATATCCTTCCAATTCTTATTTTTTTCATCCTAATTCTTTCCGAACTCCTGGAATCATCCAGAGAAGTCAACTTTTACCGTTTTAGCTTTCATTCCCTGTACTTGAAAAACCAATCTTAAACATATTACTCCTGAATGAGATTTTATTTCCTAAACTTTCCTAAATTTACTTAGACATCTTCAATTATCTCTAAAATCACCCTCAAATGCTTTATATTTTCTCTAAAAATTTTTGAAGGGTGTTCAATTAGCTACATAATGGCCAAAAATGGCCTTTTTAGGCCTTTAGAGGAAGTAGTCTCTCATCAAAACTAAATGAGTTAATTGATCACCTTAGACACTATTCCTACAAACTGAATAATCTTATTAGGACTTTCCTTTGGGTCAGGGTTTATGATTTAGGGTTTAGGGTTTATGGTTTAGGGCTCTCAAGGTTTAGGGTTTAAGGTTTAGTGTTTAGGGATCATGGTTCACGTTTTAGGGTTTCGGTTTAGGGTTCATGGTTCAAGGTTTAGGGTTTAGATTTTAGGATTTATGGATCAAAGTTAAGGGTTGAGGGTTTAAGATTTAGGGTTTAAGGCTCGAGGTTCGGGTTTAGGTTTCATAGTTTAGGGTTTAATGTTTAGGATTTAGGGTTTAGGGTTTAGGGATTCAATTTTTATGGTTCGGGGTTTAGGTTTTATGGCTCAATATTTAGGGTTTGAATTTTTAGGGTTTAGGGTTTAGGGCTTAGGGTTGAGGGTTTAGGGCTAATGGTTTAGGGTTTATGATTTAGTGTTTAGGGTTTAGGTTTTGGGCTCAGGGTTTATGGTTTATGGTTTATGGTTTAGGGCTCATGGTTCAAGGTTTAAGGTTTAGGGTTTAGGGTTCAAGGTTCAAGGTTCAGGGTTAATGGTTTAGGATTCATGTTTTAGGTTTAGGGTTTATGTTTTATGTTTTAGGGTTAAGGGTTAAGGGTTTAGGTTTTAGGGTTTAAGGCTCGGGGTTTAGGGTTTAAGGTTGAGGATTTAGTGTTTAAGGTTTAGGGTTTAGGGTTTAGGATTTAGAATTTAGGGCTTAAGGTTTAGGGTTTATGGTTTAGGGCTCAAGGTTTAGGGTTTAGGGCTCGGGGTTTAGGGTTTAGGGCTAAAGGTAAATGGTTTAGGGTTTTGGGTTTAGGGCTCATGGTTTAGGTCTTAGGGTTTAGGGCTTAGGGTTGAGGGTTTAAGGTTGAGGGTTTAGAGTTTAGGTTTTTGGGCTCATGGTTTAGGGTTTAGGGCTCATGGTTTATGGTTTAAGGTTTAGGGTTTAGGGTTTAGGGTTTAGGTTAATGGTTTAGGATTTAGGATTTAGGTTTATGGTTTTAGGTTTAGGATTTAAAGTTTAGGTTTTAGGGTTTATGGTTAGGGTTTAGGGCTCATGGTTAAGGGTTTAGGGTTCAAGGTTTAGGGTTGAGGATTTAGTGTTTAGTGTTTAGGGTTTATGGTTTATAGTTTAGGGTTTAGGGTTTAAGATTTAGAATTTAGGTCTTGAGGTTTAGGGTTTATGGTTTAGGGCCCAGGGTTTAGGGCTTAGGGCTTAGGGTACATGGTTTAGGGTTTAGGGTTTAGGGCTCAGGGATCGGGTGTAGGGTTTAAGGCTTAAGGTTTAGGGTTTAAGGTTTAGGGATTAGGGTTTAGGGTTGATGGTTCAAGGTTTATGGCTCAGGGTTCGAGGTTCGGAGTTACATGTTTAATCTTTAGGGTTTAGAGCCCATGGCTCTGAATTTAGGAGTAAGGGTTTAGGGCTCAAGGCTCATGGTTCATGGTTTAGGGTGTTTGTGGTTTATGGCTCACGAGATCGGGGTATAGGGTTCAAGGATTAAGGTTTAGGGTTTAAGGTTTATGGTTCAGGGTTTATGGCTTAGGGTTTAGGGTTACGAGCTACGGGTTTAAGGTTTAGGGTTAAAGCTCGGGATATAGATTTATTGTTTAGGGTTTAGGGCTTAGGGCTCATGGTTCAAGTTATAGGGTTTAGGGTTTAGGGTTCAAGATTTAGTGTTCGGGTTTATTATTTTGGTTTTAGGGTTTAGGATTTATAGTTTAGGGTTTAGGTCGAGGGTTAAGGGTTGAGGGTTAAGAGTTTAGGTAACGAGTTCAAGGTTTAGGGTTTAGTGTTTAGGGCTCATTGTTTAGAGTTGAAGGTTTAGGGTTTAGGGTTTAGGGCTTAAGGTTTAGGATTCGGACTTTAGGGTTTAGGGTTTAGGGGTCAGGGTTTAAGATTTAGTTTTTAGGGTTTAGGGTTTAACATTTAGGGTTCATGGTTTAGGGTTTAGGGTTTAGGGTTTAGGGCTCTAAATTTAGGGTTTAGGGTTTAGGGCTCATAGTTTAAGGTTTAGGGTTTAGGGTTTAGGGCTAAGGGATCAGGGTGTAGGGTTCAAGGCTAGGGTTTAGGGTTTAGGGATTAGGGTTTAGGGTTCATGGTTCAGGGTTTATGGCTCAAGGTTTAGGGTTTAGAGTTACGGGTTTAAGGTTTAGGGGTTAGAGCTCAGGGCTCTAGATTTAGTGTTTAGTGTTTAGGGCTCAGGGCTCATGGTTCAATGTTTAGGGTTTAGGGTTCAAGATTTAGTGTTCAGGGTTTATTGTTTTGGTTTTAGGGCTTAGGGTTTAGTAGGTCTCGGTGTTAAGGGTTAAGGGTTTAGGTTACAAAGTTTAGGGTTTAGGGTTCAGTGTTTAGGGCTCAAGGTTTAGGGTTCAAGGTTTAGGCTTTAGGGCTCAGGGTTTAGGGTTTAGGATTCAGGGTTTGGGTTTTAAGGTTTAGGGTTTAGGGGTCGGGGTTTAGGGTGTAAGATTTAGTTTTTAAGGTTTATGGTTTATGGTTTAAAATTTAGGGCTCATGGTTCATGGTTTATGGTTTAGGGCTTTGGCGTCGATGTTTAGGGCTTAAGGCTAAGGGTTTAGCGTTTAGGGCTCATGGGTAAGGGCTGAATGTTTAAAGTTTAGGGTTTAGGTTTTAGAGTTTAGGGATCATGGTTCAGGGTTTAGGGTTTAGGGTTAAGGGCTCAAGGTTTACGGTTTAGGATTAGGGCCTAAGGTTTAGGGTTTAGGGTTTATGGTTCGGGGTCTCGATTGGTAGAATTTAAAGGCTAAAAGCTCTAGGATGAATGCTGAAATCCTAAAAATTACCTATGTCTTGTGAGAGATTATACTATATAAAACTATCTCCTAAATCGTGACTCATGACGTTGTGAGACTACTTCATAAGGTGTAGAGTGACCCTAATTTCTTATATTTACTAAAATAAATTTAAAGTATAAGAAATAATAAAATATAAATAATAATAAATGAAAAACATTTATTTTTGTAAATAGAAGCATGCCAAAAGCACATATAATGTTTATATTATGAAGAACATGTATGCGTTTTGTGTTTTTACTTTTTCCAAGGCATGCCTCAAGGCTTGGATCCAGTTTGGATCCCCAAGCTTGAGGCATGGACTTACACAAACACAACAAACAACGTGTTTTTGCATAAAAATGCTAAAATGCCACTTCTGCCATAATAAATCAAATTAAAATGATTGATTCATTTAATAAAAATATGACTACGACGTAGAAAAGACTTTCTTCTTTCTAAAAATATAATTTTTCAAATTTTATGACTAATATAAGGTTTTCATATTACTTATTTTCTAGCTATGCCTTTTAGCTATTTTTGAAGTTTAAACATGTCTATCTTTCATCGTGTATCTTTTTTTTTTGGCTCATAGAAATTGAAAAAAAATTATAGTAGGCCAAACTAGGCCTAATTTTATACATATTAAAAAAATCTATTTTTTGATATTTTTTGAGGTAGTTAGGGGAGGGGCATGGTTAGAGCTCCGTTATTTTTAAAAATTTAAAATTTATGTATTGTAAAAATCATAAAAAAATAATCACTAAAAAAATCTTAAAAAATGGAACATAAACTAGATGCTCCTAGCTATCTTTATGCTAAAGGGTTTTTAAAAATACTAAATGATGCTAAAAAAATAGTGGGGTGCACAAAATTCACTCTATTATGTTTTTTAACAAAAATAGTAGCACATGTTGGTATTTTAGTTATTTGAACCACTTAAACTTAACCGTTTTCAATAAAATTTAGTAGCTTAGAAACTAGACTCAAAATGCTACGATTCATGTTCTTACAACATCTTCTAATTTTGAGTGTAACTATTTCAAATAACTCGTACAAGTTGAATATTTTTATTTTTCATAAAAAAAACGTCCACTTAAGACCCCCTTTTGGCTGCCCATTGGTGCACCTACGCTTATGTGAATGAATTGCATATATCAATTCAAAATTAATTTAGTATGATCCAAGTGCGTTCCCTAAAATAATTTGATTTTTATTTGTGCTAAATGTGGAGGAAAATTTGTCACACATACAAGAAGGAATACATGAAGAAAAGGAAGGTTATGATTATGGAAAAGATGGTGGTAAAGGACATTCTACACAAGGAAGTGAAGCTAGCACATATTGGCATAATTATGGGTCGAGATAGAGGTAAAGGAAATTATAACTTAGGTATAGGATCCTATGGATTAGGACATGGATACTTTTTAAAGCATGTGTTTCAAGTGTGGAGAGAACGGTAATAAAAAAATTGATTGCCCAAATATACAAAATAATGATAATTTAAAAAATGATACCACTTTGGATGTCCACAAGTTGACGATGAGAGTATTGCATAAGCTAATCAAGATGATGAGCCAAAAATTGGAAAATATCTTATGAAGAAGATATTCATGTTGAAGCCAACAAAGGATGACAAAATTCATGTACATTGGAAGACTTTGTTGAAAACCTTAGGTACCATTGGAGAAAAATATTGTAAGGTAATCGTGGATAGTGGTAGTTCCAACAATATTATTTCGTAAGAGATGGTATAAAATTTTGGTTTAAATAGGATAACGCATCTAAATCCCTACAGGGTATCTTGGATATTGAAGGGAGATCAGATCTTGGAGAATGAACAATATTTGGTGAGTTACCAAAACATGGCATATAAGAATGAGGTAATGTGTGATGTGATGCCTATGTATGTTTCTCACAATTTTATAGGAAGGCCTTAGAAATATGATAGGAAAACATATCATGATGGATGTGCAAATGCCTACACATTGGGGAAGGATGGGGAAAATAAAACTTTGACTTCTTTGAAATAATAGGTTGAAGAGGTTGATTGAATTGTAAATTGTAGTAGACCCCTACTATTAAATAGTTTAAAAACAGATTTTGATCAAAATCTCAAATTCCCAATTTAAATAATTTGAGAAATCTGATTTAAAAACAGAATGTAAATGTTTAAGAAATGAACTGAATCCGAATCTAAATTTGAACCATTGTTAACTCATTCAAATCCCTTGTTTGTTTAAACCATTCAATTCCTTCTTATCCCGATTTCCCATAAAAATGAGATAAATGATTAAAATCATTAATTCAATTAATGTTGAATTTGAAAACCAATTAAGAATGACAAAATCAAATCAGAAATGACAAGAAGTTCATAATGGAGTTCACTCACAAGTGGGCTACGTCTCCGACTTCACTATAAACGTGAACCGATCTATTAAAATATCATTTGCAAGTACATGAATAATCTCACAAAATGATTAATTAATAGATTGGTTCACATTTATAGTGAACTCGAAGATGTAGCCCACTTGTGAGTGAACTCCCACATGTCAAGGATAATTTTAGTGGCGAATATTCGTAATATGGTGAAAATTTCATTTTAGGAAAATTTGAAAAGGCGATTTTTTCGGAGTGGGTCGATGTCTGTTCACCTAAAATTTATAGTATATATATTTTTTGGGGTCGGCTTCGCCTACATTTGAAAACATCTCCTATAAAAACCTAGGTGATTCACTGGTAGTATATACTACGGTACTACCACAAGTAGCTTACCAAATTACCAATACCGTGAACTCGCATACTCTTAAGCACCGAGATTGTTGTTAGCCTGTTAGTAGTTTAGAGTCGGAGACAAATGATATAGTTGATGCGTGATAAGGAGGTATTGCAAATGTGTGATAAAGGGGTTAGTTGTTGGCCTTACACGGGGATATAGTTGGCATGCGACAAAGAGGTATTGCAGACGTGTGACAAGGGGGTTAGTGACCAAGAAAACCAACATTGTTGACGCGTGATAGGGATAGAGTTGACACACGATAGAGACAGTTGACACCTTGTTGACGCGCGCGTGAGAGAGATAGTGATAGTTGGCGACGCGACATAGACAATGATAGTTGATGCCTTGTTGATGTGAGATAGTAATAGTTGGCGCACTATTGACACACACGGCAGGGGTTTTGTTGTTGACGCGTGGCGGGATTGCGATAGTTGATGCGTGACAAATTTTTTTACTCGACACGCTACTTGGTTCTTTTACTAACGCAGAATCTATTTAGAATAATGGAAGGTGCTAGTCCTCAGAATGCGAAGACCCTAAAAGTAACTAAGAAATCTCAGAAGTCCCTGTTCAAGTATTTTGGAAACTCTGCTGATACAGATATTGAAACTACCAACAACCATATAGCTGCCACCAGAAAGAATCAAAATACTGACTGTGTGGAAGGTAATATTGAGGTGGACATGCATTCTGCACAATATCAAACAAATGACACCTATGATAATATGCCAGATCTTGAAGATATTCTTCTTGTTGGGGTGCAACCAGGAGTGCATCAAGATATCACACATACAAATACTCAGCAAAATGGAACACATAAATCAAATTCAAATTCCGGTTCACGAAAGAGGAAACTAGGTGATTGTGATATTGCTCAAAATTTAACTCAAAAAGTAAAACATTGAAAACGAACAAGAATATGTGGACCATCGGCAGGACATACGAGTTTGATTGGGCAACCAAATTTTTGTTTATCGAACCTATACAATCATCTAATTGAAGAGATCCCATATGAATGTACATGTACAATATGTACGTGGAAATTGGGAAAGCAAAAAAATGCAAATGAAGCTGGACACTATACAAAAACATTGTGGAAAATAATATTTGATTGTTACGGGGGCGGATGGCGAGAAAATCAAAACAGACAGGTGGAAAACTGAAAAGAATGCATGCACGTTAAATACGCAGCGGATTATGAAGCGGAGCAGAAAAAACGTAGACATCTCGTGGAAAAGGGAGGAATGATCACATCACAAATTGGTAAGATGAATCAAACAAATCTACATGCAAAACTCATACAATTCTCTACTTTATTTCACATACTAAAGAAAGGAAGACTGATTTCGGATTTCCTCGATTTCAAAGTTTTGTATCAATATAATGGAATGCCGAATGTACCTCAGTCTCATTGGTCTAAAAGTAGTGGATGGGAAATGGAAAAATGCCTTTCGATGATAGAGAAGGAAGATTTGAAAGAGAATGTAAAAAAATCAAAGCTTATCTCTCTTTTAATTGATGAAGTGACAGCAGTCGACAACACTGCATGGGTATGTATCCACGTCTATACTTTAGAAAATCATATAAGGACACCTCATATGTTGGGTGTTATGAAAATGGTTGAAAACTGTAATGCCAAAACCTACATAAAATAGTTGTTTCTCATTTGAAAGATATTGTTGGAATGATTGATTATGAAATTGCTACGAAGTTGGTATGCGTGGGAGCAGATGGTGCATAGAGTCATCGAACAGGGTTGTGTGTTAGATTACAAACAGCAGTGGCCCCATATATGCTACCAATTCACTGTATGGCTCACAAAATGAATTTAGAGTATAAAATGGTAAGCAACTACGAAAATGTTGCTAAATTAGAATACCTTATAAGAGAACTTCATGCCTAAATGGCAAGCACCCAAAGTGATTTCTTGAGTTCCAGAAGTTTGCAATTGGAATTACAAATGGCAAAAAACTTCTAAAAGATGTTGAGACTAGATGGATCTCTTTGTATGAACTTGCATGCAAAGTTCATGAGGAGTATCCTTTGTTGGTTGGTTTCATGCACAAATATCGTCATGAAGTTGATAGGGTGAGGGACTTGTTGTTCCGTTTAACTGATTTGGAGATATTGCTTACATTGGTTGGTATTCTTCCAATGTTGCAGGAGATCAATACACTGATGAAGCATGCACAGGGGAGATTAATCTATATTGTGGATTTTATACGGATGAGAAAAATACTATATCAAAGTCTTGATATCTTGTACTTTTCCCAAGATAGTTTTGATACACCTATTTTCAAGAATTGGAAGATTTATTAGATCTTAAAAATCCTAGTAACTATTTGAGATTTAATATCCATGATTACCTCTACATCACTTTGTTAATGGGAGGGACATACCACTGCACATTTTATAAAAACGTTAAGATATTACAGGATCGGAATGAGAAGATGTTTCAGTGACACGTAATCTCTTTGACTTTGTTATAGTTGAAACAAGAATAAAGCTTAAAAAAATTTCAGAATCCTTATCTTGAAATCGAGAAACGTTTCTCTAAAGATAAAATTCTTGAAGCCATGGGTGTGATGAATCCTAATTTTTGGAATATTGAAGGTGGTCGTGCTAAATTTGTAAGAAAGCATTTCCATAAATCCATGGGTACAATAATGGAACATTTCACAAATACTTCAGAGTTCAAGGGTATGGAAATCAAAGGTATACTAAATGTTGATTTATTAAAGTTTCAATCAACAAATTTTGCAACAACAATGAGGAACCAATATAAAAATTTAGACGAACCTTTTGAAAGTGGTGCTATTACAAGGTTGTGGTGAGGAATCTATCAAAGTTCTATCTTACAAGAAGATATCAGTGAATATTTCAGATTATATGAGTTATGCCAAATAATGATTTTGGGAGTTTTGGAGGACGAAAGGGTTTTCAGTGTATTATCATTTATAAAATCAAAACTGAGAAACAAGTTGGATAAAAATATGGAAATTTGCATGAGGTGTTATGTATCTCGCTACTCCATGGAAACCTTTCCTTTCGACAGAGCAATTGCGCATTGAAATTCCCTTTGCGAAAGAAGAGGTGTGAATAATACAGCTACAAGTATAATTATTCCCAACATTGAGAGTGGAATTGGCACATCGTCACACTCTACAAAAGAGAACATCGAGTTTGAAGAAGATATTGATAATGGATTGTTTCAACTTTAAATAGGTATCTCCTTCACGTTAATTTTATTGTTTGTCACCTTAAATTTTGTTTCAGCTCTTGTTATCATTAAAGATGTTACAGGTATATATATTTACATTTATTTAAATACATTTTTTTATTTTTTTTTAAAAACGTGGGTTGACATCCATATGACGAAGCTGGTATTCTCGGGATGACAATGTTAGAAAACTCACCCATCTATCTACTAATCCATTTCTCGTGTTGAGTTTTCTTAAAACAAAGATCTAACACATTACGAGTGATGATTTCACAGCCATCTAAAACACTAGAGGTAACTTAAACCCTATCATATGACCTTTCTTGATTTTTTACAATTATGTTTAATTTATTTTTTATATTTGCAAAATGCTTTGATATATTTTTTAAACTTTGTGGGATAAAATCACACAATCAAATTTTACACAGAGGAATATTTTTCCATATTATACAATTCATAATCCACGATCCATTATACAATTCATCATCCACGATCGTGCTTGAAGCTAAATCTACGTCCACATAAAATTCATCATCATCCATATATATCATATCATTATCATATCATAATCCTGACACTCCAATTATTATTAAATTCATCATATCATTATCATAATCCTGACACTCCAATTATTATTAAAACAATTATTTATCTATTTTAAATTTGCAGAAACGTCTCTATCCTAACACATTCCATTTTTTAAAAAACAATTATCCATTATCATCATTCATCATCATCTATATCCATTCTAATGTCATCATGATCATATCATTACAAGTATATCATTACAAAATTCTAAATTAAGTAGAGAAGAAACATAAACGCCATATACAATCTAGATAATAAAATTCAAATGCCATGACCATAACATTCAATGTTTCAAATTTTCAAATATAGATTCAATTTTTCAAGTTTCCATACTCAATAATGAAAATTTTCAACCCTCAATTTTTGTACCCCTTTCCACTTCTGTACTCCTTTCCCCAATGGCTTCTCCACTGTACCCCTTTCCCCAACGGTAGAAATAATCCCAGAACTTATGAGATCTTCCGCAACACTGTCTAGATTTTTAAAAATTCTTTCTTCTTTCTTTGTCGCATCTCCATGGGACAACAAATTTGGATCAGCAGCTGCCTTAGTTTTGAATAAAATTTCAGGGTCAAAGCCATGCTCTTTAATTATCCACTTCAGTGTATTGTTTTGTTTGTTAACCAAAACAATATTTTCCTTCAAATTCTTCGCTGCGAGATAAACTATTCTTCGCGGTTTCCAAGTGAACTTGGAAAACCTTTGCTTGACTCTTCAAATTTTCATATTTCAATTGCAAAAAAAAAGTGATGTCAATTCAACATATTACTAAAATAAGAAAACTTTAAATTAACAAAAATATTGTTTGAAAGTGATAATACTTACGACCGCTCTATCTCTCTCGGCATTTGCAACTGCTACCAGATCCTTGTCCTTAGACCATTTGTTAAAATATGTTTGGGCCTCAAGCACTAATATTTTCCAATTTGTTTAATGTCTTATCCAAAATGTCATCTTTATAGTTATTGTTATATGTGACAATCCCACTTCTTACTTGGGTAAGTAAGGAATCCATCTTTGCAAGTTGATTTTGGACTTGGCGTATAAACTATCCCTTTGCCAATAATTTTCATAACAACTTATTATCTCATTGATAAGTACTTTAGCCCTTCTCTCCCATTCTATGAGCTGACTGATATGAGGTAGAATAAACTCATCAACATGGGATTGACAATCATAACCAATTAAGTTCTCTAAAGGAAAAGGTAGCAACTGTTCACCATCTGTATCTGATGAAGATGATCTCATTGGAGAGGTATGGGGGCTTTCGGGTTGATCAACTGCTACTTGTTTCTGCCTTTGGGTGGCTTGATCCTGTTTGTGATAAAATAAATCAAGATTCAAACAAATAAATCTAAAGTGAAATGTAATTCAATATGGTAAATTATGTTGAAATAGAAGTATACCTACTGGCCTTGAATCATCTCATGTGTATTGAAAAATCCAGTTGGGTCATTGCTATCAATGCCCAAGTAATCTTCATCTAAATTTATATTATTTAAAACTGATATGCCCGTTGCATTGGGCAAGCCACCAAGTGAGAGGGTTGGAATTCAAAACGAGGAGGCAATGTTTAGTGTCCCACTAGGGGCCGAAGCAATTGGCATGTGTTTACCAATGTTCTTTTTTCCTGATCCTCTAGTTGGCATTTTGAATATTATTGGTGGAGGGGGCGATGCCACTATTTGTACGAAGGAGGAGGACTGTAATGTGCTGAAAAGTTCAACAAAAAACATATGAAAAACTAGAAAACAATGGAAAAACTACGAAATTAAACGAAGTACTATTCAAAACTTGTACCTTGTTGTTGAGGGGTAGCTTGTCGCGGTGCTTGAGGTGGTTGTGTTGGAGTAGTAATTGGTGGTTTTTGAGTTGTTTGTTGCTGGGATTGCTGAGGTGGTTGTTGAGAAGACACAAATGCATGTGACTGAACTGAGTGAGTTGGGGAAGATGGTTGAATTTGAGAAACACGCGTATGGTCCAAATTCCCTGCAATGTCATCAACATACGATTGTATGTCAATTCAATAGGGTAAAATTTAAATGGGAAAATGAAAATACAAATTTGGAATTTGTAAATAATACATGTAAGGGTATTACTTCTCTGGCATTTAACGAATTCAAACGGTTGGGGGTTTGGAGATGAGTGAGCTTCCATTTCAGATTGTGAATCTCCCGATGCCTCAGCGTGTTGTTGGCCTCTTCCTCTTGATGCCACCTTTTTTTAGGGAAGGGCCTCCATAAATCTTCTCTGTAAATAGTAAATAGTTAATACCTGTGCACAATGTAATGTCGAAATACAAACTTTATAGTAAATAGTTTATAACTGTTGTTCTTTAAATGGAATTGAAAAATTCATCAACACCCCATCTGTGCAAGTAGGAATTGGTTTGTCTTTTAAATTTAAAAGAGCCTCGTAATAAAGGCCAAGGATATAGTTTGTGGAGTAAATGATAGGTTTTTCTGAAAGCTTTGCATTTGTAATGTCAATTCTTTTTTTTTTGATAAAAAGGTGCACCAATCAAATTTTTGTTTTGCGATAGTTGCAACAATGTATGTAATGGCCCAGTTTGGTATATCTATTTGCCGACCCATAAAACTATTCTGGATTGAAAAAAGGAAATCATTGCAGCAAGAAAGTGGTGTGCAATTGCTTGCGTATCCACACCACATCTGGATTTATTGACATGAGCTGCAAATGCCAAAAAATAGTGGGAATTAATATAAATTTAAATTGTATCAAAATAAAAAATTGAATAAAAATGACGAATGAAAACAGTTTACACTTACAATCAACATGGAAACTGAAAGTCGATTCGAGATATTTCTTATCGTCTTCGACGAGTGTTGCCTTCATTGTAACAAAGGGTAAATTTCTAAATGGGAGGCATGTAAACCAATGAATATCAGTTGGGTTGATACCAAATTGAAACAATCGGTTGTCGTCCATAGTAACATTAAACATGCCGTCCTCTGTATTGTAAGAGGAGAGAAGGTAGTTCAAAATATCTTGGTCTATTTCGAAATGGGGCATCTTAACGAGCCCACCAAACTCACATGCATTGATCAAATCCTTGTATTTGGAAGTCATTTGTAAAATAGTTTGGATGTGGGGGCACAAAGGATTCCTATAGAGTATCTTGCCCATGGATATGGCTTGTGGGTTGACTGGATTTTCCTCTTGATTTTTGTCTTGAGCTTGGGATGCACTTGTAGTCACCATTGTAGTTGTCCTTGAGCTTGATTGTACGACCTGGATCTTGGATTCCTGTATACAAGAAAATTTGACATCCGGAAAGTGTAAACGTGAAAATGACCAGAGGGAGGGTATTTATAGGAAAAAAATGCGCGTCAACGATCCTTGTTGATGCGCTTCAACGAGCCTTGTTGATGCACGTCAACAAGCCCTATTGACGTCGTCAACGAGTCGTCGGCAAGGCTTGTTGATGTACGTTAAGAAACCTTGTTGATGCGCGTCAATGAGGCTTCAGTGTCTGCAAATCTGCGGTCTCTCTGGCTCAAAAAATAGGTGAAAATTTAGTTATGAAAAAATGGTAAATTCACCTTTCACTGAAACCGGTTCCGGGGATATTCGCCAGGTATTTTCCACCTCCAATTTTCTAGAGGTGTCTTAAAATGAACCCCGCCACATGTTCCGCGATAGGTGGATAGGTTAGTTTTAAAACAAAGCGCTTGGAAATATAGTGACGGCCATTGGGGCCACTTTTGCTGCCTTTGCAAATGCACATGGGTTAGGTGGTTAGTGCATAAGGCATAAGTATAATGTGCATGTGCATAAGTGTGGACAATGTGGCAAATATAACATGCAATAAGTCCGGAGCGTGGAAATGCAATGTGGTAAGGTGGGAATATATGTGCCCAAATCCGCCAAATCATCCATGTTTCTATCCTGCCATGTGTCAACACCAAACTACATGACATAATGTGATATAAACTATAGTGTAATTGGAAAAACTAAAATTACACTAATACCACGGCGGTTGGGTCCCCTTAAATAAAAGTGGACCCCACCGTTGAAACCCCGATTTTATGCATGCCTATCGAAGACTGCGGGGCTAAAACAAACAACATCCAAGATCACATTTTTTCCTTGATCAACTTCAAATCACACAAATAGATTTTGTGCGGAGTCAAGGTCTTTGCAAACCCATGTTTTCCTATTGACCAAGTTTGACCAATGATACCAGGATCATATAGTGTCCGTTTCACGCATTCCAATAGGTGTTAGAAAACTAACAAAGTTATCTTCCATCTTGTAATGGTTGAGGGATATCATGGGAAATTATGATGCCCAAAATGACCTCTTGATCATGGACGAAAGTCCATAAATTTTAATGATTTTGGGAAAGTGCTTCCTTAAAAAGAAACATAGAGAGTGTTTATTTTGTGTTCATAGATAAGAATACAAAATTTGTGTTCACAAATATTACAAGAGAATAAGAGAAACTTCTATGTGATGTGAAGGATTTGTTGAAAGAATAATCAAAGGTCAATATGAACTTGATTATAGGTTCAATTTTACTAAATAAAGTGAAATACTGATTGAAAACCAAAGGAGAATATTGAAGTGCAAATTTTTTTCAAAATTTTTTGGATGAAGGATTGATGAGAGATTATCTAATAATATGTGTAGAACTATTGGTTATAGCAATAAATAATAATGGAGAATGGAGAATGTGGAACAATAGAAGAGAAATAAACAATATAACAATTACATATAGGTTGATGTGATTAATTTTATCGTTGGATCATAATATTTTGCAAATATAGATTTAATAAATGGATATCACCATATGGACATAAGAATAAAGATGAATGAAATGCTACATTCAAAATTCAGGAAGGATTGTATGAGTAGTTGGATATGCCATTCAAATTGAATAACACACCGAGAACTTTTAGTGACTCATGCATGAAGTCTTGTAATTTTTTGGCTAAATTTATCATAGTTTATCTTGATGAAATTCTAATATTTTATGGTAAAAGGAGGAGAAATCGATACACTTGAAGAAGGTTTTGTAGTGGGTTCGAGAGTAGAAATTATTGATAAATATGATGAAATGTATTTTATGAAAGAAGAGATTGTATAATTACTTTTTTAATATCCCAAGAAGGTTTGAAGATGGATCTAGAAAAGGTGAAAGTATTATTGGATTGGCCAACACCTAAGAGTACGTTTGAAGCGTAAAGATTCAATGGTTGATAAAAAATAATTTACTTTGAGAAAAAACGTAAAAAAGAAAGTTTTCGATAGTTTGAATAAGATAGTGATTGTGAACTAATGTTGGCATTGTTAAGTTTCACAAAGGGTTTTCAAGTTGATTATTATGCGAGTGAAAATAATTGGAGTGGTGTAAATTCAAGAAGGAATATTGATAGCATACTTTTGTGAGAAGATAAATGATGTGAAACACAAATATTCAATATGTGATTTGGAGTTCTAAGCAATTTACAAGAAATCAAGAAGTGGAGACATAATCTATTACCTAAAGAGTTTTTGTATACGAGATCATAATACAATACAACTTATCAATAGTTGTTAAAATCAAATCATAGACACATGAAATGGGTATAAATTATATAAGACAAAAACATGTAATTCTAATAGAGTTGTTGATGCATTGAGTGAGATATGTATTTTTTAATTGAAATTAAGGTGGAAGTTGTAAGATTTTATTCTGTATATGAAAGATTTTTACAAAGATGATAAGGATTTAAAGGAAGGTTTGGACCCAAAAAGTGTGGATCTAATACCCAAGATGGATTATTTTGTAAAAGGAGGCTTCTTGTTTAAAGGTAGTTAGTTATGCATTTGTAGAGGATCCTTACATGAAAAAATAGTTAAGGAAAAACACAATGGAGCTATAAAAGCCATTTTGGATATATGAAAATATTTATGCATAGTTGTATAAGAATTATTTTTGGTCTAGGATGAGTGCAAATGTGTACAAGTATGTGTTAGAGTGTAGAGTGTGTTAATCGGTGGAATATTTATGCCGAGTGCAAGATTGTATCAATCATCACCTATTCCAAAGAATCAATGAGAAGACATTAATATAATTTTTTTTAGGGTTATGTAGGACACAAATTTTGTACTCCATTTCTTTGCGGTGGGATAGATTTTCCAAGATGAAAATAGCATGTAGGAAGAAAAGTGATAAAACACACATTACAAACTTATTTTGAAGGGAAATTTCAAGGCTACATGATTATATTCATAAGATTGATTTAGATATAGATGTGACATGTTTTTAGAAATTTATAGAAGATATTATGGAAGAGTTGAATACCAAAGGACAAACATATGTTGTAAATATTTTTTGGATAATATTCTAATATGTTTTATTAGAGATAAACCATGAATATGGGATTAAGTATTGTAACAAGTAAAGTTTTCATATAACACTTGAGTGAATAGAAGTATATGAAAGCCAAATTTCAAATTGTGTATTGAAGCAGCTAAGAGGAGTTGTTGAATTATGTAGCATAAGTATTGAATAAAGAAAGTTTGCAAAAGATAGAGATTTTGTAGAGTATGTGTATAAATTACACCAATAAGTGCACAAGAAGTTGGAAAATAATAACACACAAAACAAACCACGTGTAAACATGAAGAGAAGGAAGTTCATTTTCATGTTGGAGACATGGTATCATATTAGTTGAGGAAGGACATATTTATAAGAGATAAATATGATAATTTGAAGTGGAAAAAGATAGGACTATGCAAGGTATTGAGATTATTTTTCCTTATAAATATGTGATTCATTTGCTAGAAGTTTCATAAATTTCAAATATTTTCACTATGGTATATCTATATCCTTATTTTGAAGGGCTGTGTAGTAATGAAAGTACATTTGGATTCAAATTCAACTAATTGGATAACATAGATGCTAGAGAAAGTGCGAAAGAAGAAACACGAGTAGTTGATACAAGATTTAAGAAAAATGCAATAGGAACTAAAAGGAATATTTTATAAAATGGAAGGGTAGAGAAATTAAACATGTGACATGCATCAATGCAGTTGAAGCAACAAGACATGGATACCACTTATATAGATTGCATGCACATGATCTCATGGAATATTTTCTTACACGTAGTATATGATGCAAGACAATTCTAGTTCACAAGCAATCCACAACAACCAAAAAGTTTAGAGTTGTTGTTGTGCAAGTTTTCATTGCTATTTTTCTTTGTGATATATCCTAAGGAGTTCAAAGAAACTCAAATATCTTCTAGAGTTTATAACATCTTTTAGTAGTTGGCACAAACTAGTATTTCAATAATGTAACACATTTTTGTGTTTTTAAATAGAAAGGACTATGCATATGAAATGGAGGGTCAAAATACATTATAAAATATCTACATTATGCATATAACTTAAAAAGGATGGTGCAAAGTTTGATAATTGGTTACATGATCAAGAAACTAAGACACTTGAAGACTTTATGTCACCCTTGTCTTTGTGCACACTATGAAATCTAACATGTGAAATATCACATACTTCATGATCATAGGTTTGTGTTATCATTAAAAATTCAACTTGACGACATGTACCTACCATTGAAATTGTGACTCCATTGCAATTAAATTAAGTAAATGTATAAGGTTGTATTTGGAAGATTTGTGTATAGTTTTGTGTGTAAGAGGAGTGTAATATGTGTGTTATCTTTGGGAATTCAAGTATTTGAATTTTATTTTATTTGTTGAATAAAATAAGGATCCAATGAAGAATCACCTAAAAATAGTAATATATGTTGAGATAACTCCAAATTCATTGAGTTATGTTATGATTGTAAATGTGTTAAGGAAAATTTTGTCCATATCTTGCATAATGGACTGTGAGTCATTTAATTAAGAAGGATTCAATAAATGTCATATGGGTAGTATGTAGCTACAAGTTAATATTGTAATCAGGTGGTTCTTATTTCTACAAGAACTCACCCTTACTCTTGAGAAATATAGTCGATTTAGTTCTCTATCTAGATATTTAGTTAAATCTAGGTTGTAAGATTCAAGTTTAATTTTATATTTGTTATTTGATCTATACAAATCAATAATGTTGTTATATATATCCAAAAATATTTTGTAAATACTATATTTGTTTATGATCATTCTCATGTTTTGATAAGTAGTTGTTTCCACTTATAATCAATGAAGTGTTATTTCATCCAATTGCTTTCATGAACTTTAATGTTGCGATTTAGTTAAAATTCATGTTGGTTCATAAAATTGCATGATATAAGATTTTTATTAATTGGGGTCCTAACAAGGATTCATCATTATTCCTTAGATAGAATGATTCTTTATACTCTCCAACACACCATCTTGTGGGAATATACCCTTCTCTATCCATTGTGGACTCCACCATATTGAATTTTCCATATAGGATGTAATGTGCATCTAAGAGTGATTCAATAAGTCCCCACCAAAAGGTTTCCCTTTCCATGACATCATGGAAGAATAAATGTTGGAAATACCTAGGGGATGAACATCAAAATCAAAACATTGTAGAAACCAATCTATAAGTGGGCGATAACCCTTAGGAAATAATATACTATGCAAGATCTAGGGAAAGCAATGTGAGTTATCCCCACAACCTTAATCATGGTTGGATATAGGAAAAAGGGCTCCCGAGAAAATGGTACGGGTAGAAGATTGAAGTAAAGAACCTAGAATTGTAAATTATTATAGACACTACTCTTTCATCTTATGGAAACATTTTCAGCTTATACTTACGAGTCTAGTTGAATGAGGCCTTAAACATTACATGAATAAAATATCATGGGGAAACATCGGGAATTATTTTTCCCTCCCTCCTAGTAAGTTAGGGCTATGAACTTGTTGATGGAAGAAAACCAAATTTGATTTCCACACAAGTAATTAATCATTTAAAACAATTGATGTTTATCTTGTATGTACTCTCCATCAAAAAGAGGTGGAGAAGGACTCGAGACCGACATAACACTGATTTCCTCTCAAGCTCCACAAATATGTCATTTTTACCCTTTGAATTAGCCCTTGAATGGGGTTGTAATAGTTGAAAAACAAAAAATTGGCTTGGGGAAGTTGAAAATATGATCATTGCATAATGAGTGTGAGGAAAGAGTAGTGTTGCTTTAGGAGACAGATAGCATTGTATGTTTTTTTGTCAAAAATAAGACTCCTCCTTACTCTAATGTGAATTTATATACAATATTATAATTAGGTAAAACCTAGTATTAGGAAATTTATGCATTGTAATTTAGTTTTACTATTTACCATAGTTAACTCATTGTTATTATGTTGTTCATATTTGTTTTATTATTATATGGTTTTATAACCATATCTGTCATATTGTATTCATGTAGGAATATTGTTGCACATGTGTAACTACATGTATTTGTCAGTATGTGGCCATGAAATTTATATATTGCAACCCTTATGTGATTCTTGGTAATCAACTTGTAATCTTCTGTTTTATATTAATAAAAGTACACAGACCACCACCTCCCTATTTCCCGATGCAGTAACATTTGGTATCGAAGCAAGGATTGAAAATCCTGTGTGAGTGGTAGAAAAGGTTGTAGAGAGGTTAAAAGGTTTTGAGAGAAGAAAATGCTCTTGGAGAGCCCATCCTGCCTCCAAAATATTCCTAGAACCACTTTGCATCCCCACAACCCCCATTTCATCTTCCAAGAAATAGGAAAGTAATTAATTTTCCCTAATAAGGGTTTCTCCACTAAAATTACTTGAACAATTTATCGAAGAACTAAAGATAGTAAGTGACTAAATTTGGAGGAGTCTATGCTATTAAGGCGATCTCCTATCGAGCTATGTAGAGCATCAGTCGAGGTAAAGAGCTATCATATGTGCCCCTGATTGAGCTGCTCGCCATGCCAAGGGAGGTGAACCGAGTTGAGGAATTTTTTGTTATTGTTCTATAAGTTGGGGGGTAAAGGCACCCCAAATCACTGACCAAACCAAGCCCTCCACCAAGTTAATCTCTCTTGTTTCAAACCAACGCATGCCAACCTCCTATGTCTAATCCCTTCCACAAGTGGCTAAGCCTCTCCTTTCTCAAGTGAATCCCCTACATTGTAATGAGTTGTAAGGATCTTACACCAAAGCGAGCACCAACAAACCAACACAACGAAATTGGATTCTTACATAGATCCTCCTCTATGTCATCGAATCGAGTGCCTAGCTCCAAAGTTACTCCTCTGTAGGTGAAAACGAGCCATACCTATAACACATGTAGAAAAAAATAACAATATAGAAACACCGACCAAATGGTTCAAACATCAAAAGCCTACAAAGGAAACAAAAGATTCAAACTCAAGCGGTGACAAATGACCCCTACACACGGCTAGAACTGCGAACGGTGAGCCATACCAAAGCCATATACTTTTGCGTAAAAGCTGTCAAACACCTACAACCACAAACCAATGACATAAAAAAAAAAAATTTGCAAACCAATAAGCGATAAATAAAATACAAAAGTAAACCAAAGCATGTAAAGTAGTAGTTCATTGAGTAAAAAAACCTAATCTAACTCGACAATTCAAGTCACTCGCCGAGTCATCGGGAGGTGAGTTTGTTTTTGAACCTTTGTTTTAAGTTCTAACTTTATAAACATATACTTTCACTTTGAAACACACAAGTTTTGAGGTGATAGGTTGGCTATGGGGGCTATGTAAATGCATTAGTAAATAATAAGTCAAGAGGTCGAGCTTGTTCCCCAACCCCCATTTTGAATTTGGTGGAAATACTAGCAAGTTCCGCCATATTTAGTGGCTAAAAACCTTGTTAACAAAGATAGTGGTAACTAAACCCCCACCCAAAGTTAGCAAGAAAATACTAATTTTGAACAATTTTTTTCCTCCCACATCGCTTAAAAAGTGATTAGGGACACTTTTCCCAAAGGATGGATACAGAAAGGGTTAAATTTAGTTTTTTTTGCATATTTTTATACTGTGAACTGTTTTGAGTTATGGAGGCCGCCAAGGCCTCACAAAACAAAGAAATTGATTTTCATTCAATTTTTCCACATAATCGGCTATAAATATTTATTTTTAGTGTATTTTTGCTTTATTTTGTGCTAACAAGCCATCTAGTTGAGAGCAGTCTAATCACCCACTATGGCGAACAATGCTCCAAAATGTTTTTTTCTTGACTCACAACTGCTTCGTGGTGACAATTACACCGTGTGGAAGACCAAAATTTGAACTCAACTCGAGTTTGAAGAAATTTGGCTAGTTGTGAATGGTTCCGTAATCAAATCAAAAGTTGATGCAACCCAAAAATAAAGTTTGACAAGGCTAATCGGAAGGCCAAATTTATAATCTTTTTTGTAGTGTCCAATGATGTGCAACAACACATTCGAGATGTCAAAACAACCAAAGAAGCGTGGGACAAGTTGAGCACCGTGTATGAGGCCGAAACAAGAATACTATATTGAACTTGCATATTCATTTGCATACACTCAAATTCAAGCCAAACGAGAAAGTGGAGGATTTCTTGCAGAGAGTTGTAGCATTGAGGGCTTCACTTATATCCTTAGGAGAGGAGGTTACTGATATAACTCTCTTGCCCATTGTTTTAAGAGCACTTCCTTCCTTTTACCACATTTTTGCAATGAGACTAAATTTGTCAGATCATACCATCAATTTTGACAAGTGGTTCTATTGTAGCAAGAAGAAGCACTTTATAACAAAGATAAAGAAGAAGAGCATACACTATCTTCTCATTAGAAAGGGAAGGGAAAAGCACAATATTCTCAAAAGTCCCAAAAAATCATCAACAAGGGGACAAACAAAAGAAGAAATGTCCTATCTGCAAATGGCGACATAAGTTGAAAGATTGATGGAATAATACATACAAGAAAGGTTCATCAAGTAATTTCAGGCCTCAAAATCAACAATGTCAATAGGGACAATCACACTACAGGAAATGGTAGAAGAAGGGGAACTAACTAACGAAACTCCATCAACAAGGAAATGTAGCTGAGTAAGGAGACCATTGAAATGATGAGGAATTCTTGTATACTACTCATTCTAGTGACCCATCCATGTCATCTAGTGTTGTCTAGTATGTTGATTCGGGAGCCAATGGACACATGAATGGGAAAAGAGAATGGTTTATCAACATGAGGTAAAAACTATCGAAAAACCATGTTTCGTTAGGTGATGATTCTTCTTACATAGTACAAGGTATTGGGAACATTTCTCTACCTCTTGGTTCATGGAATTGTAGATTATCTGATGTATTATATGTCTCGTGGCTTAATAAAGAATCTAATATCAGTTGGTTAGCTTTTAGATCATAATATAAAGATTGAATTTGATAATCATTCCAGTAAGAAAGTGTGTTTAATTCGAGACAAATCTAGAGGCTCGAAAATTGTTACAAAAGCTTCAAATGTGGGATGAATGTTCCAACTTTATTTTGTTCACATAGATGATCAAACACTAGTGGCTAAGAATTCTTCCTCTGCATAGTTGTGGCATTAGAGACTTGGTCACATCAGTTTCAAATATCTCGATACACTTCATCGGTACAATATGGTGAGAGGCTTTCCATCTCTCAAAAAGGATACATACAAGTGTCCTAACGCCTAATAGGTAAACAACACAAAGCTTCATTCCAGAAGAGTACTTATCGAGCTCCAGGTAAGATTGATTTGGTTCATATCAATCTTTATTGTCGATGAAACCTATGTTGGGGTTAAACCATATAAAAATGTTGCACAAATCTAAGATCAGATAAAGCATACAAGAAATGAATGCGAAATAACTAGAAGATAAAATTAACAAGAGAAAGATTACACTAGATTTAATGTGGTTCACCCAGTGTGGGCTATGTCCACCAAGAAATGACCAATATTATTATTCAGTGCTTTACAGAGGAAATACAATGAAGATCTGTTGTCTTCCAACACCTCACAAGATGTTCAATGCTTTTCCCTCAAGGAAACTTACATGCAAAACAATTACTATTTTTCTTCTCTTCTTCTTACTTACCCTCATACAATGCATACATGCATATATATCTATTTTGGGTAACTTAACTATGCTTTTATAATCAATAAATCATCTTTAAAACAAGTGATTTATTCTAATTTTCATCAAAAAACAAAAGAAACATCGCACACAGGTGTGAACCGTCGATGGTTACTACTGACTTGTCGACGATCACTTCGACTGGATTGACCGACACCGGTTGCACCCTAATCGATGTCGGGTACACCTAACCAACGCCGATTCTTTGTTAGAACCAGTAACATGTAAAATCAAGTTTCTTGTGAAGTAATTAAGCTCCATACTCAACAATCTCCCACTTGGAGATCAATTGCTGCACTGTACTGTACATCACCATCCTTGGTTCCTTTTCCTTGGCCCGTTTCTTCCTCTTCAAGTCTTAAACTCGAAGACCAATAGAAGTGGAGTGAAGCTCCAACTTCTCCCTTACCAATGGCTTCGTTAGCATGTCTATAAGGTTCTCATCCGTATGGATTTTCTCTAACTTCAGCTGTCCATCCTCCAACACCTGCCGTATGAAGTGATACCTCAACTGAATATGTTTCATTCTTGAATGAAATGCTGAGTTCTTTTCCAGATGAATCATGCTTGAATATCATTGTATAATCTGTAATCCTCTTGCTCCTTACCCAACTCTTCCATGAACCTAATCATCCATATCATCTCCTTTCTAGCTTCTATAGCTGCAACATACTCTGCCTTTGTAGTAGACAAAGCCACAACCTTCTGTAATCTTGAAATCTAGCTAACTACCGTTCCACCTATGAAAATATATCCAGTGGTGCTCCTCCTACCATCCAAATATCCAGCCATATCTGAATCAACATAGTTGCGTAAAGAAGTATCTGAACCTCCATAACATAACTCCATGCTAGATGTCCCTCTTAAATACTTGAGAATCCATTGGACTGCTTTCCAATATTCTTTACCTAGATTAGCCATAAACTTGCTCACAACTCCCACTTCCTGTGTAATGTCTGGTCTAGTACAAACCATGACATACATAAAACTTCCTCTTTGCTGAAGCATAGGGAACATGTGCCATGTACTCAACCTCATCATGTGATGAAGGACATTGATCTTTACTCAATTTGAAGTGTCCAGCCATAGGTGTACTAATAGGTTTTGATTTTTGCATATTAAACCTTTCCAACACCTTATTGATATAAGCCTCCTGAGACAAATAAAACTTCTTGTTTTTCTGTCTCGGTGAATTTGCATGCCAAAGATTTTCTTTGCAACTCCCAAATCCTTCATTGCAAATGTGTGAGCTAACCTTTCTTTAAGTTTACCAATGTCTTGCATACTAGATCCTGCAATCAACATATCATCCACATATAGTAACAAAATAACATTGTAGATACCAATTTTGGTATAAAGCATCCCTTCGTCATCTCACATTCATGCAAATTCCACTCTCACTTTTCTTTTTCTTAAATTGAATAAAATCCCATCCATTTACTCATCTTATTTAATTAATTATTAAATGGGCTCCATGTGGACCCATTTGATAATTAGAATTTTGGCATTATCTCCCATCTCTCACAAATTATTCAATCCATGGGTATTAATATACCCATCTGACACCCTTTTTTAAATTCAAAATATGGAATCTTTTATCTCACCTACCATGTCAATCATGCTCCCCACTACATCTAATAAGTCAAACCATGGGCCCCACGTGATCACATCATATCTCTTAACTCGGGTTACTCTACCCAACCCCGGTTACTTATTAACCCCAATCTAACCTCTAAGCTATAAATATGGGTTTTCCCCATATTTCAAAGGACTGGACCCCGACCTGCAAAAAAGGAGAAAATTTGGGAAAATGTTGTTTTGAATTCTTAGCTTTTTGTTTATCATTTATATCCACATGATGTCCTCATAACGACACTATAATCCCCATAATACTCTGCTCATGATTACTTAGTTCACATAGCATGGTTCTTGTTGCACATTGTGTTTGGATCAGATCAAGAGCATCATCTACATACCCGCAGTGTCAGGTTCCTTTGTTCATCACTTGCATGTTATCTGTTTATCTTGTATTTTATCATTATCTTTCTAGACATGGGGGTTGACATCCTCCAAGGGAGTTAAAATCCTCTTGGAACTGACACTGTCCATGCAACCCCTGCATATTGTTATCTAATCTTATCTGTTTCATTTTTATAGATCTAGCTTCTTTATATCATACATCTATCTTATTTGCACCCGTAGATCCACATCTACATCTGAAGTCTTAAGCCCTCCATCATTCGAAGTTGTTGGTGGCTTCCAATATCGGCTTTCACCCGCGTGAGAACGAAGTTTCCTGTACACCAAACATAGCTCCCATTTTCAAGATTTTTAAAATAAACACAATGATCAAATTCACATCTTATATAACCATGCTCATGCATAAAACAGTCAAATATCAAATACCATTGCCTTGGGGATTGCTTGAGCCCATATAGGATTTTTTTCAATCTGCACGCATGTTTCTCCTTACCCTTGAATTCATAACCAAGCGACTACTGCATATACATCTCTTCTTCCAAATCACAATGAAGAAAAGTCGTCTTAACATCAAGTTGTTCTAAATGCAAATCTTCTGTTGCAACCAAACTTAGAACAATACGAATAGAAGTCATCTTAACTACAGGAGAAAAAAATCTCATCAAAGTCAATACCTACTTTCTGCAAAATCCCTTTACCACAAGCCTCACCTTGTACCTTTTCAGTCCACCCTCTTCTTCCTTGATTCTGTAAACCCATTTATTTTGCGAGTTTTCTTACCTGCTGGCAACTTAACCAAATCCCATGTCTAGATTTTGTTCCAAGGAGTCCATCTCCTCATCCATGCCATGCTCCCACTGCTCGTGGGTATCTACCTACATTTCTTCTTCAAAGCTTTCTGGTTCACCACTATCAATCAGTAATAAATAAGAAAAGGAAGGTGAAAATCTCTCTAGAGGTCTACTTACCCTTTGTGACCTTCTCACTGAGATCTGGGGTATCTGGGGCTCATTTTGTGCCTGTTGCACATTCATGTCAATCTCATCAGTGATCAACACCGATCACCTATAACCGACCACGGTTCCTCTTCCCGCTAATCAATGCGGTTGCCTTACCAACATCGGTTCTAGGAGTACCGACTCGGTTCTTGTAGCTAAATCTTTGAACTCCGATCCAACTTGGTCGATGCCGGTTAGCTTGGTGACATCGGTTCTGTAGAACCTACGCTCGGTGTCTATGGATGTTTGCTTTAGGTATAAAAATTGATTTTCCTTCAAAATCTCCTCAACTTGTTCATGTTTAGGCACCAAAACCTGATCCCTATACATTTTTTTCATTCTAATCAACGTCATGACTCCTAACAATATTAGAATCTTCTAAATCCCAAAATTTATATCCAAAATCACCAGAGCCATAACCAATGAAATTACATCTCTTATATTTAGCATCCAACTTCCTCCTATTTTCCCTATCAACATGCACAAAAGCTTCTGAGCTAAAAACTCTAAGAAAAGAAAAATCTACCTCTTTTCTAGACCAAGCTTCTTCTGGTATTCCACCATCCAATGTTGTTGAAGGCCCACGGTTGATCAAGTATACTGTTGTATCCACTGCTTCTGCCCAAAACTTCAAAGGCAAGCCGACATGTATCCTCATGCTTCTAGCACGTTCCATGATTGTTCTGTTCATTATTTCTGCAACTTCATTCTCCTGTGGAGTTCTAAGAACCGTTCTTTCTCTTCGTATTCCATTCTCTGAACAATAATCATTAAAATCCTTGCTACAGTACTCACCACCATTATTAGATCTAAGGAACTTCAATTTTAAATTTGTTTCATTTTCTACAAGGGCTTTCCATCTTTTAAAAGTTTCAAAAACATCAGATTTACGCTTAATACAATAGATCCATACCTTCCTTGTGGCATCATCAATGAAAGTCACATAATATTGGGATCCTCCAATAGAAGCTACCTAGGTTGGTCCCCACACATCTGAGTGTACAAGCTCCAATTTATGCTCCTTCTTTGTTGACCCAACCTTGAGAAATATCACTCTCTTTTACTTTCCAAATATGTAGTGCTCACAAAATTCAAGATCTAATTGTTTCAATTCGATAACTTACCCTTAGCCTTTAAGATCTGCATTCATTTTTCACTCATATGGCCTAGCCGATTATGCCACATGTTTGCATATGAATCTGTAGTAGATAGCATAGAAAAGGAATCAATAATACAAGTAGACAAATATAAATTTCTTACCTTCCCACCTCTTGCCACAACAAGATATCCCTTGGTAACTTTCCAAGAGGCGGTACAGTGAATGTAACCACGCATCCAGATTCACCAAGTTTCCCTGCAGATATTAGATTTCTTTTAAGGCTTGACACATGCCTTACATCTTTCAATACCCATGGGTTTCCATTCTATAACTTTAGATAAACATCACCTTTACCAGTAAAATTGCATGGCTCATCATTGCTTAAATAAACTTATCCAAAATCACCCTGAACATAATTTCTGAAATAACCCTTATTAGGGGTAGCATGGAAAGAAGCTCCAGAATCTAACACCCAAGATTCTAATTTATTATCCAAGGAGAGAATAAGGGAATCTTGCTTTACCTCACTTGCAATGTTTGCCTCTTTACCTTTTTCTTTACCTTTTTCTGATGTATTCTCTTTGTTTTCCTTGGACCAACACTCCTTTACGTGTCCTCTCTTTCCACAATTCCAAAAAAGTAAATCTCTGTACCTGGATCTAGATCTACCATGTCTTGAATTTGATCTCCCATTCTTCTTGCTCTTAGATGATCTCTCCTTAGATCTTCCCCTACTTTCTACAGTTAAAGCGTTTCCAGATGATGCTTCTCCTGAGCTTTTCCTGCGTATTTCCTCATTAAGGATTACACTAACCACATCATCAAATTTCAAACCTTTAGAAGCAGTCATTGTATTACTAACAACCATTACCAAGTTATCCCAACTATCTGCAAAGAGCATAAGAATAAAAGTGCTTTCACTTCATCATCAAACAAAATTTCTACCAATTTTAATTGATTTACAATAGACTAGAAATCATTCAAATGATTAGATACAAATCCACCTTCTTGCATCTTAGAATTAAACAATTTTTCATCAAATATACCTTATTCAAAGCACTAGGAGTTTCATACAAATTTGCTAAAGATTTCATCAACTCTACCATGGTTTTTGCATCTGTAAAATTCAAAGCCACCGATGCTTTGTCAAGCTCAATCTTATAGATCCCAGAGCCTTTCTGTCAAGAACCTTCCATTCTTCATCAGTCATCGTACTCGATTTCCATGCTCATCCAACGGTAAGTATAGATCTTTTTGATACAAATAATCCTCCACCTGCATCTTCCATAGTTGATAATTACGACCATCAAATTTCTCTACTCGGTATTTACTATCTTCTGCCATTGCTCTTGCTCCCACTCAATCGAAAAACCTCTATGAGTAAATCCATCAACACACAAAACCTCCAAACAAAGCTCTGATACCAATTGTTGGGGTTAAACCATATAACAGTGTTGCATAGATCTATAATTAGATAAAACATACAAGAAATGAATGTGGAAATAACCAGAAGATAAAATAAACAAGAGAAAGATTACACCAGATTTAACGTGGTTCACCCAGTGTGGGCTACGTCCACCAAGAAACGGCCAATATTATTATTCAGTGCTTTACAGAGGAAATACAATGAAGATCTATTGTCTTCCAACACCTCATAAGATGTTCAATGCTTTTCCCTCACTCAGCTACTCTTTCTTGCTCACCAAGAAAACTTACATGCAAAACAATTGTTATTTTTCTTCTCTTCTTCTTACTTACCCTCATACAATGCATACATGCATATATATCTATTTTGGGTAACTTAACTATGCTTTTACAATCAATAAATCATCTTTAAAACAAGTGATTTATTCTAATTTTCGTCAAAAAACAAAAGCAACATCACACAAGTAACCGTTGATGAATACTGCCTGACCGTCGATGGTCACTTCCTGACACCGGTTGCACTCGACCGACGCGTCGGTTACACCACGATCGGCGCGATTCTTTGTTAGAACCAGTAACATGTAAAAGTAAGTTTCTTGTGAATCAATTAAGCTCCGTACTTAACAACCTAGTATGTCTGGATTTAAGTATTTCATGCTACGTGTTGATGATTATTCTAGACAAAATTGGTTTTTTGTCTTTATAACAAAAGTGATGTTTTTGAGAACTTCAAAATGTTCAAAGTGGCTATAGAGAATGAGATTGATCATCATATCAGATCTCTCTGCTTAGATCAAGGGGAGAATTCACCAGTAATGAGTTCAAAGCCTACATGCAAGCTCACGGGATTCATCGACAGATACCTCCTCCACACACACCACAACAAAATGGTGTGTTGAGAGAAGGAACTGTACTATCCTAGAGATAGTGTGTAGAATGATCGATGATTCTAGAATAGCGAGGAAATTATGGGAAGAAGTAACGAAGACAACAATATATTTTCTAAACATAATGCCCATAATTTCTCTTGATGGAGTAACACCACATGAAGCATGGTTGAATCGAAAGCCATCCAGTTGCACACCTTAGAGTATTTGGGTGCAAAGACAACATACACATACCCAAATAGAATAGAAATAAGTTGGATATGAAATCACATAAACTCATCTTCATTGACTACAATGAAGAGGCTCTTGAGTACAAATTGATGGATTTGAAGATAAGGAAAGTATACACCAAAAAAAATATTGAGTTCTTTGAAAAGAAGGAAGTTGAGACTCCTTCTCTAGAATCACCTTGATGTAGACAGGTTCATGTTAACCTTTAAATTTTACTTTAAGAGGAGGATGTTTTAAAAAATTAACTAAATTATTTCTAAAGTCTTTCACCTGAAAGTAGTTTGAAATTTTGAAGTTTTCCGAAACTCCGAAGTCCAAAATTTCAAATTTCAGATTTCAGAGGTTTTCTTTTTCGGGGTTTTTGAACAAGCCACTACGAAACAAAATTTTCAACTCGAAGTTCCGAAGTCCAAAACTTTGAAGTTCCAAAATTTTAGAACTTCAGAATTTTGGGTTTGGAGTTGTCTTTGGCATTTTTTCACTTTTTTAACTTGGAGTTCGAAGTCTAAAACTCGAAGTTCCGAAATTTTGGAACTTCGGACTTTGAGTTTCGTGTTGCCTTTTTGGAAAAAGCCTTTCCATTTTCTCGAAACCACTGAAAAATCCGAAGTTCCAAAATTTGAAACTTGAATTTCGGGTTTGGAGTTTCAAGTCACCTTTTGATAATTTCATCCCTCCAAGTTCAAGTCCAAAACTTTGAAGTTCAAATTTCGGAACTTTGGCTTTGGGGTTTTGGACTTTGGGTTTCATATTGCAAAACTCGCATTCCATTTCGGAGTTTCGGGTTTCACAATTTTGGAGCTTCTATGAGAATTTAATTTTCAACTACCCCCACGTGTCGGCTTCCAAGCATTAATTCTAGGTTTTTCTATATAAAATTGAATTTTTACCTGTCATTTTCACCTGGCTTTTGCTCTGATACTCTGATTTTACAACACCATTTGTAATTTTGGGGCATCATTTTCAAGGTAATATTTTTTGGGTTATTTATTTTTGGTTTATGATCATTTGGGGTTTTCTTCATTTGTTTATTTCTCTTTTGTTTGTTCTTCTTTTCTGTTTGAAAATGGAACCCTCATCATCCACCATTTTTCCTTTAGCCATGTCATCTGATTTCCACAACTACGAATCCCAATTCATGTAGGCATCTAGTCCAAAATTGTGCACCAATTTCTTACAAATGTTCATAAGCATTTGATTTTCGTTCTGTGCCCTTCGGTGATTTCGGAAGTTTACATATTTCAGGCTTTGCGAACTCTACTTTTAATTTCAAAGGTTTACTTTTCGAGGTTCGAGTTCACAATTTTGCAGTTACCTTTTCAGAATTTCAGAGGTTTTCTTTTTAGAGGTTCAGAGGTATACCTTTTGGGTTTTCAGAGGTTTATACTTCGGAGCCAAATCCTTTTCGGAGTTTCCGTTTTTGAACTTTCGGACTTCAACATTTCGAAGCCTTTACAATTTTTTTTTACAAAATTTCCAAAGGACATTCGGATTCTGAATTCAATTAAATGTCAACCTCCTCATCAAAGGGAAAAGGAAAGATGAAGTACACATTTTTAGGAGTTGCTCCTCACTCATGCCTATCTTCAGATTTGGGGAATATTGAGATACCGACCTTGGACAAATAGATTTTCCATATTTTTGGGAAAGATTAAAAGCTCCTAATAAGAAGCCTTGGATGTAGGCCATATTCGATAGTGGGCTCGTTCTCGCTGCAAATTTTCCCTCGTCCATGCATTGTCCTACGTTCGTCTTAGCAACGACAACCCATTTTGACAAGGATTATGAATCGAAAAAAAGATGATGACGGCAAGGTCGTAATCAGGATGGACGCCGATTTCTTTGAAGATTTATTTAAACTTCTAGAAGTTGAAGGATATGCAACAATTTCACTAGAAGCTATCGTGGAACATTGGGACAAAGAAATTGAACTATGTACGAAGGTTATAATGAAGAGTTACTTGGCCAAGAGTGTCATTAAGCTTCCTAAAACATTGTTACTGCTCCGACTTCATCCAGGAAGAAAGTGATCTTGTTGTATTGTTGAGTCAAATTTCGGGTCTCACTTTTGTGAAGGAGTTTCAGGAATGGATGTTCCTCTACATTGCTACTATCAAGAAAATAAGGAGTTCATACGATGGGGGAACATATCAACAACTCAATCTGTTTTCAATTGGGCAATGTTTTAACGTCTAAAAACTTCTTCATGACTTCCTTTCTCATTTATGTTGCATACCATGGGGGAATTCAATGGTTTGAACACAAAAGGTGTCAGAAGTGTGTCATAGATTTATCACTTTTATCCTCAAATTACAATGGAAGAAGGCAACAAACATTTTCATAGAGTTAATGATGCCTTTTTGTTATCATCCTTTATCGTTTTGATAAGGATTTGTATAATTGAAGGATTTACTGATGAAGCTTTTAAAGAGATGCGAGAATGGGGAGCCATGTATCTTCAGTTCCCAACATTTACATACATTAGGATTCTCGGTTTCTTGGGTGCTCCAAGCAAGTTACCAAGATGTCCTACTGACAAATGGATTTTATTAGAATTGGTTCGATAATTGTTGGATTATCACAAAATTCAAAAAAACGACATAAGGCGGGAGTTCAATTTCCTATTTCAATAGGAAGATATACATGTGCCATCATTTATAAAGCAAAGAATGTGGATGGAGAAATGTCGGAAGTTACTTTGAGAACTTTCCATCCTAGAACCAACTTTGATTACAGGGTAAATTCAGTGAAACAAGGTTGGCCAGTTCTCACGTGCCTTAGCTAGAGGATATTTGGATTCATTGTCGGGATGAGGTTATCATCAGGCAACGAGAATATGAAAGGTTGACTTTGAATGAGGTTAGACAATTCAATATCGTGGATATTCTAGAAGGGATGGAGGATGATGATGAGGTATTGGATCTAGTGTACGGGAACAATATTTGTGATTTATCTACAAAGTAGAATTGATAGCAATCAAATAGGTGAGAAATCAACAATTGTGGTTTCTTTTCAATTATCTGAATTTGCAATATAAATGTGAAATTCTATTAATATAGTTAGTACTTAAACCAAAAATATTTTTAGAAAGTCTTGTGTACAAAAGAAAATGTCATTCTTGAAGTTTTGGACCTAAACTTGAGATCCATCACTAGGAGAAGACATAACCAAAGCTCTAGTTAGTACTACTTTATATTTAGATTATAAATTTGAAATTATGTTAATATAATCGATCAAGGATTATTTTTAGTTATAGTATAAATTTGAAATTATAATGATAGAATCGATACTATTTATAAATAAATCTTAACTTAACTGTGTTGAAATTTATTTTATCATAAACCTCTTCGGGGTGTCTTGAAATTAAGCCCCAAAAATTATAATAACACGAGTAAACCCAAATAAAATGAAATGTCTACTTGGGAAAATATAAATAATGATAATCACTAGTAATTTTGTAGTTTTGTTGAAAGAAAAAACTATCAAATAAGGTGAGAGTAGCATGCCAATACATTATGTACCGACGTGTCTAAGAAATTTGAGCACAAATCTCACATCTGATGACAAGGTTTAACCAACTACTTAATTGCACATGCAAATGCTAAATATGAATCCCAATGTATATATTTCGACTTGTCTCAAAATCCATGAAAAAGAGTGTGCATGCAAGATAAGTTTGCTAAATATGAATCTCGTTGTATATATTTCAACTTTGTCTCGAAATCCATGAAAAATAGTGTGTGTGTAAGATAATCCCTTCCATCATGAAAGGTGTATCAAGGGAGAATTTATGCGTGGGCAAGATAAGATGCTAAATATGAATTGCAACTGTATATATTTCAACCTGTCTCAAAATCCATGAAAAGAGTGTGTGCAAAATATAAGCCCTTCCATCACGAAAAGGCGTATCAAGGGAGAATTTATGTGCGGGAAAGATAAGTTGCTAAATATGAATCTTTGTATATATTTCAACTGTCTCGAAATCCATGAAAAATATTGTGTGCGCAAGATAAGCTCTTACATTACGAAAGGTGTATCAAGGAGAATGTATGTGCGGGCAAGATAAAATGCTAAATATGAATCTCGATTTGTATATATTTCAAAGCGTCCCAAAATGCATGAAAAAGAGTGTGTGTGCAAGATAAGCTCTTCCATCACAGAAAAGTGTATCAAGGGAGAATTATGTGCTAAAATTGATAGACTTAATTGCTTATATTTTGTAGCAATGGACAATTTGGTGGGTATGAATTCAATTGAATAAAAAAGTTGAAATTCTTGCAGAATCAAGATATTGTGTTCAATGGTGGTGGTAAAATTTTGAGAGACCATGTTGGTGATGAAGAAAAGGGAAAAGTGAGCATAATGAGTATGGGTCGGTTGATAGATTTGGAAGACCAACTACGAAAGGGAAAACGAGGAGATGGAAGGCTTCCATTCTAATATTAGGTAATCACAATTTTATTTGTTTTGCTGATCTTTGCCTATGAATGCAAGAAATCAAGCATGAAAGGTTAAATCATCTGCGAAAGAGATGAAAATGGAGTCTTAATTACGTATGAATACATTGATCAAAATGCCAATCACATAAATCCATGCCGTAAAGCATTTAAAATGATGAAGCATATTTTTAAAGATGGATGTTTTGTACAATCAACATTTGTATTTGTAGAGAGCTGTCATCTTGCGATTATGATGCAAGAGCATCACTCCACTATGTAAATATGTCATATTGTCTTCACATTTTGGCTTGAAAGTGTGATGATAAGTTCTAGGAGTCATGTACATGGTCATCCGGTGAGTTTGATTGTGGGTTAAGCCTTTGCAAATTTTGAATATGTCTTTTCCCTCCAAAAACAGTTTAAATTTGTACAAGGCATTTTTTTGGTTTGTTTTGAGCTATAAGGGTCCTTAGAGCATTCATATGTTGTGGAAAGCCTATTAAGATCAGAAAAATTTGATCATGGAGTAATATCCTAGACCTTTAGGTCTTAGACCTAGTAGGGACTATTAGGTGATGAAATAAAAGCATATTTGTATTTTAAAGACCTTGAAAAAGTGTGAAATTCGGTGGAAAATGAAAAGAGAGGATATAAATGCTCAAATGTAACTGAATACACCTCATTCCATTCGAATGAGAATCAATTTGAAGAAAAGTTCCAAGAAGGGTTGTGAAGCAAAACTGGTTGCAAACAGTTTATGGTTGTTTTCAAATTGTATATGGTATTTGTGATGGTTACTGAACCTCTTGCATGCATTTGTAGAATGACTTGAGATTGGTAAGTGGATTATTCATGTGTAATTTATTAGGTTGTGAGATCTCATCACTTGGAAAAGGTATATGTGCATTGACAAGACTGTGCAAGTTGCAGTAGGGTTTTTGGAAACCTTATGTTTACTTTTTGTTGAATTAATGAGCATTAGGTCTGTGCATGCCTTATGGTGTAGTTCAGGATTGGTATAAACTTAATCTTGTGTGACTATAAGGTTTTTGAATGGTTCCAGGGTTGAGAGAGACATATATGGTTGAATGAGACTATGCAGTCCTATATTAGACAAGCTGAGACCTTTGCATTCTTGAAGGTGAGGATTGATAAAGACTTGATCAGTGAAGGGAAGTGCATGCAAGTGAGTAGAGCTCACATTATTATCCTAGGTCTCAGAGCATCCTCCATAGACAGAGTATTGGGGGAGTACAAATGTACTTGACAGTTGATGTTATTGCATGAAGGGATTTTGAAATAAGGTGTTTTTGCTCCCTATGATTTAACTATTCATTAATGTGGGGAATTTGTGTGGTTTTGTTTGACCCTTAGGTGAATTTAGCTTGGTAGATGTTGGAAGTAGTCTTGCTTATCCTGCAGCAGACTAGATATACATATTCTGGGGATACAGTCAACAAAGGAGAAGTGATCTCGAGCTCTTGAGGAGATTAGATGGAATAATCTACGAGTTTGACCATTTCCAATTCCCACAGTCATATCTAATTAAAATAATACCTCAAAGAAGTCTTTATACCTCACTTTGGGCAGAAACAGATGGTCTTAACTATAATTCCATGTCAAAACGAGTTTAACAAGAGTATGAGGTTGTTTCATGAATTAATTTGACTCGTAACAGGTACTCCATCTTAACACAAGCCTTCCTTGTCTTGCAGGGTCGAAGAAGATTGAATTATAACCTAGGAATACTAAGTTTTGCCCTCTCAGGCTTACACAGTGGAAGGAAAACCCTGAACTAGGGTTACCAGACAAAAGTCCCTTTTTCTCACAAACGAGCCATTGGAATTCCTTAAAACATTTATAGAAATCTCCATGACAGTGTCGTCCAAGTGCTGGTGAAGGAGGGAGGTCGAAAGATTTAGTGTTGCTCGAGTTATCCCTGACAGATAGTCGAGCACAGGGTAGGCAGACCAATGAAGACACAGAGTTTGGCAAGAATGAGCATTTGGAGGATTAAAAAAATGAAGGTATGGCCTAAGATTTGATACTCTTGATCTATTATCTTCCATAACATGTCTTCAAGAAATTAGACTCTAAGTTAGTTCAAAATCTCAGAACCCCATGACAGTAAGGATCTGTGTTGTACAGTGGCTTAGAGGGTTAAGAGCTAGTGGAAGGTTGAAGGAGCAATTCTAAAGAGAAGAACCTTAGGAGTGTGAAACAGCCACATAGAGTGCCCCTCAACCAAGGTCAAATAATTTTTAGATCACTATACGCATGAAGGAGAGAGTATGTGTTGACAGTCCACTTTTAGGACTGTGGATCATTGAAGAAGACTTGACTGAGAACTTATCATTTGCAATTGAGATCACTTTTTTTCACAGAAGGTACAAAAGAATCTTTGTAATCAGGCAGAAGACTTTCCATTAATGTTGTCTTGAAGTCTTTAACAAAGAGATTTATGGGTAAAAATGCTGTCAACAGGACTTGTGAGGTAAGGGAGCATGAGAAAGGGGTTAAGTGATTGGCAAGACAGGGTTGGAGTTAATCAGCATTGTGAAGATCATTAACCTGCAAGGAATCATAGGACAGGAGAAGGGTGCTTGGAAAGAACACTCATCATGATAAAGGTTGACAAATTATGCTTAGAGGAAGACTTAACCTGTCTTAGCACAGAGTTTGAGGGCAGTTTAGACCCAAACTGAGGTAAATGTTAATTTTTAATGCTTGGTTCAACTTTGTTGAATGATCAAACATTACCTGAGATGCACTATCTGAAGTAGTTTTGTAAGGAGGTTAAATTTGGGGTTAGGATGTCCTAAGGCTTGAACAAAAATGCCTTTGAGCATGTAAGCTTAAGCAATGAGATGTTGGAATGAGATAGTGGTGGAGTTGAACTTGTTTGTAGACAAGAAGTGTATTAATCCTTGAAAATGAGGTAGGTTCTGCATGAGATTATTGATGTAATCTTCAGTAGATTTTTTAAAGCTAGATGTTTTCAATAAAATATACTATTCAAAATCCATATCATTAACAGTATGCTATTTAGTAATGTTGTTGATACTTCTGTACTGTATGCAGAAGTTTATTAGAGATATCTAGTAATAATATTGACAGCTTTTGCATTTGAATTCACGTCACATGAATGATTTTGGAAACTCTAAAATTCATTTAACATTGTAAAAAACATCCAGGAAGGATGTCAAATATTTTTTCTGCTGGTGTGTATCAGCCATTAGCAAGCATCAATGGGTGTTGTGTCTTGTACAATATGACCTATACAACACAATATGACAGACGTTAAAAAACACTTAGGACGGAAGTCAACTCTCATCTCTGTTGGTGTTTATCAGCTGTTAGTATGCACTTTTGGGTATTGTTTCTAGAACAATATAACCTATACAATACAATATGACAAATGCTTAAAAAACACCATGGACGGATGCCAATCTCATCTCTGTTGGTGTCTGTCGGCCATTTGTATGCACCTTTGGGTTTTGTTTTAAGTACAATATAACTTATACACCACTATATGGCAGTCTAAGCTAAAAAAACACCCCGGACGGATGTCAAATCTCGTCTCTGCTAGTGTTTGTCAGCCATTCGCAATGCACCTCTGGGTGTTGTTTCTAGTACAGTATAAACTATACAAAACAATATGAAAAATGCTATGTAAGCACCCCGGATGGACATCAAATCTCATCTCTGCTGGTGTCTATCAGTTATTAGTATGCACCTTTGTATGGTGTCTGGTATAAAAACACCCAGGACGGATGTCAAATCTCATCTCTGCTGGTGTCTATCAATGATTAGTATGCACCTTTGGGTGTTGTTTCCGATACGATATAAGTATGACAGCCGCTATTCATATGGTACAGTGTATTAAAACTATACCACATTTAACCTAGACACAGTTGAGCTTTCTGCTTGAATATCATGGGAGACTGGAAGCCTGCTTAATTGCATCAACTATCAAATTGATGTTTGAGCTCGCACCTGGATTCATCTGCACACACGTAACACATCCCTTGGAATATTATATACAATTTATACTATCGATTGACCACAAACCCACCAAAAAAACAGAGTAACATATATGGTGTAGAGAGATTTTATGTACTTGTATAGTGGTGAACTGTATTATGTTGTCCCCAACTGTTGTTACGTTTGATTGAAGCACATCTACTTTGCATTCCTCCAATGCAACATGAATTTGCATTGCAAGCCTTCTTTTCCATTTACTGGTAATCTTTATCACCGCATGGCCCCCAAAATCCTCAATTTCCACCTTCCCTGATTTCCATTGCGCTCTAATTGATTTCTGCAACAAAAAAATATGTTTCCATTCATAAATATTTCCTTTCCAGTACAAACAAAACCTTAAATTAACAAGGGTTTACAAATTTTGCTTAACTGGTTCTTCAGCAACATTAACAGCAGGTTCGCAGTTTGGGATATCCAATTTCTGAAATGCATGGGAGGCCCCAGATTCTCTTAGCTTGGCAGGTCTAGGAGAAGCTTGGCGTTGGGCTTTGCAGGCTCTCAGCTTTTCAAGAGTTCTTTCTATCTTTTTAACATAATCTATAGTCTCTCCTACAATGGATGCTTTGTCTTTCTGCAATTGAACAAAAGATTTAATTCTGGGTGTTTCCAAAATCATAAATATCACAACATTACTAATCCAACAAACATTTAACCAGCTGAATTTTTTTTACAACTAAAACCGAAGCAGCAGTAAATATGACTTGCCTTGATGGGCTTCCGAATGAAGGAACGCAGTATTGAAAACTTTTCATTCATCTCCTCTCTCCTCTGCCTCTCTGCCAAAATATGGTTCGCCCTTTGAGCATGTGTTCTGCGACCTATTTTGGGTGGCTGCACTTCAGTGGATTCCAACATCATGGTGGGCGAAATATTTGAACTTGTTAAAGAGGAAGTGCATGCAGCTACTCCCTGTTCTTCATGCAAAACTTGACCATAGTCAGGGAATCCTCCTCCTGCAATCATCTGCTCTTCATGAGATCCATAATTGGACTGCACTGCACATCCAAACATTGTCTGAACTCTATCATCAAAACCCACAAAATCATTCAAATTGGTAGAATAAATACATCTTTCTTGCCCCTGCCCCTGCCCCTGCCATGAAAAATCCATAAATTGTTCTGCAGAGCCAAAGTCCAACGTGGGTACTACTCCATTGCAACTGTTGAGTATGTCTTCCCATCCTGAATTTTCCATGGTGTAAGTGGAAGAAATCATTATGCAATGCAGGTAGCCATGGATCCCGGCTTTACATAGCCACTGCATTCACAAATATGCTAAACATAGAACTGTTGAATTGCTAATATTAGTTTAATTTTGTCTGATAGTATCATAATTCTGCACCCCTGCAACTGTAATTTCAACGGTGGCATGTGGAAGTATATTCATTGTAAAATCCATGACATCATCTGTGACGCTTACAATACTAAAGCGGATTCATTTTTCATTGACTGTACTAATTCAGGTTCAAATTTTAGCGTCCACAGTTCCACTGAATGCAAACAAAACATAATGACATCATGCTGTGCTGTGTGATGCTAATCATATCTCATCTGGGTCAATACGTGCAACATAAATGAAGTTAATGATGATGAGTTTTTTTGAAACTGAAGAGTTAAAGTCAAATGCATACCCTGAAAAATCATCACAAAAACAAATGCATGACATCATATTACGACACTCTGTTCAGTTTCTTGCAGAACTTAATGTAAAGCAGTTGAATCATCTCGCCAGCATATCTGTTAATCAGTTTGGGTTTGACTCAGTTTCATGCTTCCCATACTTCTGTAATTGAGGTTGTGGAATCTGGATGGATGAACGAGTCATCGGTACTGTCTAAATATAAATATTTCTTACGTGCTAAATGTTTTATTTGTTAATTTAATTAAAAGTGCTTTGAAAAAAAAAAGAGTTTGAGCCTCTGAAGTGTTTTCAAGCAGCAATATCCCTGGTTGGATGGCATACTTATATAAAAAGAGTGTGAGACTTTTTAAGTGTTTTTAAGCAGGTTTCTTGTATGATGAAATTTGACGCTTCTCAATCTAGAGTCTTTCCTCATATTTGATATTATATTAAAAAATTAAGTCATTAGTATATTTAATAAAAATATATGGATATTATAATTATTTATAAATTTTTACATTTTCATAGTTTATAAATTTGTAATAAATTTTTGAGATAATCAAGTTAACAAAAAATTAATATAGTTATCCCAAAGATCTATTATGTATTTATAAGTTATTTTGTTAACATCTTCACAATTTTGTGTAAAATTGTAAGAAAATAATAAAGTCCACTTTGAATTTATTAAAAATCTATATTATTTTATGAATCTTAAAAATATAAAACAATTAATTTTGATAAAAAAAAGTTGACAAATATTTTATATATTAAATATTTATACATCTTACAACTATGCAAATTTTATCACTTACCTCATAAACTAAAATTAAATATTTTATTTATTTGTATTTAATTTGAAAAATCAATTAAAATTTAATATTTAAAAATATAAATATAATCATTTTTAATTAATAAAATAATATTTTAAAAATATTAAATTACATTAAAAAATATTTAATTTTTTTACAATAGTAATAATAAAATAATATTTTAAAAATATTAAATTACATAAAAAATATTTAATTTTTTTACAATAGTAACTAGTAATTGCACTTTCATGAACATATCAATATATGAGACCATTGGTTTCTACGAATATAATAATGGGTTAAAATTGGTGGGTTTATTTCTTGGCTACTCAAATTTAATTTTTAGTAAGTATTGTGATACATGCTTATAAGGTTATACAAGTAAACAAACCAACTCTACATTCATTCATGATTCATAAAATAATTTTATAAAAATAAGTTCCAAATTTTGTTATGTGATTCACCTTTTTATTTTATGAGAGGTTATTAGTATATATATTTTAAATAAAAATATATAATTGATATGTTACAACCTCTATTGGTTAATATAAAAAAATGTTATATATATTTGCTTGTTCAAAATACATAATGATTCAATTTAATTAAGAATTATTGGCAACAAAAAATGATTTTTGTAATCAGTTGTATCTTTTGGAAAAAAAAAAACATTTATAATAACATAAGAGACCGATTATTTATCATATAAAACATATCTACTATTAGTAAGAGATATAACAAGTATACTTATGCAAGATAATAAAAATAATAATAGAAAATGACCCTTTCCAAAACCAAAATCTTTATAGTTGAACCTATCAATCAAGGCAAGCCATCTCCAAAGAATGGACCACAACTAAAAAAAAACATCCATAGCCTCTTCCTCAAATAAATTCTTGATTAACTTCTACATATCTTTCTTACATATTTCTTTGAAATCTCTTGGTACCATTAAATAAGGTTTTTCATGGCCAAGTAAGTACCTCTAAGAGCATTTAGTTTTTCCAATCTATAAACTTTGTTCTTGACACTCACATGGGCTTTAATTTCCCTTTCCAATCTGATATAGACTACCAAAAGGGGGAGGTGAAATCTAGGCCCAACCCATTTCAACCTTAATGTTTTGATAGTTTTAAGCCATTATTGAGCTTGGAAAAATCCATTTTGAGGTTGTAATGAGAGTGAGGCTACCTTATATTCAAGGAAATAGAGAATTCATACCATTTGAGAACAAATTCACGTAATATTCTCTACCGAAGTATTTAGGAAAGGCTTCAAACAATTGAAAAACATATAATTAGGGTTGCCAAAACTTAATGGTGTTATGATTTCATGTCTACTCAAATTTAAATCATAATAAACATATTGATATATGTTTATAAGTTTACACAACCAAACAAAGTTCAAACAAGCAAGCTCTAAAATCATTAATGATCAAAGAAATTACGTTAAGAATATCTTTCGATATCCTTGTTTACCTAGATTAGGTTCACCTTTTTATTGTATGGAATATTATTAGCGTAGATTTTTAATTAATAAAGAGAGGGTCGATAGGTCCCTCCCCAATCACGATATTTATTGATAGGTCTTGATTATTTAGATAACACCCTCCTAATTGTTGAGGTATCTTCCACCTTGATTATTTTGTTATCCCCCTAATAACCTTGATAACTATGTCAAACTTGGTAATTCCCTTGGTATCCTTTGTTGTAACCACCTCTATTATGATGTTTTATGATGGGGAAAAGTGCTTGATGAGGTGGGTTGTTCATGATTGTGGTAGTGGGTAGCTTTGTGTTAATTTATGGAAACATTTTTTGGTTTCCATGTCAATTATTCCATGGCATTAATTCGAATGCACATGTATGGTGACAATGGTCGAATGAGCCATCCCCATGATTGGCTTCAACGATATGCCATTGTGTTGGTGACCACTAAGTCATAGCTTCAATCATGATTTATCTTCTGCAAATCATCTGGGGTGTTGGCCCTCTGCCCGGAAGACTAGTGTCTTGGACTCGCTCTACAACCGTGCACCTACGAGGTTGTCTTTGGTTGTTGGGTCCTTATAAGGTTGAAATGGAGAGATAAAACATGATATCTCGGTAATCAAAAAAATGTCTAATGAGACACATGTGGTAAAATACATCAACTTGTTCGGCGTAAAAATGAGCAATGTTTTCGGTGTATAAAAGTAATGGATCAAAATATTGAAATTTATTTTATCTTTTATGATAGAATTATATACTTGTCAAAACTATAATACTAGGATTTTGATCATAATTATCCTCTTTCATTTTTATTTTAAGTTTAGTTTACCTTCGACATATTTTATGTTTTTATTCTTTCTTTTTGGAGAGATAGATTTACAACAAAGTGATTATCACTTTACCAAAAAAAAAAAAAAAAAAAAAAAAAACCCTTAACTATTTGTAATTTTATATAGTTTTCGACTAATCAAATTCTACATTCATGTTTGATCCATAAGTTTAAAATTAAATGCAATGTATTGTATTTAGTAATGGTGCTTTTAAACATCTTTCAACAATTAGACGGCTACATGAGTAGTTGTATTTGAACATATTCAAGAGCATATTCAAGAGTTGGAAAGGAGATTGGATGACGGAGTCCATAAGTATTATTTCTTTAATATTGAAAGGATACGCTATAATGAAAGAGTGGACTCTTTAAAATTGGTAGGAAAATTACATTCGAGAGGAGTTTAGTTAAAAGGGTAAGCACAAGTGTATTATTATTTATCAATATTAATAATCTCCTATTAATAATGAATGAGAGATTTAATATTTTTAAACATATATGATACGATATTTTTTTCCAATAATTATTATTAATATATAAATTTGTTGGCGAAGGGACCTTTACAATTTGGAAGGAGCCATGGGAGTTTTTTCCGAGTGATGTTTGGAATGCTAAAATATCGAGGAGTAAAAGGGACAAGACTTTGAGATGATTCCATTAAGAGAAGGGAGGAGAATGTGTGTGGAGCTTCCTTTGGCGAGTCATATCAATATGTTTTATTTGGTTATGGAATTGCTACTCCACTCATTTGATTAATGGACACTTTTGCAATAATCCTATATTACTTTGTTGGTTTGGTTTGTGACAACATGTAAACCTTAAATATATTGTGATCCTTAAGCTAATAGGAGTGACACCATAATGAAGTGGCCCTCTTACCTACATAATGGTTGATTGGTTGTGAACTCAATATGTTTGCTTGTTTGGCCTTCCCTATCTTTCCCATTGGTTTCATGCAAAAATGAAGAACATCATCTACATTTCTCTCTTGATACATGCCTTACTTCCCGTGTTGAATATGCCTCTTTAGTGCATTTTGGAATTGCTTCTACATTTCTAAAAATCCTCGTTCGATCAAATAACTAATCTTAGATTGGTCTCATTAGCTCAATCTGTGATAACATATAAACCCCCATATATCATGATCATTATGTCAATAATTTTTAACCCGCAATAAAAATGACTTTGTTAATAAGATAATGAATCAATAGGGATGACACCACATTTTTATTTATGGACATAAACATTCCACCTCCTTTCCATGCAAGTGCTAGTTATTTTAAAGGAAAAATTGTTATAAGAGAATCCTTAGTAACGAGAGCACTCGAGAATATGACTGTTCTTAACATTTTATAATACAAGTCTGATTAATAGTGGACGAGCTTAGTCGTTGTGTTAATGCTTGCTACTTTACCAAATACATTTCGACGAGAATTTGAGTACTGACAGGACTACTAATATGGTAGCTATTTGTTTTCAGTTTCTAACAACAACAATGATCATACAATGACAACTATTTGAAGGAAATTCCTAAATAGTTATCAAAATCATACCACTCATATATTTTTCATTTTGTGTATTGTTTTGGCTAAGTCTTACATCCATTTGAGCATGTATTTGTCACTTGTGACTATATTGCACTGATTTCTCTCATTTGCGGATGCATGATGGAAGATGTGCTTCAAAGACTTCTACATCGTTGGACATAATCTACATCACAACTTCCACCACTTTTTCTTTGTAGGGATAGTTATGTAGCGTTGCATTTGAGCATGGAACATTTTCTTACTCAATAAGACCTCTATCCATTTTTATATGGACAAGTACTTTGCCCTAGTGACTTAAATCAACTCAACGACTGTCTCAACTCATGTGGCATGGTTTTTGGTCACTTGTTGATGTATATTTCCATGCCTCTCCACTATCATGTGTAACACAAAGACCATCCTATGACTATTTGGAGCATTCTTTAGACCTTATTTGGAGACCCTTCAAATATTGTAGTTCCTACTCCTTCTGAGACTGCTATTTCAACCCCATTTCATATGATGATAGTTTTTTTGATACCAATTTTTCTATTCATATATGTGATGATGAGTACTATTCTTCTAGTTCTAATGACATGAGTATTGATGAGGATACATATCCTCCCTCTCCCGATAACCTTTCAGAGAATGTCGAATCTCCTCCTGACCCTCCCACCATCAAAGATCCATCGAAACTAAGAAGGCATGTTCACATTTTCATGATGTTCCACTTGATTTCATTGAATTTGTCTTTGATTCATAGTCATTGTGTGAGGCATATTATACTCCTCCTAGTTCTTGTGTTGATACATTATTGTCGAAATTTCTCTTCTATTTGTCAAGAAATCCTTTTAGGAAAAGTTTTTTTATAAAACTCATATGTTTGTTTACAAAATTTACTTGTGTTGTAGTATAAGGAGACTCTCTTCCATTCGTAGAGCCATCATACATTTGTACTTTGAAGGATTCATACATCTACATTGATGGGAGTGACTGTACGATGGAAAAGTGACAAGCAAGCGTGGGAATATACAAGTAACTCTTCCTCGCACCCAACCTCTTGAGGTCAAGCCGAGACAGCTGGTGGGGAAATATGCGCACTAATGGAATATGTGAATCTAAGGCAAAGAAGGCCCTCCTAACCTAAACTGGCGTGATAGATCGTTTGGCGAGGATGACTGCTCGAAGGCTCCAATCAATATCGAGCTCTGCGTGATCCGATCTATAGGTTGTGGAATACGTGGAAGATAACCTGTGGGTGCTTCGTAGATATCCCCTGACAGGGTCATGAAAAATGGATGATGGATGTATGGTGGATTCTATGGGTGATTCTCTTGGTCTAGTCCAAAAATCCTTAGCTTGATTAGTTGCTTATGTCTAGTGAGGATAGTTGTGTGATAATGATTGGTGGAAGTGGAGAGGATCTAAATACTAATGTGCGTAAACCAACATCAACGTCTGATTGACTTGTGGGCCGTTGGGTTGTGGGACCTGTGGATCACAACCGTAGGTTCATGGTCATTGTGGGCCTCCTATGGTCATGTGCAGAATCAATCCCTAATCCCTAATATCCAGTAGTCATATGCCTTTTCGGCCTCTATGTTTAGAACTAAAAGTTGTGCAATCTTCTCAGAGTACCTTACAGGCGTTCTGACAACTTGAATTCTTAAGCTAGTGTCTATGTCAATGAGGATGTCTCCTGTGTCATCGGCTATGGGACCAAAGGATCACAACCAAACGTTTTCTCTCTTTCAAGCCCTTCTACAGTCATGCGGATATTTATTTAGGGCAATCTGTGGTTTGGCTGGTTTGACCAAAACGTATGCACTTTATCATCTTCTATGTTTAATCCTCTTAACTGTGAGCTAATTTCTTGTAGGTCTGTTGTTGTTCGGAAGACCTGAATTATGAGATTTTGGTCTATGTCAGTTATTGCTGCAACAAGATTGGGTTGAGGCACGATTGGCTCGAATACGTATTCTCTGGGCTCCCTAGGTCCCATGATTGTCATACAAAAGAAACAATATAAATCTAACTAAAGCAAAGTAAACTAATTATGTAAAGTATATCCACAACATATATAAATTCTCTATTTTTGTATTTTTGATAGAGTATTTAACAGAATTAAGATAACAACTATTTAATAGAATTGAAAGAGCAATTATTTAATATCTAGAAAATGACAACTAAGCTAATAACAAAATTTAAAACAAACAAAGTAGCCGAGTATAGCTACTTGCTTTATGTAGTTGTGAATCTATTCTAAATAACCAAATAACTGATCTAATCTATTTGAAAGACCCCCGATCTTACCTCAGAAGTGAGGAATGAATCATAGTTTCTCAGAAACTATCAATCCCCATAGCTTCCCCGCAATATCGAAAGTGAGATTAACTGAAATGAAATGATTCACTACTCTATTTGATATGTTTTAACTAGAACTTTGATAGCTTGAACTTGGATTTTGCAGAACAGTGGCGAATCCGATTGTGTGTGGCTTTGTCCCCTCAGTGTGGTCTCCTCATTCCTTCGTGCTCACGTGAATCCAGAAAAGTGTGTAATGCTAGCATCAACAAGAGTAGGTATTGGAACAATGGCAGCTTTGGATGTAGACTGAATACAATGCAAGTAGGAGAGGGATAGCGCAAGAGAACAGAGCTTGGCTTATGTAATTCCTAGCGGGATTTATTGCGAGTCATGCAACACAAAACATCCAGAACCTAAAACTATCCTTCTTGATGAACAAAACCTACTAACTCTAATGGCTTCAAACTAAAAATGAAACTATCCTACCTCAATTGATTGTATGAAATAGTAATAACACTAGAACAAGAAGATCATGTGGCTTCTAAACAACAAAATAAGACTAACTATGCATGCAACAAATGAAAACTATTGAATTCCTAAACAATAACTGAAAGACTAAACTATTGAAATGAGAGGATGAGAGGCAATTTTTTTGAGGGCCATTTGCTTGTAATCAAACCAGCTATTTATAGAATTCCCATTCACCCAAAGGTAACTCCAACTAGGACTCTTTTACTATAAACAATGAAGAAACACTATTCCAGGGAACCAAAATCATAAATACAAGCAAAAATGGATGAGAAAGCTGGTAAAAGTTGAAAATTTATGCGAGTCGTGTTAAAAGAAGCATGCTGGAAAATGCGTGAAGGACCGCCGCCACGAGCGGGGGGCGATTATGGGACCGCCATCCTTACAGGCGGCGGTCACGAGACCGCCCTGGCCCGGGCGTAGGTGGCGGTTTCATCACTGAAGACAAAATGCAAAGGAAAAGAGGGGAAAGAGTAAAAAAGAGCACGTGGAGGCTAAGCGGGGCATGTGGGATGTTAACGTACACTTGGAGAGATTTTCGGATCCCGAACACCTTGCGAGGAGACCTGTATCATCATTGGGGCATGTGTAACATCGTTCCGGTGGTACTGCATACCCTTTACAATTTTGGGTACGTACATATTGCCCCCTCGGAGAAGCATTTTAGCCATGAAGAGGCGTAAAATGGTGGGTCCAAGTATGGCGGTCCCGAAATGGGAAATTAGAAATTATACCTGACACGTCCGTGTGTCGAAATGACGCCATCCAAAATTCTCGCTACCTATAAAATGAAAAGAAGACTCAAGTGCAGATAGATAAAATAAATCAAAAAAAAATACTAAAATAATATGAAGTGAGGACTTACCATTTGCGCGGGGATAAGAACTTACCTCCATCGGCGCTCCAAACCTACGAAAAGGGCATTCAAAATGAGTCAAAATGCTATATATATAAAAATGGGCCCATTTTCCTATTCATTTGCGTGTGTTGATTTGATTGATTTTGAGCTCTGGGACCCACGGTGATGGTTTTTGATGAGAGTATAGTCGAAATGTTCGTGATGAGATAGTGATCATGCCTCCGCGAGCGGAACATCGACCCACGAGATCTCAGGTTAGTTCTTCTCGATTTACCATTTTTATACCTAAAATGTAAAAATGATGAAATCTTCGCCATGGGGGGGTAATTTTTGAAATTTTAGTTTTAAATGTGTCCTTAGGGGGACGCCTAATGGGTAGGCTCTCATTTTAGTCAAAATGGTCATTTTTGTGTTTTTGAGCATTTTTTAGGGCACGTGACCCATTTGAAAATGCGGGACACGACCGCCGCCCTGAGCAGGGTGGCGGTTATAGGACCGCCGCCCTTCAAAGCGGCGGTTATGGAACCGCCACCCTGCTCAGGGCGGCGGTCCTTTACAGAATGCTAAAATAACATTGTTTTGAACCCATTTTTGCATTTTTAGTATTCTCATATGTTTTAATGATTTTTCCCAATGTGATTTTGGTACTAACTTACTCTTTTTTGCGTGTTTTTGTGTGTTTTGCAGAAGAAGGAAGAGTACATCAGATGGAGCCGTGAGAGAGAGTGTGATTGGCTTCCCAGTGTGTTGGATGCACTTTCTCAGGCCGAGCAGATATCTTTCAGAGGGCCGGCATATTACGTATATCACGGGTTCCTCATGTCGCACCTTCTAGTCACATACTTATGTGACTTGTTTTCGTATTGGGATGTTGATCGAAACACTTTCTGATTTCCAGGAGTCAGGGGTGAGTGGACTATCACCCTGGAGGATGTCTACCACATCTTGGGAGTCCCGATCATCGGGAGATGACTTACACTTGAGATAGTGGGTCGCGGGCTCAGATAGCTCAGTGGGCTACATATATGGGAGACGCAGTTGTCTCCACTGGTTCGAAGAAGGGGGTGAGGGTCCGTTCCATTCCTAGCTTGCCTATCCCTTTGATTCATCAGGCCATTATGGGGATCCTTGCCTCGAGATTGATCGGGGACAAGGGAGGGGACACCTTACTCTACTGTTGGTCCCCTATTATTACAGATTGAGGCACATGGCCGGATTTATGCAGGGAGCCGATATACTTGGGACCACCTACCACGACCTATACAGGGTGGTCCGCTTATAGGGATAGTCTTTGAGCCATCCGACCTTGGTTATGAGCTGGGTCTATGAGCGTATCATCCCCTATGGGAGAGGCGTAGAGGTGGCGGATCCCGGAGCCGTGAGGGCAGCCAGATGGACAGAGATGTCGGTGCTTAGAGCACCCCACCAGCCAGTTGCTTCCCTGACTACTAATGATATGGAGGCCACACCTTATCAAGCCATGGCAGGGTTGTGGGGTGAGGAGACCCTCACTTTGATTTCCTGCTCTACTACAGGGCAGCTTGTGGATAGGATGGGGAAGGTAGAGACACACCCTTTTGATCGAGTGCCTCAGCAGTTTGGCCTTGCCTACGTTGGTATGCTTCCCCCAGTGGTGCCAGTGTTCAGATTATTTGGGAGGCTAGGGGAGGTCCTAGAGGCCGGGTTGGACTATTGTTACTCTCTGGCATCCCTATTGCAGCTAGGCGGGTGGTACGTGCTCGAGAGAGAGTCGGTGCTCCTCAGGCACCTTTACTTCAGATTGCCACCGGTCCTGCCCATAGCAGTGATGACCCTATTGATATAGACTCTGAGTCTGAGGAGTTCACAGGGGGAGAGATGGAGGAGGAGACCGAGGACATGGAGGTCAGCGAGTCGTGGGTGAGAGGAGGATAGTGATCCCGAGTGGCATGACACTCAGGAGATCTTACAGGCCGAGAGGGCAGAGCAGAGTGTGGAGAGGGTGACTCTAGTCTCAGAGGAGTTTCCCTCTCAGGACCTAGGCGGGGAGGATGAGTCCGTAGTAGGATGCTATGTTGCCCCAGACATAGGAGGAGGACATCAGTCAATGGTGGCAGCATCTGATGGTAGGCGCTGATCCTAGGGATCCCTCTTGGCCCGGAGATCCAGTGAGTTGTCACTCTTCTTTTAATATTTGTTTTTAGCTAGGATTGCCTTAGTTGCTATCTCTCCTTTTGTTCATTTTTGTTTTTATCTTTTGATTATTTCTAATTTGTCTTCTTCTTTGCTTGCAGAGACTACTGATGAGTGGTGAGACTTGATTCACTTTGGGTATGTACTGATACCCTGATGCTCCCCATGGAGAAGACTCGCGCCGAGTTGTCGGTGGATGCGGGGGAGCCTTCAGCAGCTGGTAGGCATAGTGATGTCTTTGCCCCTATCTAGCATGTGGCCAAGATGGTGACTTCCCTCCATACTGAGTTAGTTGGGTATAGGACTGCAGAGCACCTGATGAGGAGCCGCTCTCATAGCGAGGCTACAACTACTTGTTCGGGACCGTGAGCCTTCAGTGCACTCAGAGCGCCGGCGTAGCCGAGTCCTAGACGTGGTCGTGCACCTTCGGAGGGATCTCATAGGGGTTGAGAGGCCACTTGGCTCTTTTTGTAGTGACTCTTGTTAGATTGTTTATACGATCATTTTGTATTTTCCGGCTCATTGAGCATTTTGACCATGCCTAGCGCATGATGGCATTATACATAAAACTTGATTATATATATATATATACTTATTTTTTTTTTGGATCAGACTCTTGGTGTCTAGGATTTTGTGATTTATTTCCACATGTATATTAGATGCTTATTAGAATTCTTGTTTTTATATGCTTTTCAGAATGTATGCAATGGAGAACAAATGACACAAATGCTTTCTTTCTTTTTGTATTTTGTGATGCTGATGTATGATAATGTAGACACAATGTGATCTTGAACTTTAGTTTCTATAAGCAATTTTCCGGTACTTCATATTTGTTTTGACAAAATGTGATGATAAATTGATATGATGAGCAGATGCACTTGCCCCACTCCTAACTCCACGCAACTAGTAAGATGCGAGGGCTCACCACCGAGAGCTAGAAAGGGCACAAGCTATGAGGTGTGTTGAAATGGTAATGATGGGAGATAGACAAAGAGTTGGTGGAACCAAATTAGGATGCTACAAACCTACCCTACTCAAGTGACTCCATAGTTTAGAATGTGACTTGCTTTGCAGTTTATCTAGACTTAGATCCGTAGATGGCCACTTGGTTGACAAAATCTGGTTTTCAAGGTTTTGAACTCTCTTGGAATTTTGGACATCTGATTCATTTGTTTTTGACTCAAGATTTCAAAGGTTTATTTGAACTATTTGCTTATGACCTTCAACGTTACTGTCAAGAGGACCCCCTACACCTTGCCCCATGCTACTAGTAAGAAGCATGGGCTTATCACCATGGACAAGGTACATGGTGAGTAAGGGCATTCCCATCCTTTCCCAACCCTACGTCACTAGTAAGAGATGCAAGTTCATCACCGAAGGTTGGTAGGGCAAGGAAATGTGTAAAAGTAAAATTTTCTGTTTGATCTATTATTCACTTATTTATTTGAGCAAAATGTCAGTATGTTCTTATTTCCAAAGAGATCTATATATGGGATAGATGTGACACCATGAAGCTTCTAGAATAGACCATAGGCAAGACACCTATCCTAGGAAGAAACAAAAGTGAGAACAAGCATGCAGGCCTTGGTATGGCTACCATTAAGACTTTGTCATATCTAGCTTTAATTGATGACATGATTCTGAAATAGTTGATGATGTTATGAAAATGAAGAAGTATGATTTGAATGCTTCTACCAATACCATCAGAAGTTTGTAATGAATTGCTTAAGAATAAGTCCCTTGATCACCAAATTTTACGAAACGAGTGAACAAAATGAACCTATCTAAATGAAGATGCAATGTAGATATAATTATACAAATAGTGTTGATGCTTCATGCATAAAACCGTTTAAGGTGCAAGGAATTGACAGTTTCACCAAATTCCTCACCTTCTAGTGTGCACAAGAGATACGCACCATTTTCGTAGTCCTTCATGACTCGATATGGGCCCAACCACTTGGGCCGAACTTTCTTCCTTCACCGATTTTCTTATCGATCCAGTTGTCTAGTCTTAGAACTAGATCTCCTTCATATATTTCTCACTCATAGACCTTTTTGTTATCTTTTTTATGGCACATCCAGTCAGCATAGACTCTATGCCATTGTTCAACATTTAACCTGGCCTCATCTAGGCTTTCTAGTTGGGAGAGGCATGCCTCTCTATAAGCTTCCTCATCCAGAATCCCTTGTAGTGAGATGCGGAGACTGGGTATTTCAACCTCAAGTGGGAGAACTGCTTCTACTCCAAATACCAATGAGAAAGGAGTTTCTCTTGTTGGTGTTCTTATTGAGGTTTGGTGGGCCCACAAGGCTGGATATAACTTTAAATGCCAATCTCGTTTGTTTTCTTTTACCATTTTGAGTAGAATAGCTTTCAATGTCTTGTTTGTTGCTTCAGCCTGCCCGTTGGCTTGAGGGTAATACAGGGAGGCCGTATGATGGTTTATTTTAAATTTATTGCATAGCTCACGGACCTCATCATTCTTAAAGGACGTGCCATTATCTGAGATAATGATTTGTGGGACACCGTACCTGCAAATGATCTAGTTCAAAATGAACTTGGCGATCACGGACACTTGGTACAGTGGTAAGAGGCATAGCCTCTACCCATTTGGTAAAATATTCGGTGGCCGTGATTATGAAGTTATGGCCATCCATTGATGAGGGAGAGAATTTCCCTATCAAATCTAGGCCCCATGTAGAAAAGGGCCATGGAGTCGCGATTGGTTGTAGAGCTTGTGCCGGCATGTGAATCTCGTGGGAAAATTCTTGGCATTTATGGCATCTGCGTACAAACTCTACTGCATCGTGTTTGAGAGTGGGCCAAAAATAGCCCATTCGATGTATTTTGCGAGTGGTGGCATGACCACCAAAGTGGCCTCCACATATTCCACTGTGAGATTCGTAGAGAATCTTCTTGGATTCTTCTATGTCAACACACCTTAGAAGCATTCCATCGAAAGCCTTACGATAGAGCACTTGTTCTATAATAACATATTTAGCTACGATAATGCATAACCACCTTCTTTGTTGTGGTGTAGCACCCTCTGGATATGTATGGTCCATGATAAAATTGATAATATCAGTATACCAAGGACATTCAGAGATGGGAGGTCTGGTTTCGATGTAATATATGCATTCATCGGAAAATCTAGATCTACTAGATCGCCTCCATCTAACGGGTTGTCGGCTAACCAATCTGCAATGATTTGTCCCTTAACGGACTTCTAGTTTACAAAAGTTAATTCAAATTCACCCATTAAGGTTATAAAGCATCCAACCTTTTTAGACAAAGACCCTTGCGTGAGGAAAGTTTGTAAATGGTCTGTTTTTACAATGACCCTTGTTTCTTGATTTAGCATGTAATGTCTTAAGCATTTGGTTGCAAAGACTATGGCAAGGCATTCTCGTTCTCTACTGCGTATAACGTGTTTCATAATCGAGCAACGTTTGGCTAATAAAATAGACCGCACGTTCTCGTTTATCGTCATCTTCTTGAGCCAACATGCAGGCTAGCGAGACATCCATAGCTCGTGAATATAAGATCAAAGGATGATCTGGTCTAGGTGGCATTAATGTGGGAGGAGACAGTAAGAAGCATTTAACTACTTTGAAGGCCTCATGGCATTCCTTTGTCCAAATAATGCAGCAATCCTTTTTCAACAAATTGTTGATCGGATGTACAACAAAACTTAAGTCCGGAATGAATCTCCAGATTGCACCGAGCTTTCCAAGAAACGATCTAATGCCAGAGTCATCTGATGGTGGGATCATCTCAAGAACAACCCGATTTTGGCTAGGTCTACATCGATCCCTCATGATGATATAATGTAACCTAGGAGTTTCCCTCCTGTCACACCAAATACACATTTTTCTGGGTTTAGTGTGACTCCGTATTCGATCAAACATGTGAAAGAATGATGCGGAGCACTTCCGGGTGATCACGGCGCTTCCTGGCCTTGGCCAACAAGTCATCTACATAGGATTCCATGATTTTATGAATAAGATCATGAAATATGTATGTCATTGCCCACTGGTATGTAGCACCAATGTTCTTGAGACCGAATGGCATAACAACGTAGCAATAAGTTCCCCAAGGAGTTATAAACGTGGTTTTGGCTTGGTCTTGTTTAGATATTCTGATTTGATTGTATCCCGAGAACCCATCCATGAGGGAAAAAAGCTCAAATCCAGTTGTTGCGTCAATGATGATGTCAATGGATGGTAATGGGAAGTCATCCTTGGGGCATGCCTTGTTAATGTCTCGAAATCTATGCAGATGCGTATCTTCCCATTCTTTTTTAGAATGGGACGATATTAGATACCCACTGAGAGTAATCGACCGGTTTGATGAACCCTACCTAGAGAAGCTTCATTACTTCTTCCTTCACCATGAGAGCTACCTTGGGTTTCATTGGTCTCGATTTTTGTTTAATTGGCTTTGCATCTAATTTGGTGACGAGGTTATGTACCACGATGTGTGGTGCAATTCCCATCATTTCTTTATAATTAAATGCAAAATCCTTTTGATGTTCTTTGAGGATTCGAGTGTGTATTTCTATTTCTTCTTGGAGTTAACGAAGATCCTAGTTTCAAGATCTTTGGTTCTTCCTCCGTTCTGATGTTTATATCAATGGTTTCTTCTATCAAAGAAGTGTTACCTTCTTCAAACTCAGGTGGGGCTGGAGGTAGTTCCAGATCTTCTCCATTCTCTACCACGTATATGTCGAGTTCCTTTTGTGGGGGAAGCTCTACCATGGGATTTCCAAAGTAAGAAGATGAATGTGGGATTAAGGACAAATCTACCATGTGATGGGTGAGATGTAACTCTGCATAGGCATTTAGGTAATCAAGAGTGGCTCTATCATTGTCAATCGTGACCTAAGATAGTAGATTTATTCTCAGCTATGTGCATTAGAAGAGGGTTTGTTGATGTTTTCTTTACTAACGGTTCAGTATGAAGGGATACCATGAAATGGGTGTCTTCCAACTCACTATTTGGAGTGAAACGTGAAGCTGAGGTTGCTATCGAATCTGCGAGAAGGTTTTGTTCTCGTGGGATTGCTTCAATTGATATGAAGTTAAATCCTTTGCTCAAATCTAATATTGTTGTTTTGTAGAGTTGTAAATGTTCAGCTCTAGTCTCATACACCTCAGAGACTTGGTTTGCTACTAATTGAGAGTCTCCTAACACTCTGATGTCATTAACACCGAGCCTTTTAGCTATGATGAGACCAAGGAGGAGGGCTTCATACTCAGCACCATTGTTTGTACATTCAAAATTTAATTTAAAGGTGAATGGTAGGATCTTTCCCTCGGGAGAAGTAAAGATCACACCTGCCCCAACCCCATAACGACATCTAGCTCCATCAAAGTGGAGAGTCCAATGTTTATTTGGGAAGATGGATGTTGGGACATTTGTTACATCTATTTCTTCTACTTTGGTTACTTCTACCATGCAGAGTTCCTCTCATTGGAAGAGAACCAACTCCTAGGGTACATCCCATACCTGTGGAATCAAACGGTAGGAAAATTGGTAGATCTTGTTCTAGCAACTCAACAATTTTTGCAGTAGTTCCTAATGACATTGTTTCTACAATGTTAGCTTCATCCTTGAGGGCTGGGATGCTCTTGACTAGGTTCATAATCTCTAGTTTTGTTGTAGGTATTAATTTTTCTTCCGGTTTTGAGTTGGTTGGTTTGTTAAGTTGGTTTGTTGGGAGTTCAAACTCAGAGTGAATGCCTGGCCTTTTCTTCAGGTCTACTAGGTGTATATCGAATGGTTTCGGATCACCTTTTGCTACGAATATCTTTCCTAAGTGCAAGAATCTTATTTCTAAAATAACGTAGAAGGGATTGCCTTCATATAGGTGTATCCATGGTCGGCCGAGGATCATATTATAGTTGGTTTCCCGATCTATAATATAAAACTCAGTGAGGATTGTTTTGGGTCCTAAGGTGACTAGTAGTATTATAGTTCCAATCGAAGTGGCTTTAAGGCTATCATAGCCTCTTAGTGTATTCCGAGTCGTGGAACAATTTGTCTCTCCATACCCTAGCTTTTGAAGGAAAGAGAAGGGGACTATGTTAACTGCTGCCCCATCATCAACCATTGCATGTTTAACGTAATTGTTATAAACCCACACTTGTAAATGTAAGGTTGGATCACCTCTACATGTAATCTCAGCGTCTGTTGGCATTTTGCTTATGTCGAATATAAACTCGGTATCCCTATCCGGCTGCCCCGGAGGGTGGATATCAAAGTCTATATGGTTTACCTATGTTTTGGGAGGAGGAGTGATGTTAATTAAATGACCTAAACCTAATGCTTCTAAAAGAGCAGCCCTATGGGCAGGAGAGTTCTTCAAATAAGTCCAAAAGGAGATGTGAGAGAAGGTCTTTGTTAGGTCATTAATTAAATCATAGGCACCTACGGTTTTACTAATGTTTGTTGAATGTTATCTGGCTCTAGTGGGTAACTTGGATTTGGTTGAGAGGAATACTCTCGTGTCCTTGTTATGGCTTCCACGTGTAGCTCAGTGTCTAATTCCACTAATTCCCTTGACTATCTTGGTTCGTGGCTGATTTCCTAATTGTGGTGCGACAGTGGATTTAGTGAAGTCGAGGCTTCATGATCATTGTTTCCTGTCATTACACCCTTGTTCATCCCATTTGGATTTAATTTGTTATTGTGATTTGGGAGCGGATCATTGAAGATCTTGAGGGGTGCATTTTGAGGGGAGACCGCCCCTGTGAAAGTATTTGGCGCAGGTGATGTAGGATCATGCTAGAACATATCTATGAAAAGTTGTCTTTGTTCCTCTGGCAAATGTTGCATGAATTTATTGTAGTCATGGCAAGTCCTAGTGTCATGGCCTCAAATTTTGTGGAAACCACAATACGAGTTGGGATTGTAATTCCTAGGTTGTTGGTTTGGCATGTGTTGTGGTCCAAAACTTTGATTAAATCGTTGACTATTAAGATTAAAGTTTTGACATTTGTTGCCTTTGGTTTTGATATCCAGTTGAGTTTTGACTTGGACCCTGTGTCTAGATCTGCCGTTGTTGTGTTGTTGTGGATGATTAAAATCCACCGAGTTGATTGTTGGGGTAAAATTGTTGTTTCGTTGATTGTTAACTGGTGGTGGAGCATTTACAACATTTGCCTTTTTGTTTGGTCAGTTACTCCATCTGTTGTGACCCCACGGTTTTTGTTAAGGATTTTAGGTCCTTGATTGGCATTTGTGGTAGTAGGATAAGTCGTAGTATTTTGGTTGGGGATGATTAACCTCCCATTTGTTCCATATGCCTTGTGACCACTATCTATTGCAGCTTGATCTATTCGGAGGGCACTCTCAAGCACTTCATCGTAAGTTCTTAGTGGGAACTTCTGGACTTCTTCCTTTATCTCTCTGCTAAGAGAATGAAGGAATAAATCACATAGTTCCATCTGATCCATGTTTGGAGCTTCAGAAGAATAGAGGATTGTACACCATCTTTGGATGAAATGAGCAACATGATTCATTGTGTTCTTGCTTAATATGCAAGAATTCCCGATTCTAGTCCTTCTCAACAATTTGTTCAGTCGAACGCCTTGATGAACTCTAAAATGAGTTGTTTAAATGAATGGATGGAGGCTTCAAGTATTATGTAAGTGATCGAGGTGATGCCCTCTAAAGGTTTTGGGAATATTTTAGTATGCTCCATCCCAGGGGAGCAGTTCTCAAATGGTTGTGGCATAGGCCTTAATATGTGCATTCGGATCTCCCTCCCCTTTGTACTTGGGAAAATCGGGAAGAGGTCTTGGAAGCATGACGCTTCGTATAGTGAAGTCTAAAAGGGCTCTTTCAAATATTCTGAATAAGTTCCTATCACATAGGTTTCACCATTGATGGTTTGTTGGTAAAGTGGAGGTGGAATGGGTTGTTGATATGGTGTAGCGTATGATTTGCAAGGACATAAGGAAATCCCTAAGGTTGAGTGAACATGCCGGGAGAGAACATATCTCCTGTGGTGACTTGGAATAATGTGAAATATGGAGCATTGCTTAGAAATGGATTGTTTTGTAACTAAACCGGGAGGTATCATATTTTCCACTTTGGAGCGTCGTTAGAGACATCCGGTGGTTGGATTATTTGTGAATACACGGAGGCATGCCCAATCGTGCCTATGTCCTATGAGGAGGTCTACTTGGAATCTAGATGATGTGGAGGATTGGAATTTCCTAACTGCATGAATTGCAAAATTTTGACTTGCTTGAGCAAGTTCCAACCCTCTAACTTTTTCAACTAAAGGCTGAGATGACCTCGTTTGGTGAAGATACGACGTTTTCCTTAGTGGTGTTTGATCAATAGGCATATGGTACCTAGCTATGAAATTGATCGGATACCTGGAAGATAACACGTGGGCATTTCCTATATTCCCAGGAATGGAGGTGTTTTCATGAAAAATGGATGATGGATGTATGGTGGATTCTATGGGTGATTCTCCTATAGTCCGGTACATCTTTGAGAGCATAGTGTTCATGTCATAATGAGGATAAATGTTCATAATGATCTAAAAAAGTGGATATGGATCTAATTGTCTACTATGTGCGGTAAACCAACATCAGGATGTCCAGATTGACTTCGTGGCGCCATTGGGTTGTTCGACCTATGGATCACAACCGTAAGTTCATGGTCATGAGTGAGCCTCCTATGGTCATGTGCAAAATCAATCCCTAATCCCTAATATCTAGTAGTCATATGCCTTTTCGGCCTCTATGTTTAGAACTAAAAGTTGCATGCAATCTTCTCAGAGTACCTTACAGGCATTCTAGAAACTTGAATTCTTAAGCTAGTGTCTATGTCAATGAGGATGTCTCCCGCATCTGGCTAGTGGGACCAAAGGATCACAACCAAACATTTTCTCTCTTTCAAGCCCTTCTACAGTCATGTGGATATTTATTAGGGCAATCTATAGTTTGGCTAGTTTGACCAAAACGTATGCGCTTTGTCGTCTTCTATGTTTAATCCTCTTAACTATGAGCTAATTTCTTGTAGGTCTATTGTTGTTGTTCGAAGACTTGAATTCTGAGATTTTGGTCTATATCAGTTATTGCTGCAACAAGATTGGGTTGAGGCACGATTGGCTCGAATACGTATTCTCTGGGCTCCCTAGGTCCCATGATTGTCATACAAAAGAAACAATATAAATCTAACTAAAGAAAAGTAAACTAATTATGTAAAGTATATCCACAACATATATAAATTCTCTATTTTTGTATTTTTGACAAATATTTAACAAAATTAAGATAACAACTATTTAATAGAATTGAAAGAACAATTATTTAATATCTAGAAAATGACAACTAAGCTAATAACTAAATTTAAAACAAGCAAAGTAGCCGAGTATAGCTACCTGCCTGTGCGGTTGTGAATCTATTCTAAATAACTAAATAACTGATCTAATCTATTTGAAAGACCCCCAATCTTACCTCAGAAGTGAGGAATGAATCATAGTTTCTCAGAAACTATCAATCCCCATAGCTTCCCCAACAATATCAAAAGTGAGATTAACTGAAATGAAATGATTCACTACTCTATTTGATATGTTTTAACTAGAACTTTGAAAGCTTGAACCTATATTTTGCAGAATAGTGGCGAATCCAATTGTGTGTGGCTTTGTCCCCTCAGTGTGGTCTCCTCATTCCTTCATGCTCACGTGAATCTAGAAAAGCGTGTAATGCTAGCATCAACAGGAGTAGGTATTGGAACAATGGCAGCTTTGGATGTAGACTGAATACAATGCGAGTAGGAGAGGGATAGCGTAAGAGAACAAAGCTTGGCTTATGTAATTCCTAGTGGGATTTATTGTGAGTCATACAACACAAAACATCCAGAACTTGAAACTATCCTTCTTGATGAACAAAACCTACAACTCTAATGGCTTCAGATTGAAAATGAAACTATCCTACCTCAATTGATTGTATGAAACAATAATAACACTAGAACAAGAAGATCATGTGGCTTCTAAACAACAAAATAAGACTAACTATGCATGCAACAAATGAAAACTATTGAATTCCTAAACAAGAACTGAAAGACTAAACTATTGAAATGAGAGGATGAGAGGCAATTTTGAGGGGCCATTTGCTTGTAATCAAACCAACTATTTATAGAATTCCCATTCACCCAAAGGTAACTCCAACTAGGACTCTTTTACTATAAACAATGAAGAAACACTATTCCAGGAACCAAAATCATAAATACAAGCAAAAACGGATGAGAAAGCTGGTAAAAGTTGAAAATTTACACGAGTCGCATTAAAAGATATTAGTCACTTCTACTATTTTGGAGATCATCATTGATCCACCTCTACTGGATCCTCGCCTTCTACTTTGTGAGAGTTATTGGGCCTTCACTTCATATGGAAATTATTTTAGCGAATGATCCATACCCATCCTCTAATATATCTACTTCAATGGCATTACCATCAATTCTTATGCATACTCATGTCAAACTTATGCCACATTTTATTTATGGACTACCTTAAAATTTATTCATACTACTACCTTTAGTTTCCTTCATGGAGTGGGCATATTTTTAGTACACCTCTTATATTCTTCCTAAGGGAAAAAACATTGTTCAATGCATATGTACATTCTTCAATATTTATGTGAAATAACACATCATCAAAACTACTCTAGGGGGGCTTCTATACCTCTCCTCTTCTTTCTCTCTGCTCTGAGGGAGATTTCTATATACTTCTCTTATCTCTCTTTTTGGAGGGGAGTTTTTTCCTATGGGTATTATTCTTTTCTCCACTTTCATGCGAGAGTTGTTTTGTACATGGGTACCTCATCATGCCTTATTACTGGGACCCACTTTTTACTACCCACCTAAGATTTGGTTAGGGGGTGCTGGTATGGGATATTACTTTCATTGTATTTGTTTATATACTTATAATGTTTATACACATGGATTATCCTTAATCTCATGTGTAAGCTTACTTAGGTGCCATATGTCATACTTGAGTGGTATGTGTAATATCTAGTTGTCATATGTCATAGGAGTTTCTTAAATATCATTATTAGATTAGTGTTTCATATGAGTTACATGAGGTTGATTGATCATTTGATTACTGCTCCGCATGTAGACACAAAATCACACATTTGGGTACATTTCTAGGTCCAAAGCATACTAATTTATATATGATTCCTAGTAAAAAGAATTAGTGGTTGACAACTATCTTTGGCATCATTTATTTGTTTCTTATTTACTCTTTGGTCTTACACTCCCTACAACCCTAATGGAACTCGAATGATTTATCTTTTATGTCTGCAAATATTGTCACCCAGCTTAGGACATCGCGCCCAAACACTCTTGTCCATACTAGTCACTCCCAACCCTTTTTTACTTTTACTCTCTCTTTTTAGGTCTCTTTTATCTTCTAGGCATACTCTTCACTTATAAGTCGGTCTCCCGGTTGTCAATTACAAAATTCAAACAAGGGAATCATATATATACTTAGTTACTTTTCAAAAATAAGGACCAAGCACTAAGCATTACTATTATCATCTAAGCTTGCATCTAAAGGCACTAAAGCAATTCAAAGGCATCCATCTAGCATACATACAAGGGACAAATGCTACATAATTATGTATACAAAACATAGGAAGGGGAATTTTATTCTATTCCATCCCACACATTTGCATCAATGAGCAGATCTAGCTCACTATCAAGTGTAACTTACACAAGGGAATCCTAGGGCACCATTTCTACACACACAAACACTATAACTACATGTCGTTTGAGATATAGTACAATGCTCGGTAGTAAGTTCACTCTTTGGGTGACTAATGGTCATTCCGACTCCACATTTTACATTTTTTTATTAGATTTGATGTGGTTTGTGGACATGTGCAGGTAGTCATTATGTTTTGTAGGTTACATGTACCCTTAGTGATCAAATAGTGAGTACCAAGCGATAGACAAGAAACAAAAATGAAACCCTTGCAACATAAAAGAAATCAATTCTTGAGCACTGTGATGGCTACTAGCGCCTAGATCTGGTCGCTAACACCTAGGCACCTTTGCCCTCTCATGGGCGCCCCTATCTTGCTTCACTCTTGAATCCCATAATTTATAGTGAGTATTAATGACGTAACTTATAGCCCGGTCAACACTTTTTCCTACCTAGATCACCTTTAGTATGCTCTTAAATCAGCAGTCTTCCTATCTATCCTTCTTGCTTAGGGTTTCACATTTTATATGTTTGATTGCTTGTGTCATTACTGTATTTTATCATTTATACATTATTTATTATAATAGTTACTCTGAAATATAAATTTAATTCAAATTAATTTAAATCATTTGGTGAACCCCACTCGTGATCATACACTTAGATCCTTATTGCTCTTATTTCATGGCTCCTAAAATTCCTCAAATATCCTTTCACGACTTACTTCAAATGCACCCACCTTGCAAATAGGTTATTCAAAAAGCTCTAGACACTATGTATCTCCCTCAAAATATGCCACATGCATAAGTAAGTGCCATTTTCAATCATCTCTCCGATGACCCTAGCATTTGTGATGCCACATCCAATCAATCTATTTGAAAATCAATTCAATCTTTATATTGTTTATTTCAAGATAAAATTTGAGCTATGGAAACCACGATTACATCTGTCACTACTGAAATCCAAAATCTGAAGAATGCTTCTCAAGCCCATGCTAGTTCTTCTTCTACACCTCATCCCAATCCTATTTCTTCTACATGTTCTCATAGCACTGAACCTCAACTCTTACGGTTACCATCACCTCTCAAGTTTGATCTAAATACTAAGCAACATGATACTCTTCCCCGAGCTCCTAGATCACGAATTGGTCAACTTGAAACTACTCATTGCTACCCTCCTTATTAGCTTGCCAAATACTAAGGTCTCTCATTTTACAATTATCATAGAATTAATGGACATCATGAAAATGATTGTTATGCTTTAAAATGAATAATTAAACACCTTGAGCATCAAGGTTTTATTTCATTTACTTCACAACATCCTGTTACATCTCCAATTACTAAATCCCAATGGGATCCTAAATTTGGTCCTTCCATGTCTAATGAGCATCAATCCATAATCACTAATGTTCCTTCTTTGGTAAGTCAAGAGCCACCTATCCAACCCATTCCAACTAAGCAACCTCCTCTAAAAATTCGTCCTCCATCCCCTCCTCCTAGAAAGTCTTCTACAACATTACCAATTCCAACTAAGAAACCACCTCTCAAAATCCATCCTCCATCATCTCCTCCTATTAAGTCTTCTATAGCGTTACCCATTCCAATTAATCAACCCCTTTAAAAATATGTCCTCTTATCAACCCAAAACCCAACCCTGGTCTTACTCTTTCTTCTACCACTTATTGTGACAACAACATGCTTTCTTATGATGCATTTAAAACTCCATCACCATCACAATATCTATATTTCATTATCACTTAGCTCTCCATCATTGGCACACTTGGGGGAATTGCACTTCCCCTCCCTTCTAGCGCTATCCGTTGTGTCTAGTCTCTACTACTACATTATGCGCTCTATGCATCATAACTAATCTTCCTACACACTCTCGCACCCTGTGATGCACACATTGTATCATCATTACCCTATGACACACTATAGTTCCATGGTTCATACTCGACTGTTGAGGGTCTAATTATGAAATGAACCTCACATCATCTACACATTTCATGCTCTATGCTTTGTGGTACATATTTCTTGCATCTCTTCGCACAACAAACACATTACCCGATGACACATTCTTGTTTTATGGTTCATTCTTGACTATTGAGGGTCCCTATAAATGAACCTCATCTCATACACATCTGCTGGGGGGCACATTGTTCCTATCATATTCACATTTTTCTTTACACACCATCACATTCATCCACAACATTTACATATCTTGGTTGCATTTACTCTTGCTAGCTTATTCTATTTATAGGTTACACTTTGTTTTCTATACTAGACGGATTCTTAGTATGTCATCATCTTTCTATACATACACGTGTGCATTCACATGGTTTTTTGAGTTGAATGTAGATCTCTTACATGTTTTTACATGCTGCCATGATGCTTAGCACTATACCTTTTACCAGTCCCACTAAGGTTCTTGGGGCATCTACTTTCACTACTCTAACATTCTACACACTTTAGGTTCTATTGTTATAGTATTCACTACTTCTCATTACAAGTTACCTTACTTATCATCGATTTATACACGCTTTGACATACTATTTATCTTTCTAACATGCTAACAGGTGCTTCATGTGTAAAATTTTCTTTACATGACTATCTACAACCATGGTTATCTGATAAAATTTTCTTGATCTTATTTGTTATTGTATGTTATTGTTTGCAAGATATTCCCTATGCCTTATGTGATCATTGTATGATTTTGGCTGCTTCAGCCTTGATTTTCTTGTGACATTGTGAGCGATGTCCCATGTTTCAAACCCACTTTTAGCGGTCTAGTATGCACACTTACTTGTTACATTGTCTTCTTTTACATGCTAGCCACTTTTACTACTAATACTTGTTATTAGCCCAATTTTTTTTTATGTGCCTTGGTTTCTACCATATACATCCCATACCCCTTGCATGTATCCACTTCTAAAAACATCAAGTCATCTCCTTTGGGCCGTATTCTCTTACTATCATTGCATGCACCCTAAACAAGGGGGCATACATTGGGTGGATAAATCACTCCTATAACATCTCAAAGCTACAAGACAACAACACAACATAGTACGTAAAAATCATAGGAACACAGGTCAAATAATGGCCCCGAGAATATGACTTGGGTCCAAAACAAATAGAAGACACCAAAGCACCTAGAATTCCACACTAGCGCCTTAGTGCTCTTGCCCTCCCGTAGGTGATAATGTCTTTGGGTAAACATAGTCAATTTCTTAGTACAACACAATCTACAATAGTTTATAGAGCAGCTTCTATAAGTAATGTACTCCGACCTTTAGTCACATAATGCATTTTATCTCCTACAATCAGTACAATCGAAACAATTCAAACTAATTGGAACAAATCAGGACAAACAAAACAAATCGGTACATACCATCTACAATGGTGCTTATTGGGTAGAGTCATGTAAGGAGAGTAAAACTAGACCTCTTTCCCTAACACTTTCTCTTTGGAATGAGATCACCAAAAAATCACACTTGGTGTGAGATAACCCAACAAACTCTCGCACTCAATGTGAGTTTTCCAAAAAACTTCACACTTGGAGTGATATTTCCCAATAAAATCACTCTTGGCATGATATCACTCAAAACCTCACCTTCAACATTCAAATCAGCAACTTCAAGTAACAAGACACTTTTATATCTTTTACTCTCTTACATATCAGGTGCACACTTTCCTTTTTACATACTTTTACACTCTTTACATACTTATACACATGTTTCTCTGATCTATCATATAAAAAAATTTGACTTCTCTCTTGCTCTTCTTTTCAGGTCTTTCCTTATAATAAGTAGCAAACATGAGCAACAACAATACGCTACAACTCATATGCTTCACCCCTAGGGTCCACTTCCCTTTCTTAATCTCCATGCTTCACTTTGCAATCACTCCACACTTCACTTTTCCACTTGGCATTCTATCGCCTACACTCTACATGATCATAAGGTACACATCTCTTATCTACTTTATGTTATTGAGTATTCACTCAACAACATAAAGTGGGGGAAAATGTAGACACAAAATCATGCACTTGGGTACATTTCTAGGTCCAAAAGCATACTAATGTATATATGATTCCTAAGCAAGAAAACTAGTGGTTGACAACTATCTTTGACCTCTTTTATTTGTTTTTTATTTTCTCTTTGGTCTTACACACCCTATAGCCCTAACGAAACTTGATTGATTTATATTTTATGGCCCTGGACACTTGGTGCCTAGTTAGGACATCAACGCTCGAGCACTCCTATCCATATTGGGCGCTCTTGACCCTTTCTTAATTTTACTCACTCTTTTTGGGTCTCTTTTATCTTTTGGGCATACTTTTCACTTATGGGTTAGCCTTACAATTTTTAGTTATGAAATTCAAACAAGGGAATCATATATATACACACACACACACACTTAGTTATTTCTCAAAAATAAGGACCAAACACTAAGCATTATTATTATCACCTAAGCTTGCATCCAAAGGCACTAAAACACTTCAAATGCATCCATCTATTATCCATATAAGAGAAAAAGGCTACATACTTCGCATACACAACATATGAAGGGGAGGTTTATTCTATCCCATTCCACACATTTGCATCATTGAGAATATCTAGCTCACTATCAAGTGAAACTTTCAAAAGGGCATCCTGGGGCACCATTTCTACACACACACACACACACACACACACACACACACACACACACACACACACACACACACACACACACACACACACACACACACACACACACACACACACACTAGAAGTACATGGGGTATAAGATGTAGTGTAGCTCTCGGCAATAAGTTCACTCTTTGGGTGACCATCGGGGTCATTCTAACTCCACATTTTTCATTTTTTTATTAGATTTGATGTGGTTTGTGGACATGTGCATGTAGTCATTATGTTTTGCAGGTTACAGGTACCCTCAATGATCACGTAGAAAATATTAAGTGATTGACAAGAACCAACAAAGAAACCCTTGTGACAAAAAAATCAATTCCCGAGTATCTGCACTGACCATGGCGCCCAAATCTAGTCGCCGCACTCAGGCACATTTTCCTTCCCGTGGGCACCTCTATCCCGCTTCACTATTGAGTCCCAAAATTTACAAAGAAGCATTAACAACGCTTCTTCCGGCTACTGCTCAACACTTTTTCCTACCCAAATCACCTCGAGTTTTCTTAGAAATCAGTTGTCTTCCTCTCTCTCCTTCTTTATTAAGGTTTCACATTGTATATGCTTTCTTTCTTGTGTCATCACCGTATTCTATTATTTATACATTATTTATTACAATAGTTACTCTTAAATATAAATTTAATTCAAATTAAATTAAATCATCAAGATTGTAACGACCATTCCTAATCATGGAGTGTTGTCCACTATTCTAGGAGTTACACATTCACTCTCCTATATGTACACCTATGTTATGATATTTTCTAAGGTCAATCAATGAATTACATGATTTAGTTATTAATTAATTTCATGTGTTGATTATTGGAATTCATTCATTCACATCTTCCTCTTTGTGATTTATCGATTCTTACAACTACATAGTGCATTCATTGAGCCAAAATCCTCATGTAATCCAATATTCAAAACTCTTAAGAGGAGACAATTATGTTGCTTGGAAAAATAATAATTAGAACACAAATTGAATTTGAAGACATTTGGAATGTATTTGATGACTCCTTCATTCATCTTGAAAATGATGTTGTTGTAGCATAAAAGTTTTATAGAACCAATTATAAGGCCAATTTGATCATATTTTTAGGAGTTTTAGATAAGGTACAACCCCACATTCATGATGCTACAAAAACTAAGGAAGTATAGGATAAACTCAAAGATAGTGTTTTCATGCTAAGAATTAGAATACAAATATCTACCTCAAAAGTTAATTACATAGTTACAAATTAAAAATGGTGAACAAATGTAAGCATTATTAAAGTGTATTGCAACTTTTAGGGTGTTACTCCTAGTATTGGAAGTGGAAGTGAAAAATGCATCTCTTGGACCTATTGTCTTGAGAGAAATACCCCCTTCCTATGGGATATTTGTGAACACTTTGAATGCCATGGGATAAACACTTACATTTGAGAATATGGTGAACATGTTGTAGTATTAAAAATCCATGTACATGGTAGAAGATGAAGAGGAACATACTATTAGTTGGTTTAGAAAGGATTTTTTTTTATGAAGTCATCAAAATAACCCTGTAAGTATAGTAATAAAAACTAGCAAGGGAATAAACAACATCAATAATATGTCATGTGTGGTAAGAAAGACCATGAATTGAAATATTTTTGTATAATGGATTCCAACATGGCTTATCTAGTGGAAAGAATCCTAATAACCAACAATCATCACAGGAGAAAAAACACATCTCACGAAAAAGGGGAATTAGAACACAAAATTAGCAACAAAAAGGAAACATTCTATAAGAGGAAGACAGTCCATTTGATGAGTATTTATTGTATGTTAAAAATCAAAAGAGGAACCTAATTCACATATTTCTATTTTATATGTTGACTCGGTGCATCCCGACACCCGACTAGAATAAAAGGTTGATTCTTCAATTTGAGAGATAAACCCAAAAAATCATGTTTATCAACACTTCTTTCTCGAGAGATTTTATTTGAAGGCTGGAGGAAAGAGCCCTTGGTCTAAAATCTTGTTTGCCTTTACAACTAGGTACTTCCAGAAGTCTGTAAACATGTTTTCTAAAGAACACAAGCTGAAGTTTGAGCAAATAAAGTGGATTTTGAACACCATACGTTGTGCAAGAATTTTGTCTACCCTGGAAAGACATCGTATGTAGAAACTATGATATCATATGATATCGATATCAACTCCAAAATTTAGCAATTGGCAATGAGGAGGTGGCCAAAGTTTATATCTACTTAAAGCCAAAGCTATCCAATGGTAAGTATGTGGATGTACAAGATATTTCACTTCCAACACCGATTAAGGGAAAGAAAACATTGGGAACAAAAAGGACACATGAGGAGAACCCTCCCCATAGGGATGATGAAGAAGAAGAAGATAGCGATGAAGAGGAACAACATAAGGAATCATGGAAAGGCATGGGCACATTTGGAATGAATAATAAGTCACCAAAAATGTGAGTCCCAAGAAGAAGACTCACATGAAGAAGAAACCCAAAGTGGTCTCAAGAGAGGAGACCGAAGAGGAGAATAATTGGGAGAGGAGATACCATAGATATCTCGATAATTCACATTCTCGCGGGCAGATACATATGAGGAAGAGTGCGACGTGTGCCATGAGGAAGGGCTAGAGAAGAACGATGAAGCTGAACGGTCAAGAAGGGAAGGTGAGGAAGGAACAAAAAGGAAGGATGAAGAAGGCATAGGTGGAGAGTGAGAAGATACAGAGCGTGATGCTTTGAGCATGAGATTAAGTGTGAGGAGGAAGATGAAACAATTAAGGGCACCCTCATAGGGGAAGACACGGGTATGGAGGAAACAAGTGGTGCACTTCACTCCATTGAATAGGAGGTACCCATGGGATGTAGAGGAAAGGGAAGGAAGCGCATGAACATTCCTCAAGGCCCCTTATGCAATATAATGATGATCCTTCAAAGGTCCTATGAGCGCGATACTAGAGTTCAATGGCCATAGAAGATATCTTATTTTAGTCATTATTTGACAAGAATGAGGCCCTTCCATGCACCAAAAATATACTCTCTTGGGCATATCAAACACATATAGAGGAGCCATATTTTGAGGTCATCACACAAGCATTGTTAGAAACACAGATCAAGTCGGTTCTAGAAGAGGTTTTTCCCATGGTCGATGCACAACTACTTACAGATGAGTAGGCATGTAATGCACTTAATAAAATGTCATCGAAAGTGGGGATATGAATATTTGATAAGGATTGTACAATCAAGATACTCGCATGAGGAGATCCAAGAGAAACATGAGACAAATGAGACAATTGCATAGCTAAAACAAGAGTTGAGAGAAGAGAAGGGAGAATGGGTGCAACCTACAAGAAAATGGATTGCATTACGTAAACCGTAACCACTACATTTCCTAGCCTTGCTGTGAATGCCAAGAAAGAATATGAAACAATGATGTATTACCTAGAAGACTTGGCATGGATGCTCTCTCATGAGAAAAGGAAGATAAGAGGAGAAAAAACCAAGGAGTTAGTCAGACAAAAGAAAGCGGACAAAGAGCGGTAGAGGCCCATCTTACAAAGATGAGGTGTTAGCTACAAAAGTTGAGGTTGTGCGAAGGCCAATTTTTTTACCATTTCTAGGATTTTGATCAAGGCTGTGAGTATGCTCATTCTAAGGATGAGGCGAGTAAATAAGGGAGTTTCAGTCAAAATGAAGAACAATAGGGTGAGCGAGAGAAAATGTTGGCGAGGTAGAGAAGAAAAGAGATTTAATAACCATTCTAAAGGCCTCACTCAAAAATAGGTCAAGGAACTCTTTCCTCAAGTTACGCGTAGGATGGATGGGCCGGATGATGCGGCTAAGCAAGCAATCAAGAATTTAATCATGCAAAAAAGGGTGGATTGATTAGTTGACTCTTGTAGAGGTCCTTGATAATGTTGATGTTGCACCAGTTAAAGAAACTAAGGAGCTGGAAGGGTGGAGGGAGTTAGAGATGATATTAGACAAGGAATTCCCATTACTCCTTCCACCTAATGATACTTGAGTATATTCTTGATTATTTGGCGCAAGCCATATTCTTTCATTTGTTAATTCAAGGCATTCTTGAGTCATGCATTCTTTGGATGGATATTATTTAATTCAATGTTGTCGAGGATAAACAACATATCTAGTGTGGGGTAATGCTGGTTGGGAAACTGCTAACTACCAACTAGATTTAGATTCAACGTGCAAGGCCATGCGCATAGGGGAAATAGGTAGCACTCAAGGGTCCCACACATTGGAGGTACAGTTTAGCATGTGGTGTTGTGCACACATAAAAAGAAGGAACAAGGACTTAGTCATTTTTTGATCCAAGGATAAAAAAATGAAAAACTAGGTTGATTTTTGTCCACACAAGGGATAAAAGCATGATGACTTGGTCATCAAACAAAGAGCTATATTTGGAAAAATCACATGCAGAGAAAGTGGGAAATAACCTTGCACGAGTCAAAACTATTAATAGGATTGAAGTAAGTGTTCTATTTTAGGTTAATCTATTATTAGTATTGAATGTAAAACATGCAAGCTATTTTTGTGAGTACGCTTATTATTAGGAGATTGCATGGGTGGTGAAGGGAAAGTCCCCACCCCTATATATACCGAGATGTGTTGTCACTTACGCAGAAAATGTGTGACATTTTTGAAAGTTTTAAGGCTTTTGGTAAAGTGACTTATGTGAAAAATTTGTTTGCCTTTGAGAAGTCTTGTGGAAGAGAAATGGTCCTAATAGTTAGTCATTTTTTAGTACTTTGAGTGTTTGGGTCTTTTCCTTTGCATTGCGGCAATCTCAAGTTTTGGAGAACTCATGTCTCTAGTTCCTTTGGGCCTCGGTTCTCTACATCCCCACATTTTCCGCACTTTGTTAAGTCTTTTTGTTGTAGAATTTGGTGTTCATTGGTGAACTATTCATCCTCGAGTCTCGGTTCCCACATCCTTCTGTTCCCCACGGCTACCTTTCTTCCACAAGCTTTGCACTCATCCTTTGTATTACAAACTTTGTGGGTTTTCAAAGAACTCATGTTCCCGTGTCCCATGGGCCTTGTATTCTCCACCCTCCCGATTCTCCCACACTTTCTTGGGTTTCTTTGTATTGCGGGATTTTTGGGTGTTTAAGGAACTTATGTGTCATGTGCATCCCGACTTATTGTTCCCCACAAACCTACCTTTACCTCACACTAAATCATTTCCTATGTGTTTTGGAGATTGCAAAGATCTGAACCCCTCATGTCCCTAGTTATTTTGTGCCTTCATTTCCCTACATTTTTGTCATAACCGCAATACGAAGGGAAAATTGGTAAAATGTTCCATGAACCCTCCCGTTTCCCGCAATACATTGCAATTTCCTAATTAAGCATTTATTCACATCCTTTTTCGAATGGGAAAGTATAAAAGAGGTAAAGTAAGCCATTTTTACCATCACAAGTCAAGAATTACAACTGAGTCTCATGCATTTCTATTCATGTGCCCTTGAAGTCATTTCTATCCATATACTGAGCATTCTCCAACCATTTTCAAAAATTCAAATTGCACTATGACCTTGAGAGGAGCATCATTCTTCCTGCAACTGAGGTGAGTGATTCTGAATCCTGTTGAGGGTTTTGATATCAAATTGGTTTTTTGCCCTATCATACCATTCTTCTTGAAAACTATTATTGAGTTCCCATTCCTTTGAGCATTTATTTCCTAACCTTTCCATCATGAAGTATCAATACAATGGTTATGAGCACATTTCATCCCTCAAAACATCAGTACCCAATATTGGGGATAGTGATGTTTGACATATTGATTTCAATGACTTTTGGGCCCATATTTCTGATGCAACCCCCACTCCCATGGCTCAATGCATTAAATATAGTGGGATTTCTCATGTCGGTGGTTTCCCTATCTCAATACAATGTGTAGATACCATTTTAGCTTGTGCTTCTTGTTTTGACCCAGATTTAAAAGAAATCAAAGATCCTCATGGCCAAGTGATTGCTAAACTAGATGTCAATTGCATAAATGTTTCCTTTAGAATCCTTGTTGTTGAAAATTCCAATACTCTCACTAGGTGACGCTCAATGCCTTTTTGAATAAGATAAGGAGAAGTATAAAACAATGATAGCTAAGTCTTGGTTCAAGGTTCCAAAGAAAGGAGCATCCAGGTTTCCTAAGGTTATGTACATGTTTGATTTCAAAGAATTTTTTTGATATAATCACTTTGTTGTCTAGAATCATAGGCCTTCCCTCAACCAATGATTTTTAATTTTGGATGTGTCCTTATATAAACATTATTTGTGAAGGGAAGAAAATCCTGAACTAGGAGATATAATTTGTGAAAACCTCAATGAAACAATTAGTCAATGTACAATTGAGAAAATATTTCTACATGACCTCATATTTTATGTACACCATTGCAACATATGGGGTCTAGTTAGGTCTTTCTTCAGTGGATGAAAAGAAGAATGGACCGGTGTATGATTACTACCCACAACTGACTTTTGAAAACAACAAACATCATTTCAGAAGGTTCAATGATGCCTTCACAATGTATATTGTCAAAATTTTGGAAGGGACTACAACTAAGAGGATATTTGTTGAGGTAAAACAAGTGATCACAACTTATGATAGCTGGTTCATTCAGTTTAGAAGATTTACATATATTAGACTAGTTGGATTTGAAGGTGCACCAAAAAAACTCCCCATGTAATGTAATGACAAGCTAGTTATTGTGGAAGTTTGTAGTCAACTAGACATGTTGCACAAGATTCATGTAGGGATAAAAAGATATTAGGAATTCACTTCCCAATCTCTTTAGGGAATTTCACTTGCAGGACAACATTAGATGCCCAAAATGTAGAAAGAACCATTTCTACATTCAATTTTTATACTTTTCACAAGAGGTCATGTTTTGATATTAAAGGTTTTATCTCCAATAACTTTAGAATGAATTAATATCACTTTCCTACCCTAGAAGATTATTGGGAAGATTTTTTAGATGAGTATGAGGTGAGAATAAGATACTTTGGCTTGCTTTCCTTGTAGTAGATTAGAGATTTGGGTATTTACAAAGTGCCAGAGGACTTTCCAAATGATGATGAAGACTTGTAATCTCTTGAATACAATAAAAATATTTGGCATAAACCACTTCTTACCATCAATTGGTTTCAGAAGGAAAATGATGATCTTCAAGAGATAATAAACCCAGTCATGGTGAGGACCAAATTCTGTTTGATAGAAATATGAAAGCATATAAAGCAGGAGTGACTCAATCTTCTTCTCAAGGAGCATTAACATCTCATAAGGAAGTTTTTGCCACACACACGGAAGTGCCAAATCAGCCAACTCTTTCTCTCTCGCATGTAGAATCTTCAATCAAGGTATACTCTAAGAAAGAGAAGACTGAAAGAACTGAGAAGACAAAAGAAATAATTGAGAAAGAAGATAAACAGTATCTCTCTCCAAGGCTAACAGAAAAGGTTCAAAGGGTTGAACAAATCATTTAACTTTCAGAAGAAGAAGAAAAGAAGACAAAGGAGCATGAAGAAAACAACTATGAAGGAGGAAGTACTGAAAAGGAAAAAGATGAAGGAGATAAATTGAAGGGTGCAAAGCCAAATTCTGAGGCATTGAGCATTCCCAAGCTCAAGTCACTAACTAAGGAAATATCTTCTTCTAATATTGAAACACCCACTCTTGAGGTATTTGTTGCTCAGACCCTTGGTTCCCTCAACACACTTTCTCTAGGTCCTCTTGTTGCTCCACCTTCTAGTGACTCCTTCACATGGGTCCAACCCCTAATTGATAACAAGAAAAGGAAGGCATCCTCCCAAATCATTTCTCCTAAGTTTGATGTTGTAGCTACCCTCATGGGTACAACTCCCACTCCTCCTAAAAATCCAAGACTTGCTTCAAGATTGGTATCTGATTCAAAAGGCCAGCAATACTTGGAGATAACAAATCCAAGAGTGGATAAAGAAGAAAATTATCTAACTATTGCTTGACTTGGAGCTGACAAGAATTCCAATGGGAAAATCTACTCCAGAGGGAGGTTCATAGCTTAAAAGAGACAATCTCCAAGGTCATTGAAAGGGTGGAAAAGGAAAACAAACACAGGAACAACTTGAAGAGCAGGTACAAGTCCTCTCTGATTTTATCAAATCCTTCCTTGTAAGTGATAAAGTGTTTGATCCTGCCCCTCTGACTTCAATGCCCCCTCCCACTTTGTCTCGATGAAGAAGTTCAAGCTATCAAGGACATTCATAAGCATGTTGCTTATAGAAAGGAAATTGAAGCAATGGTTGAAGGAATGTTGATGTTTAGCTTGAATTTCATTGATGAAGCACACAAAGTGTATGACAACATTTCTCTGGTTCAAAGTTAGTTTGACCTAGTAATCATTAGCTCTGAGAAGGAACTTAAAATTTGGTCAGAATGTATTCAAGATCTTAGACTCATGAATGATACAAATGAACAAATCCTCCTTGCACATAAGATCTTTGATGATTCAAGTAATATTTCCAAAAATGGGTGTTCAGTGTAGAGTGGAAGATGAAAGTGCTAGAAGAGGCAATTGATGAACTTAAGAGCATGGTGCAAAAGGGAGAGGCATTTAAATTTGCAATACTTGCTGAATTTCAAGCTCTTCGGTGTCAATTTTATAAAGAAGATTCTACAGAGAGGCACACATTACAGGAGATCAAAGAAAATTTCAGAGCAGTCATCAAAGAAGACTTATTCAAGCTTGAAACTATGACTAAAGACAAAATGGAAGAGATCAGTGAATTGCATAATGTGGTCATAGAAGAAACCAAAGGCTTAGTGTAAAATGTAGATATGGGAAAGGAGATGGAGGATTCCTTGGGTAGTTGGACAAATTCTATGGCAAACACCACCATCCCCAAAGGCATGGAGATCAATATAGCTATTGTTAAATTCAGAAATCAAATACTCAAAGTGAAGACTCCAACAACACCATCTACAAGTGTTCCTTCCCCTAGTTCCTAAGTTCTTCTTTCTATTTGTTGTAGTTCAAAGTTAGCTTTATTATTTTAAAAGATGTGAAATTGTAAATAAAGATAACTAAAGTGTAATTCATTAATTAAGTGGAAACACTTAATTAAAAGATAATGGAACTAGGAAAAGTTAGTTACAACCACCCTTATGCCTATATAAGGCTTTTATTTCATTGTAAAGGGGTGGTTGGATTTTGATGTTTTGAATGTAAAGATATAAAACTACAAGAATCAATACAGAAGAAAGTTTTTCCTCTCATTTCTTGTGTTCTTTCTATTTTTGTTCTTTAACTTGTAAATGTGGATTTGATATATTTGAATATGAAACTTTGTGTTCAACTCATTTGATGTAGTCTTTGAGAAATTTTTGTCTGCTACATATATGTCCTATGAGTCATTTAAATATATGTAAATTCATGTGCTCTTGAGATTTCATGTATGCATAAGTAAGATACCATTCTGCAATCTATATATCTGAAAGTGTTGCCATTTCCATTTCTCAAACTATTAATTCTTCCACCTCTTTATCTTCTGTATTGAGAATGATTAAATATGGAAACATTTAATACATCAAAATCCTCATTTGAATATTGGTAGATTGTATATTTTTAAATAAGTAGGTTTTCTTTTATTTGGTGAGAAGGGAACCTCTCTCGTAAAGAGGAGGGACTATTGTCCCCTGAACTGTTGCTTGTGTTGTGATACAAATTTTCCAACCAACAAGATGTATGTCATTGTTCTAGGTGGTCTTTGTGCTTTATCATAATCATATTATTTTGATCTAGGGTTTGATTCTTGCGCACATGGTCCAACGCACTAGTGTAATGACTGTCATATGTATCAGCTTTTGTTATGTAATTTCTTATGGTTATAGATGAATACTTGTGGTTGGATATTGATTGTTCATGAATCTAAATATGGTGAATTAACAAAGGCGATTGGTATAGTTATGGTTTACATAGGTTAAGTGTTTTCCTTAGTATTTGTGTTTCCAATTTGACATGGTTATGATGGTTAACAATATGATGTACGTGCATGTTAACACCTTGGTAAGCATAACAAAGGAGGGACTTTGTGGCTGCACGTGGTTCGGGTGAGCGTGCAATTCGACTAGATGAAGTGCCAATGCATATATCTACTGAGTGGGTAAATAAAGGCTACATGAGTCCTTCTTAATGCATATATCTATTGAGTGGGTAAATAAAGGCTACACGAGTCCTTTCTTTGCTTTTTGCAGTAATTTTGTTGTTTTGTTTAAATCTTAGTAGTCATTTTTTTGGCTACTTTGAACTTCATTGTAACATTTGGATTCTCGATCCTTTTCTCTCGGTTCTCTTGCTTATTCTCGCTTCTAGGCCTTCTTTTGTAAACAAGGGTATAGTCCCTTTCAAAAACTATTTGCCAATAATAATAAAAAAATTCAATAAAAAAATTAACTTGATGAAAAAAATCTCAAATTTCACTAAATTAGCACTAACCTATTACTTTATTTTCACCATTTCTCACTCATGTATCACGCACCTACTCACATATCTTACATTCTTCTTGACCCTCGATGATGATCCCTCACATCTCACTAGTCGTCGAGTTAATAATGGAGTAATGTGTTTTGTCCCTACATTACTATCATTATATTTTTCCAATGGAATGCAAAGTTGTGAAATTATCTAAAAATTAGTTTTCTAGTATTATCATGTGTATGTATTTCATCTATTTGATTATATATATCATGTTACATTACTCCCATAACATTCATTTAAAAACCATAAAACATCAAACATTCATAGCCATTCAAAGTGCATAAATAGGAATAGGACAAATTACAAAGATAATAGATGATAAAGAATGTCAAGCCAAAAATAAATGGGGTGTGTGTGTGCGCACAAGCATGTGCGTGGGCATGCACACGAAAATGGGGGACCAAAAAGCAGCCAAAAACATATTTGATATGCATTTTGAACGTAATGTGCTCACGTTGCAGACAAGGTCATGTTATGAATCAATTGATACATAACATGGGTGTGTTTCTATTATGTAAAAATGAATTTTCATTTTGAAAATAATGTGAGTGCATTTTTTCTTTGGTTTGAAACCACCCACCCTTTGGCTTGGATATCTAAGCCTAAGGGTTGGACTATGTATTCCATGAATGAATCCATGTTTTGAAAAAAACATAAGAATCTCAAGTGTACGCCCCATTTTCTCATGTGTTTTAAGATAATATTCCAAAAACATAAATAAGACGTCAATTTGTGGCTTAGATTTGTGTCGATGTATTTCTTTCTAAAATATGAATAGTTTAAGGTTTTCATCCTTAATTTCTTTTAATAGTGTCTTCATTTTCACAAAAAGAACATGTATTATTATTTTTACATAATTTTTGATTTGCTCATCCAAATTTCAAAAAAATTACATTGACACAATCTATGCTCCATTCTACACACATTTCAAAAAAAGAATTGATTTTTGATTATTTTTCTCAAAATTAGGGGGTGTACACATGATTGTTTCATTTTCGAGATGTGTCCTCTTTGAAAATTAGTTAAAACTAATATAATCATCATCTTAGATAACTTTCTTCCAAATGGATTTGTAAAATAATTTATATAACTCAAAAAATGGGGAGGGGGCGAACACCTATAGAACACAAAAATATGACGATTTTTTTCGCACACCACATTTGACCCTCTTAACCTCTGTCATTTAAAAAAAAAGTAGTTTAGAAGCTATATTTTGAGCACTACAATTCTTGTTCTTATCAAATTGTCAAATTTGCAGCATAGGCATGTCAAATTCCTTGTTGAAGTTTAGATTTATCTGATTTTGAAAAAAGTGACCACTTTTGATGCCATTTTGGTCCCCCATTTCCATGCACATACCCATATATGTATGTATGTATATGTGCCACTACTACACGCTTGACTCTCACAGTATTCCACAGCCTTTTATTTCTAGAGTCTAACACAACATACTAAATTTTTCTATGTTTCATCTATTATGTTAAAGAGCCATACGAAATCTATTTTTTTCGCCTCTATGGTGTTTTACAACCGATGGCACCTCCTTGAGAGCTGACCAAACTTACTCCTCTACTTGGCTCTATGGCTGATCCCGACCTTTGTCTCTAGACCCCCTCTCTCTCTCCCTTAGTTAACTTTGTAACCTTTGAACAACCATTTTATGGCCCTCAACACAAACCCCTTTCAACCCATCTCAAAAACCTTAACCTTCGACCCCTTCACCGGTGGTCTCCTCTTCCTTTTATAGCCTTGTGTCCAACTTTTTCCACTTCTCTCTCCTCTATGTTGGCTTCTCTGTTCTTCCTTCTCGGACATAAAATTCAAATTGAGCTCTTTAACATGCACTTATCCACACAATAAGATTTCATCCAATCTCCTCACACCACGTCATCTAGTGGTTAGATTCTCTGTATCATTTGTTCCATTGTTAATTCATTGTCACCAATGTGAACATGCAAATCTATTTTATACGTCCTTTTCATATCATCGCCATGTGTCCTTATCACCTCGAGCCTCATCCTTTACATTTTCGTTGCACCCCTTTTCTTAGGCTATGATCCCTCCAATATCCTTGTGTGCTTCTTTCAATTCTTTGTACCTTGTTTCCTCTCAAAAAATTTGTGCACTCCCCTTTATCCTTTTTGCACCTTCTTATGTTAGTGCCTACTTGCACATACGCCCCTTCGGCTCCCAGAAACTATTTTACAATGCTCCCCTGTACCTTCTTCATACTTGGATGCCATAATGGGTGAATGTTCTCAACATGCCATCCTTATTCTTTGCGTATTTTTTCTTCTCTTTCTTGGCGGATCATGTCTTTCAGTTTTCTACCTTCACTCATGCCTTCATCCTTCTTCGCCCTTCCAATCGTAATTCTCCTTGTTTGTTCTTGATTGTGCCTTTATTTGTGCATGTCTCTATCTTCTCTTGGCATGTTCCTTTCAACCTTATTTCTATTCCACACATATATTTCTAGTGTTCCACTATTTGTATTATGTGTAATTCTCTCATGCATGCCCCTATGCACGTGACTTCAAGCCACTTATCCTTTCATCATTTTCACTTTCTATGACAACCTTCATCGCTTTTGGCCTACTTCTTACAACATTTTTCTCTTCTTGATTGGTTTCCTCACAACTAGCATTCTACCAGTCTTTCCTCTTCCTTCCTTTCGACATTATCATCCTTGTGCATCATTCTCAACTCCATGTGCCCTCTTTACTATGCATACATTTTCTTAAGTGGCTTGGGCCACTCCTCCTCCTCTTCATCTTCTCATCGCTCTCCTTACACGACCTTCAATATTTCTTTTGACAACTCCATATTTTATTGCGCATCTTCCTTGCGCTCTTCTTTCCTTCATCTGTGTGCCCTCTATATCTCTCATGTGCACCTTCCTCCTTCAATGTAGGTATTTGTTTCTAAGTCCCATGATATCCTTGCATCAATATGTGTATGTATGTATGTAATCATTTAAGTACAATATCATCACAATAAAGGGAAATTATGGTAAAAACTTAGTAATGAGTTATAAATCCAACAAATGTAACATAAACAAAGAAAAGTATCCAAGAAATAAAGGCACTAGGATTAATCCCTTTGATACCCCTACGAAGCACCAAGTCAAGGGATCCTACTACGACTCTTGTTTCATGGCATTTTGTTCCCCTGCATGAGAGCCTTCATGTACTTGAGTGATATGATTGCCCATATGATGCTCTAGTGCCAATGGTCCTACTATGGTTGGCTGCATCTATCCACTCACAACCACCTCATGATAACCAACTACTTATTTATGAAGTGTAACATTATCTTCCTAGAGATTATGGCATGTCATACGAATCTAGGATAACACATATGCTCTATGCCATGTAAGTGAAATTACACTTTATGGTGGCCCACATGGATTAGTAATCCCGGTCCATAGTTAAGAAATCTCGTGACATGTCGATGAGAATGTGAATAATTCTAGGTTTTTCTATTGAATATTCTCTCATCACTCTATGGTGGTGGATTCAAACAACACACACACCACATAAATTAAGAAAAAAACTAACAAATAATTAATTTAATGTAATATAATATAACAAGAGAAGGAAATCTCGAGTTACTCACTTGAATCCCCATTAGTCTAGTATGAGTTAGAGGCTTCCTTGATGCCCTCAGTCTCCCCTTCCTCCTCGTCTAACTCACTACCCTTAGCCTCCTCCCCGACTCATCGCCATAGGCCTTCTCAACCTCCTCAATCTTCTCCCCGAGATGATCCCCTCCCCTTACAACTACGGATACATATGAAGGAATCCTACTTATGTTCTCTTGGCCCTAACATCTTGTATATGTGTGCCTTGGGGATTTCCTATCGATACCTCGGGTACCATAGGTACATCCATCGTAGAATTTGTAATCGTCTATCTCGTGATCTCTCTCACCCCTCGTACGATTTGAATTACATGAAGAAAATAAATGCGGGGAGGCCAAATTATTCCAATCAATTCAAATGGGCCACTTTCTCAAGACAAGTATCTCTATGGTTGCGTTAATAAAGGTATAATCCAAGTAATCCACTCATGCTCCCTAGCTTAGATCCACCCGATGTATTCCACATATGTCATCAAAAAGGAATGCATTAGAACATCGCAACAAAAATGAATCGATAAATCAAAAAAATCAACTTAAAGTGTTTTATTCCATTTTCCCCTTAAACATGGGTGGTTATTGCGCAACTATTGTGGAAACTACACAATTGTCACGAAATTTATGCAACTTCTTCAACGATCGAGTCGTAGGGCGCAACCAACCCCAATCCAAAAAATGTAAAAATATATTTAAAACTACCCAAAATTAACAAAACCAAATTACATATTCCTAATCATGTACCACACAATGATCATTTTACCTATAAATTTGTGAAAATCACCCCTAGAGCATTTTTCAATTAAAAAACAACCTTGGGAAAGATATTAAAATGTTTGTAACCAACCTATCCCTAGGCTCCACTGTTTACTATTCCCATTGCCATTGTATCAGAATGCCATCTAATTTGATTGTATCCACACATGAAATGATCACCAAAAATCCGAGCTCTAAAAATAGCAAGTATGAAAATGAAAATTGATTTCCAAAAATAACAATAATTTGATATATATTGTATTTTCAATGCAAGTAATGTGTTTTTGTATTCTAACACTTTTATCGAGGTGTGAAACACTAGAGAGAATGAAAAAAGTGGTATTTTCTCCCCCTCTTAGATGGTAAGTAATTGTGCCTCTTCATTTTAAAATGTTTACTGATTTTATTATACTACTACGCACTTGATTCTTGTTTTTTATCGTAGTGATGAAGTGTGGCTCTGATAACTTTTATAACCCTCCCTTTTTGGGATATGCCATACTTAGGTTCACTCCTATTAACGGAAATAACACCACTCCAGGGGCAATACGTACGCACCTAAAAATTACACAATGCAACATTTGATAAAACATGTCTTTGATGATGATAGAGTTGCTTCCAAAATAAGAAAAATAACCAAATCCCTCAAATTTTTCTTTTGCACACTCCCTTTGACTTTGTAAAACTCTCACTTCATGTTTTTAGGCTTTAAACTTCGTTATTTTCCTAAGTAGGAAATAGTCGGTCTTCATATATTAGTGGTTATGCAAATGCCATAGTGGTTACATAATTTACAAGTGTTGAAATATTGGAGGTTTTAGAACCACCAATATGTCGACATAAGTGCTTTCATCCCCATCGAAATCAAATTTAAAACACATTTTTTGAACTCATGTTTTTATTGTGATTCAATTTTCTCTTATTTTACTTTATCAAATTCACTAAGAATAGGATTTTTGAGTCTGTCTTCACTTACCCTTTCACCTTTTCTAAAATAGTCATTTGACTTATTCCACATGTGGTAAGTTATTCCTTCTAAATTTACAAGTGTAGTCTAACTTCTTCTTTCCTAACAACTTACAAATACTCCTCATTTGAACATTTGATGGGTTGGTTTTTTTGAGTTATAGAGGTATTATGTTGCTTAATTTTTGAGAGGTTACTTTGAGGAAAACTGATTTTCTATCTTAGATTTCTTGTTAGTTTCATTCCAACCACCATTTTAATACCAAAACAACTAGCTCTCTTTTTTTGGTTCTTCATTTCCATTTCTTACTATGCCCATTGGATCAATTGGATTTTGCACCTTGGAAGGACCTTGAAGGTCGGGAAATAAATAAAACATCACCAACAACTTTAGAACAAACTACTACAACACTATAGTGGCTAGGTTGGAGGTGTCTTAAATTTCTTTAATCTTTGTTACAATATTTTGCTTCGATCGTGAAAAGCTTGTTTTATATAGAATTAAGAAAAGAAAATTTATATTTGTTTGTGCATTGATCATTCAAAACTAATTTCTTGCAAATATCTTATGTATATTTCTTTAGCTTCCTTCATTTTTAAATTTGGCTAAAATCTTCCACTACAAATAATCATTTCCCAACCTATTCTGTGGATCTTCTCGGGAAAGATTGGAGGTAGACGGGTAAAACCTGCATATCTGCTTTCATTTCTTTTACCTTCAATTTAAATAGAGGTAGTGTTCTTTAGGGAAAGTTTTTCGGAAGAGGGGAAACAACTTCTAAGAAACTTCCCTTCCCAACAAGCCGAGAGGAAGAAGCCTTGTCATTGGAGGTTTTATTACTCATAATTATTAAAGCCACATTTATATTCTAAAAAACATTCTTGTTAGTTAAATATCCAAAACAATCTGAACATAAGAATAACCATACTCATTTATTCTCTATTTTAATTTGTTTTCCCATTTAAAATATGCAATAGATTAGATCTTCATTTATCTATTTGTTTATTTAATTTGTTATATTTTTTATTATTCCCATGTACAATGGCCTTCATGATAATGTTGATGAAAAATGTGGATCGTCGACTAGTGAGGTAAATGTATGTATAGATCCCTTAGGTGAATCATAAAACCAATAAAGAATATAGTCGTTCAAGATTCTTGGAAATAGTTTTTCATTAACTAGTCATCATGTGCCAAGTCTAATTTAGAGGCACAGAATGTGCTAAGTGAGATGGATTTTCTCACTTGTAGATTTTGATTATTTTGTGAAACTTTTCGTTTCACTTTTTCCCATTTTCTCGATCTCTAACACAAAATTTGCATCATGTGATGCTACAATTTGTGTCAAGATTTTGGTGAAATTTTTCAAAAACAACTATCTCAAAGCAAAAATATGATTGTGACGTGCATTGCATTAGTGCTTCTATGTGGCATAATTTGAGCATCATATTTTACATTAACACATGCTAATTCTTCCCATTTAAATATCTTACCAAGTCATTATTGAAACATTTACTCTAAAAGTGATGTGTTTGCATATGGAGTTGCAACACGATCTTGTACAAAACACCTCAAAACAAAACACACAAAAATTACTGGTCATTATTGGGGTAGAAGAAAGTATACAATCTCATCAAACATAAGTATATTTCCCCATCTTTATAGATCTAACTTTATTTGTATTTTGAACTTATTATAATAATGAAAACTAGAAGAGTTCAAGAAAATTAAACCAAGTTACACTAACATTGAAGAATTCAGTTCTCTATGAAATAATCAAATGGTTTTTTTAATTTGAAATATAGATTCATCATTTCATTATAGTAATTTGTGTAAATATTAAAAATGAATATGAAAATCATACATTCATATTGTGATATGTTTGGAAGAGGAAATAGCTAGAAAAAGTGAGGGACAAGTGAATCAAGGTCATATAAAGGCCAACAAGGAGTATTATTCTTGTAAGTGATGTCATATATAACCAAATCAAAATAAGTTTCAATATTGGCAGGGGTTGATCTTGTAAGTATCTATAATACCATATAACCATTATTGTGTTTAAGTAAATATACATGAAAAATGAAATAAATTATGTAATCCATGTGTGTGTCATTTACATAGGTTATTGAAAATGTTACACTTGTATCGAATGGATACACCAAATTCACCCTACAGCCCATGTAGTTTTGCATCTTAATAATATAAAAAAATGTAAAAAACTTATCAAAACATGTAGTTTTGAATGGTGGAAGAAGTATAAGGAAGTTAATGAGGAAACTAATCCTACTTATTTTCGTTATCAATGAGTCAAAGTTAGAAGAAAATACACAAAACTATTTTGATATCATGTTCATGATTACTTCATTACACAAATATTATCAATTCTAAAATTAATAACACTTATTTTAGGTTAGACATGAATAATAAGAAAAGTTATGTTAAAATTCAAACACAAACCACAAGACATGAAATCCTAAACAAGATGCCGGCCATTGTTTCGGCTTATTTGATGGTACATGAGATTTTGGCTTCCAGAATGCATCTACTCATTCTTCGCTGACATTTTCACTCAAATCCTAATCCTAATGTTATTTCAACAATGTGGGGTACTCTGTACAATCCATATTTATCCAAAAATTAGTAATAATATATGTGTAGTGCTAACCAAGTCCGGAGACAAGACCATCTGCTGACGTGGGAAGTTGGAAAAACCATTACTCCACCTAAACAATGAAAATAGACAAGATTCCGTTCATTGAGTGCACAATTTATCCACAAGCCAATTTCCACACAAACTCAAGTCAAAATTGATTTCTGTATTATATATCAATATATGCATTATCAAACATCGTAGCATAATTATTTTTTAATCAAAGGGTGGTTATATTTTCTAGCACGTCAGTTTGACCTCCTCAATTCTGAGTTTTGGCGTGCCACTTGCCAATTGGAGATGCATGGAAGTAACCTGGCCAGTCCAAAGAAAATGAAGCTATTTTCTTAAGGTTCATGATAAGATGGAGCTTAAAATATAGGTGTTTTGAGTTGGTCAATGGTTAAATTTCTTGTATATTTAATATTTTTGTCTGTTTATATATGTTATTTTGTGGTCTGTCCATAAAAATATTAAATAATATATAATTTATTTTCATCGTTTAGATCATTTTGTATTCTCAATATACAAGAAACGTTTAATTGTACTTTAAATACAAACAATGATTAGCACTATGAAAATTATCGTAAATCTTCTTGTTTACAACCAACCACTCCAAAACAAGTCTGCCCCACATCTGTCCTTGTTGTAGTTGTCTGGGTGATGACCCAACTTCCTTATCTTCTTTGAAATTACACGATGAAGCTGTTGAATAGGAATGCAGTAGGTTTTTTCCACTAAAATAATCTAGTTAGTTTCCATCCTTCAATATATGTGTAAATAACAGTTCTAGTTCTAGTTATATATATGTGTAAATAACAATTCTAGTTCTTGTTCTTGTTATCTAGTTCTTGTCACATTTTCTTGTAAGTCTTTCTGTGGTATTTATAAACAGGCCCAGCCATGGATGGCTACACGGGAGTTGTGCCATATCTTTATAAAGCTTTTGTCAGGTATCGCAAGAATCGCCATTATCACAGGCCTGGATTTCAATACTATGAAGAAGAAAAGAATCATTTTCTGTCGACCAAAATGGAGAGCTTTTGGATTAGGATTTGGAGGATTGGCAGGAGGAGAAGAGTTCTTTGAGAATGAGCATAAGTCACCGGTGCGTTCCGGCTGTCTTTCCACGGGTTAACATTAATCCACGCAAAAAAATGTTAAACATGTTGCGTGGATAAGCGTTATCCGGAGATTTATGTCTGAACACACTGGTTCGATAAGTTTCTCCGTTCTTTGATGTCCAGGTGTAAATATGGTGAGATTTGTGTTGGGTACTAAAATGGGTATTGTAATAAAGAGACCAGTAATCTATAGTCACAAGATATGGATTAATGGGTTCCCTGCTGTAGTGAATGTTTGGAGGCTTGTATCTGGTGTTTTGTAATGTCCATGTCTCAATGAAATTGTATAAAATTGTGTTAGTAATAATATTTATATTGTATGTATTGGTTTTGGAGAACTATATATCTGAAAAAACAGATGTATTGTAAACAAGAGCAAAACTTAATGATGTAGAGAGAAATGGATTTGAGCAATAACAAAAAGCCCAGGTTTTTCCACGTTGTGTAGACAGAGCAAATCTGTTTTCTTAGAGATTGAAGAATCATGACTAATACCATTTACAGCTCAAATATGTTTCTTTCTTATTCATTTCTCATTGAATAACTTGCTATGATAAATATGACTTAATTTATCATGTAATTTACTCTGTGTATGTTATTTGCCAATGGAAAATAGCCTGAACACCCTAGCAGGAGAGCGTCTTCTATTTCTGTACTAAAAGGATATTAGATGTATGGAATTACAGGATGCATTTCTATGGACGGGGTATTGCTTGTTTGAGGAGAAGTTAGAAATGTAAAATAGAGTTAAACAAAGTATTTTCTGTGAAATGTAAAATGTCTGGAAATCTAAATTAGGATTAGACAAAATCATTTCCGTAAAAGTGTTAAAAACTTTGAGTTAGTTGAGAACTTTGCAGTCCAATAACGAGATTTTTAGTTAGCTATGACATCAAATACATTGTAATCCTTTAAAAAAAAGTTTAAGAGGGTAAAAAACTTGTTTTCCATAGTAATCATTTGGTTGTAAATAGCTCCACAAAATTCTTCAACACCTACTAAGATGTTTCATGTCGAAACATTTCATAGACCATTACTTAAAGGTGAAAAGCACATTAATCCTATAATTGTGAGGTAGGAACACTTCTGCAAAGATTTAATAACCGAATAAAAATGAGAGGTTTAATGATATGAGGGACACCCATAACAATTGTGGTCATGTACAAACTCTACCACTTGAGGGAAAAGATTAAAGGGTTTGAAACCCATTAACACATTTTATAAATCTGGATGAAAATTGAAGAGGGTTTAAGAAGCACACACAAAAATATTATCTACAACTAAGTAGAAGGGTGAGAAAGGAAGGCCCTATAATTTGCATTTATGTGTTTATGTTTAGAAAAGTTTGAGCACACAAAATTGGAGTGGCAATCAAAAAGACATTATTAGTGGAAATGGGAAGTGAAAAGATACATGTAGGTGTGGCCTTTAGTGGAAAAAGGAAGTAAGAAAAATTAGAAGATGTATGCAAGTATGGTCTTTTCGTTAAATTTAGAAATATAAAAGTAACATGAACACTTTCTTCTTCTTTCATTTGCATAAATTAATAGGGTTAGGAGTTTAAGAGTGCATGCCTTCAAGTTAGGGGTCCGAGAGTGTATGTCTTCGATTTCTTGAAACCTTATTGATAAGTTCTAACATAAAATTAAGGAGGGAGAGGAGAGAAAATAAAGAATTCAAAGGTTCTCAAGTGTGCACTTATGTAAATGCAAATCAATCCATGATCTACCCCCAATAATTCACTTATTCTACAAGGTAATAATTTGCAAACAAGGATTAAACAATGGTTTGAGTGTGGGAGTGTTTAATCCCTCTCATAAATGTGTACACAAGTAAACAAATATGGCCTTCAAATTTTTAAAAGGGTGAAAGAGACAACTTCTTGAAACATGACACTTGTGTCTCTAGTGGAACATGCTTAGATCCACTAAGAAATGGTAGACTTGTTGCTAATCCAAGAAATATGGATGTTTATGGAACTTTATGTCTCCTAAAAACAAGATTCATGAGAGAGGAATTATCTTTTCCAACAAAGAGATATAGGCCTAATATATGACAAGAGAAGCCATTTCTTAAGTCAAACAAGTCTCCTTCTCCCACTATATATATAGGGCAAACCTTGTCTATATATATAGGGATCATACACAAATAGGGGCCTTTCATACCTGAATTTTTGGTATATAATTTATCTAGCCTATTCATCGTGACCTCCTTTTTTCAAGGAGGTGCCCCTTCTCTTGAAGTTACTGAGATCTATATTTTTAGTACTTTAGAGAAAGTTGTTGCATGCCCAAGATATTTTCTACCTAACTATTTATGCCATCTTTGTGTATAGGTATCCATTTGTTGATGTGATATCTTTGCTAGTAAATATCATGTGTTTGCATTTAATGTAAACCAATCCTATATGGCCCCTTAGATCATTCTTTCTTGGTGTGCCTTGGGATCCATCATAGGTTAGGATATGATCAATGATAAACTAGTTTACATAGTATTCCTTGGGATTATTTTATAACAAACCTAATAGGTTGTTATATGTTTGTGACACCTTAGGATCTAGGTTTCTTTGGGTGTACCCTAGTATGGTAGATTCATCGTAGCCTACATTAATTATGTATAGTAGGAAGTTAATGTGGGCTCTGACCAAAAAGATGAGGTCACTATTCTTGCATAAATGAGTGAGTATTTTTCCTCATATTTGATTGTCTCGAGTGATTTTTTTGATAAAGTAATTATCTCCAACACATTATGTGTACCATCCATATCGTGCATTCTCTTGTGTTATCCTCTATATATTATTATCATGAATTATAACATTGATTTTGGGAGTTAGTCAAACTTGAAGCACTACAATATTAGGGAAAAAAATGTTCAATTGTTAGGTTGAGATGTTTTGGTGCTTTCATCCAAAAGTTTTATTTCCTTAATCTTCATGGATATTAAATATTTATATAATACACCAAAAACATGTGTTTTTGCAATGGAGCTAGGGTTTTTTTAAATTTCTTTAGGTGCACAAATCTGATCTACTTTTATGAGAGGATGGAGTGGAGGCAACATTTACCTACAAATGATACATCTATTGAGGTAGTGCAAAAGATTCTTCTAGTTGGTTGAAAGCTCATAATGATGTCTCGACTCTAGGTCGATCGGGGAAGAAATATTACATCATAGGGAAGTTAAAACTTTCAAATATCTCAGCCTACATGTAGAATATCATGGTGATGATAAAGTGCATCATTTGAAGTTCATAGCCTTCTAATCAATAGATTTGTGCAGAGGAATACATTTTCTCCTATTGAAAATTTTTTGGGGATTGTCCAAACATCAATTTCATTCGCCAATGGGCTGCTCAAAAATGGAATCTCGTAGGGCATTGTGGAGATCTCTGTGATGTCTAAAGGATTCTTTCTCACAAGTTTTAACATTAAAGAGGACTTCTCTAGAGCCTTGGTTGGAGTTCCATGGTTTTGGGGACCATGGGACTTTTTCTAAGGAAATGGAAACTGTCTTGAGATCCCGATAAGGTGGATACTAACATGGTGTCATTTGGGTACTATCCCAAGTCTCCCTCTTAAGTTCTAGGTGGAGGATTTAATTATAAGTAATTTTAAAAAAAAATTGCACGTTTATAGATTTAGATGGACTACTAAGGCTAGATTTAGATTGATACATGCTAGATTTTATGTTAATATTTTTACTAATGTGATCTTCCAAATTTAATTTCACCGCATTTAAAATTTGGGACATGGGTGCAAAAGGTTAAATAGGAGGATTTTATTCACATATGCAAAATGTGCTACAAGTTGGGTCATGTGGCTAGATTTGGTACTGAGAAACCCCTAGAAATAAGGAAAAAACAAGATTTGGAAGAGGAAGATTACAAAAGAGGCTAAGGAAAACTTTGTAAAGCTTTGGATGCTAAGATTATTTAGGGAGAAGGGGAGTTACATGATTACGGGAATGATGTGGAGAGAGAGAAATAAAATATGGATATAGGAGCAAAGGAAGAAGGGGAACTTCCAAAGGAGGAAGTGGAAGTTTTAGGAAACAAGTGAAGAAGAAGACACAAAAGATGAATTTCAAACTAAAGATGATCAAGAAGATGAGTTTCATATTGATGAGGAACAAGGAGTTGAAGATCCAAAGGATGAAGATTAGGAAAGTTAAAAGGTTGAGAAGTAACCATTTTTAAAATCTGATGAGAAGAGAGAGTTGTAGAATAAAAAATATGCTTGATACCATGAGGAGAAGGTGATGATTAAGGAAGGATCTATCTAGAGTAAAACAAAGGAAGAACAATTATACATTGTTTTTTCTCTCGTTTCAGTTTGAAAATAGATCTAGATGGATGAACGTTTTCAATTTTTGGGAAGGTGATTGTTTCAAAACCACAAAGGGTCATGTTTGAATGAGGATTTATTTAGAGAAACTCCTAAGGAGGAAAGGTGGTCTCCATTAATTTGTAAAAGGAATAATCAGATTGTGTGAAGGAGTTATCCTCCTAGAACAAGAAGTTCCCGCAAGTAGTTTGGATTACAGCTCTTAATGCAAGCCTTGTTGACTTTTTGTTTTCATGTTGTTATGATTTTTGTTTCCTTTAGGTTGATGTTCTATTTTGTTTATGTTTGTCTTGACTCTTTGGTCTTTTGGCTATATCCGAGTGTTATAACCCTTGTTTTTACTATAATAGGTTTGTGCCCCTACTAATTTTCCCCTTTTACTAATAATTATAAAAAATATCGATGTCCGATTATTAACATAAAAATACACATTAATTCTATATTAATTTCATTTTTGGTATTCACTCTAATTTTATATTTTTCCTTGTCAATGTTCAAGGATGTTATATTATCCACAAACTATATTGGAGACATCAAAATTTTGATGTCTAAGACAACTTAAAATGCAAAAACCATGTTTGGGTTTTACCCTAGCTAAAACTCATGCACATCACAAACATATTGGACACTCTACTCTACCATATCATTCAAGTATAATCACTCACGAGCTCAAAAATACATGAAGAAAGTTAAGATTAGGAGAGATTGTGAAAATATTTGACATGTGTACTTTGATAATAGATCCCACCATGCACACGTATATAGATTAAGGATTCATAGAAACATAATGGAATCGCATAGATCACATCCATGCAAATAACAAAAATGTAAATGAATCAAACATGTTCTCCATTAGTGGTGGTAGAAAAAACATCTATGTATAAAAACCACTTGCAGAGTTAAATACAATTGCCCAACATATTAGATAGCTCTTTAGTAAATAGTTATCAATAGCCAAGTAACATTAAGGGTAGGGGACAATTTATGTATAAATCCAAACTAGCTAAGTTGCATGCATTACTTGACCACTTAACTAATAGTTCTAGATATTACATGGTTTCCTCACCTATAAATCAATTTTTTTATATTGCACCTCCTACATAATAAACCATTTATTATTTATCATGCATAAATTGAAAAACTTGGTGTAGACCTTGAGAGAGAGGTTGTTCAAGTTATTATGTTTATTAAAAAAATTTAGTAGACCCACACATATTCCTTTGTGCAAGTTTTGCACTTAGCCAAATTTTGAGCTTGGACATTTATTCCTCGAGTCATGTGCCTTATGTCACACCATCTAAAATTTTGCATTATGTGTAAAATAGCTTATTTTATTCCCTATTAAATTTGTGTCATGGGGCCTAGGATGCCATTATGGGGAAATTCCCATAACTTGGCTGGAAAAATGTAGGTTATAAAATATACAATAGATACATTAACACAAATAAAATAATACACATTCAAATGTGCAAGATATTTCCAAAATAATGTAAATTCTATCCAAAGAGAAATATTAGGGTAGAGTACAATGGTTTACAATGTAAAACAATGTGGAAATTACATTCATATGATCAAAATGGGGAATACACTTTCTAACATATCTTCCTAGACTATAATGTGATTACAAAGATCAAGTGATGTTAGATACTAAGGGAATCCTTGTATGTGAGAGATATAACCATGTCCATTAATTTCATTGTCCATTGGCATCAAATAGATATTTATATTCAAAACTTCAAGAAGGTTACTACAAGACGATTGTTACGAAAGAGGATGGTTACAATAATGGTTCATCTTTTCCTCAAGTAATGGTTGATATTCTTTCATGCGTTGCGATTATATTTATAGTGGTGTGGTATATATAAAATTTATATGACATGGAGTGCATGTGGAAGGTGCCACTAAGCATGTATCCAAGCAGCACGAATTTCCACATGGTTTAAGAATTGTGATGTCTTGTGCGAACCAAATTTATATAGGGTATGCTTTGAAAATGTGGTGTTAATTTCCATATGTGTGAGGTTTTTGCATGCATAAATTCAAAATAATTATGGGAAACACTAACGATCTATGTGGAAGTTTGTAGAATGTCTAGACACTAAAATATGTACTTATTACTATTACATTACACTTTTAGTATGTTATATTGTATATATGATTTCCGAGCAAGAGGATTATACATTAGTAACACAAGTCTTGGTTTTCTATTGCTTTTGAATTATCCAAGTGTGAATCCTTCTCATGGTTTTTTGAATTTATTTCTCCACTTTTGGTTGTGCCATAGGGATCCCTATCACCATGTGTTAATTATTTTGTTTCCCAATGTTAGTGGACCAAAGCATACAAAATAGACCATAGCTCCCATATGCTATGGGCCATTGCATGACTTTGGTCCAACCTTATTTTCCTTTGAGTATTTTTCATTAGTATTCTCCATCACGCTTATATTATTTGACTTTTTAGATTTTGGTTAGGAGTTTTTGTCACTAGTGTCGAAATTTGAGCAAAGAAACTCATATATATACTTAGCTTACTAAGAAAATTAAGCAGAAACTATTACTATCTACTATCATCCTTTAAGGAAAAGAATAGGTTAATAATTATATTTGGAATGTATTAACATGGCATTAGAAGATTATATATTCTTAATTCTATACCACATATGCATTGGGGAAAAATGAGTGCAACCCTCTATATGGTGTGACGTGTACAAGGTAAATCCTAACTTCAAAAAGACACACACGCATGCACACACACGCGCGCGCACACACACACACATGCACACACACACCAGAACTAAAAGATTCTAAAATGTAGTGCGGTGCTTGGTGTAATCACGGTGGGGTGATTGTTAAGAAACAGTTTGACTCAAGAATGTGCCTTCCTTTTTAGAATAATGTGTGCTTGTGTATTGTGTAGAATAGCTAGGGTTTGTTTTGCGGGAACATGTGTGAAGATTAGGGTTTCTAGTAAGGTCGAGTGACAAAAGTGCAAAGTAGGGAATAAAGAACCAGTTGCACAGAACTAGATCTGAATATTCTAAAGGGACAAAAGCATACGAAATGGCCACAATATGGGTACACTTTGGGCCATACCATACAATTTGTTCCAATAATTTTTTCAAGGCACGGTTTTAGTAACGAGGCTCTATCATATCATTTTCAACCTTTTCAAGTCATCAAGTTAACCTAGGTTAACACACAATTCAAAATACAAACTAATTCTTATTCTCTCGCCTCATTGGTAGTACTTGGTTGCATTGTTCATCATTATTTAGCTTTATTCAAAGATTATTCCCGATATTTCCAATTATATTTGGAAATTAATTGATCATGATAATCTACCATCATTCTTTACTATATAAATATTAACCATTTAGGTTACATCGTAAAGTTGCAATAGTGCAAGTGGGTACCATTAGTCACTATACATGGTGTGAGATGTTGTGAAGCTAAGGACATCATGAATATCTATAGGTGGTAAGAGATGTTGTGGCCTAAGGAATATTGTGTAGACTAGTGTGGATACATGCATATCATTGTCATTTTATTAAGGAGAAATGGTCCCCATCGTGTAGTAATTTCTAGAAAACAAACTTGAATTGTTTAAGATTGTACAACTTATCTTAATCTACATATTTTCTTATCTTGACCACTCATAACAACTTATGTGTTCCTTGGAAAGTGCGTGTTATTGTCACTTCAATGATATTATCCTTTGATGTGTTCGAATAATTTTCATTGATGTCAAAGGAAGTTGAAAGAGCTAGAAGACATAACAGATTGATTGGATTCATTGACGCGTCAAAGGAAGTTGAAGGAGTTGGAAGACACAACAAATTTATTGGATTTATTGATGTTAAATTATGTTGAAGGATCTAGCTGAAAGAGTATATTTTTGAAATATTTGTCACTAATGAAATTATACAACTTTAGAGTCTCTTTTTTAGCTTCAAAGTATCTATATGTAGCTTGAGTATTTATATGTAGCTTAAGAGTCTCTATCTATAGCTTCAAAGTCTTTGATTTTAGCTTCAAAGTCTCCTACTTTTGTAGCTTCTCTGAGTCTATTCCTATAGCTTTGGAGTTTGATTGGAGTTGGTGTTTTGTTTGGTTTGGATCTAGTAGTTTTGAGCCAAGCTGTAGTAATACATTCTTAAGATACTCTTATGAATGTTTTAGAGAAAAATGATCAATATGTCTAGAGTAAGAAGAGTACAGGACTATGTGAGTAGAAATAATTTTTTTGTGAATAGAAAGAAGTTTAGTTGTGTGCCAGATACCACTAATTTTTGTCCAAACATAATCAATTTTTGAATATCCATTATTCAAGGAAAATTGCATCATTCCATGATAGAGAAGATAATTTTTATGATCATGTTTGGCTGACCTTTCAAGGCATGAAAAACATGTTTATAATCTTAAAAGATTAATGGTTGATCTCATGTGTTTTGGCATTAATTTGTTTTGTGCTAACCATGACCAAGCTTCATCTTATAGAGAATGCATGAATATAAAAGTTGATGTAGAATCATTATGTGTAGGTATGGTGGAGATGAATAAGTAGATAGAATGGAACATGAGTAGAGAGAATATGTGAAGGGAGTGTGCCTACATGGAGAAAATGAAAAGTAGAGAAGGAAGTTGTGGAGTTATATCATGGAGATGAAATTGTTAAAGCTCGATTATATGTATCTAGAGTATGAAGTAATGACGAATTGCTAAAGTGAATGGAAGAGAAAACTCAAGAATATTGAAATGTCGAATTACGTAACAAGGAAGAGTGAAGACCCGACAATGAATAAGAAAGCAACAATGACATAACTCATAAGAGGTGAACAAGCTGTGTAGTGAAGAATGGAGCGATTTGTGATTTTGAGAAGAGGTGGAGTAACATTATGAAGAAATCATTAAAAGTATATTTCTTAGTGGAAGAATAAGTGTGAGTGGAGTGATTAGATGAATGTATGAATGATAGATAAGAGCATAAATATAAAGAGATTTTATTTCATTAATAGGACTAATGTCCATGTTAGAAATATGATCTGATTTTTTTGTATAAAGAAAAGCATAATTTTCATCATCATGTTGAAGAAACAACTATAGAAGGTGGATCTATGTTTTGTTGAGGTTGGTGCCTCACATTTTGGGGATTGGTATCTCCATTGGGTTGGTACTCATGAATTAGCTAAGTTGGTGCTCATCATTGGGGATTGATGACTCTAATAGGTTGGTGCCTATGAATTAGTTGAGTTGGTGCTCGACATTGGGGATTGGTGTCTCTAGTGAGTTGGTGCTCACGAACTAGTTGAGTTGGTGCTCAACATTGGGGATTGGTGTCTCCAGTAGGTTGGTGCCTACGAATGTATATTGAGATATTTTGGGGCTGGATTTGGACAATATATCCAAGCAAAGTATTTTCTTTGTGGTTTTCTCCTGAAATGGTTTCCACATAAATCTTGTGTTCTATGGTTGTGCAATTTTTATATCTTATGTGATTGTTTTTGTTATGGATGTTAATGTTTTAAATAAGTAAAAGTTTATATAATACTAATTTACCCCCTATCCGTATTAGTGTGTGCTCTTTATGATGTAGTGTATAAGTTTTTAGGGTCTAGGTATAATGGAATTTGAGTTCTTTTTGGCTCAAGATAATATGGAATGGCTTAAGGAATTCAACATGCAACATTAGATGTAGAACTAAGTTTGATTATAGATCAAGAAAAAGATGTTCTTTCCATATATGTATATTTTGTTATAGGGACCATAGTATATAGGCCTCATATTTTGTAGTAGAAACTTGAAGCATTCCTTTTAAATATGCAAGTAAAATTTATTGCCTAACTTGAATTTGTGAGGTGTAAAACGTATGTCATGTTACTCATTATACTTATGTTACGTGTATGAGAGTATATGTAAACCTTGCTACTTGAAAAGTCTAGATGTGGGGTAGAATCTTGTGAACCTTTCCCACTTCCCTTTCATATGCACACAACTCTATGCTAGATGATGCATGGTAGGATATGTCTAGGGTTATCATTGGTTGGAACCCAAGAAATTCTTAATGACATATTCCCGTAGAATTGTGTAAAGTTATATTTTAGGTATGTTGGATGTTAGGTAAATTATCATCCCAAGTACAAGGTGTGGATGTATAATGTTAGACATGAGAAATAAGTGTACTTTAATTTTTTCATTGATTATTCTATTTTTCTAAGGTAAAATTTTATAGACTAATCCAATTATGTATCTACCATTTCCCAAAAGGCTTGCTAGAAATGGTTGACAAAACATATTCGAAATTAGACATAATGGATGTTAAGAGTCCAAAGTGAGCCTAAACATGGATAAATAATAATCTCATAGTTTCCACCATGTTTAGGATCTTTTTGCAAATAACCATAATGGCCATATTTGAAAACCTTCCAATATAATGAAAAAAATCATTATGGTGCTTCTCCATAGGTGGAATAGTTAGGAAATCCATGTTTCAATACATTCCATTAGTTTAGATGGAACTATAAAATTTATGTAAATTCCCAATTTCCTCTTCATGGGCTTGGTGATGCAATAAGGAATATAATACTTTATGTGTTGTTCAATTTTTTTGTGTATGTAAGGTTAGTAAAAGTGTTATTGTAGTATTTATAGTGTCTTGGTAGCATTAAAGTGTTATAATATCATGGTGTGGTGTGCTTCCTAGATGATTTTTGGTGTTATAGTATCATGGTGTGGTGTGCTTCCTGCATGCATTAGAATTATTTACAAACATCAATATGGTTTAAGTGGATACAATAATTAACTCATATGGATTGTAAGTGGATCTAGGAAGAAAATATAAGATTAGAGAAGACTCAACGTAAAACTAGGAATATTTATTATGAATTTCAAAGTACTAAAAACCTTCTAGACACTACTAGTAGACTCAAACTCCTATGGTAATTGGCACTATTTAAATTTATCAACATTTTTATGAGCTTGGAACTCTTATATACTATTAGTGTGTGCTCACCTTAATCTATATTTGTAAATTTTTGCTTCAAATGTTTGAAGTTTTGTACAAATAAAAATAGAATTTCTTATCTTAATCCATAGACCTACTTAGAACACTTGAATGAAGGATCAACGCAAAAGGGTTAACATTTTGGGTTAAAATAACCCAACCACCCTCGATGGTTGAATTTTATCTACATACTAATACTTCAAAGAGGATTTAAACCCACATAGTTCTCCCTTCTAGATTTATGTGTTCTAAATTATCCTAATGCAAGTTTAAATACAAATTTACTTAAGTCCTCCTTTGGTACAAACATGTAATGACATATGTGATCGGATTTATTCCCTTAAAATTTTCATATTTGTTCTCAAGTATATGTATACAATAGAAATCACCTAAGTTAATCTCTTCTTAGTTGAATGGGTAATGTCTAAAATTCCTTTAGTGAATTTACATATGTAGTGTTCTTAAGTTTGAATTAGGAACCTATTGACACACAAATTATGACTTGAAAAGAACAAAAACTATTACCATGCTAGGAAACTACCAAAAAATCATAAATTATTGGTAACTAGGATTATCCCGAGCATAAAAATAAGAGTAGACGTGGACAAGATAATCCATCTATCCATGTGACAAATTGATAAACCAAGAGAGATGAAAAATATAAGGGTGTATGACCAAGTTGATAAAAAGAAAGAGAAGAGAAAAGGGACAAGAATAATTTCATTAATAAGTTTCAAATTTGGAATGAGAGTTGATATGTGTGAAGTCAAATAAAAATCATTGCGTAAACAATACTTGTACCAAATTATATAACTTTTCGGAACCTTGTTGTAAGATAAGAAGTTGAGCTTGTAAATCTTGAATTTTATGGGTGTATGTAGCTATGGAAGTATTTCTAACCACGTGCGTTAAAAATTGGAATGCACCACATTGTTGGGGATGAACCATGTAAGAAAGGTATAACTCTAGTATTGATTGTAAAAGGATCAAGAGAAAAACATGTTGCATAGGAATATCCATAATGACTTGATGAAGAGGCTATAGTGCCCCATACTAGGAATACACGGGTAGACAACATTTTGGAAGTTGTAAATGGACACATTAGTATAATTAATAGATGTATTGGTTTGAGAACCTAATGTGGAAAGAAATCCTCTAAAATAAGGATTATCATCAAACAATGGTTCAACTTGTGTTTCCTCGGGTGTGGGGTTCTTAGTAAGTGTTTTCTTAACACATTGTTCCCAATAAGACTCTAATAAGATAACTAGTACCCCCTCAATATCCTTAGGGGTTTGCACTAATATTTCATAAAATTGAGAAAGCCTATCCGATTCAATAAAATTTGAAATATTTTACTGAAATCTGAATTTAGAAAACTGCTATAATAATGTACAATAAGATACAAAATGCTAAGCAATTTTTAGAAATGTGATTATAAAAGAAAATGAGAGGGATATGGCACTTACCTTGATTTCACTTATCCCAAATATGTTTGAACTGGAAAAATTGATGAAACAATAACTTAGAGTATCACAACCGTGCACCTAAAAATGGAGAAGTATCGGGAGTGTCGGGACACGGGCACTGGTAGGAGCGAGGGCACTGCGGCACCCTAGACCTCTGTGGGGCACTAAATTATGCCAAAAGGTCGAATCTATTTTTGTCATTGTTGCTATGGTTTCACACTTTTTCATCGATGATCGCATGTATGTCGCACTTGGATTGCTGAAGTACATGTAAATCTATATAAAAAATAATCTCCTGTAAAACCCTCAAACCACATCAAATCCTAAAAATAAAGATGCAAAATGAGGGTTCAAACTATCCTCGATTGTCAAACAAATGAACTTACAACCGAGCGTTGCACTACATCTCAGACCCAATGTAGTTCTATGTGCTTGTGTGTGCAATAGTGCTCCTAGGTTTCCCTCACACCGATGACACCAAGATAACGGGTTGTAGCTAGATAAAATGCAAATGTGTGGATGGAAAAATGAACTTCCCCTTCCTATGTAGTGTGTATGTAGAGTAATAAGCCCAAGATGCAGTCCCTTTGATATGTAGATAGATAGCCCTTGATAGAAATTTCCCACCATTATAATGGTATGTATGTTGTGTTTATATAGGGATCTCTTGCTTGAATTTCAACACTAATGACCCGACATGCCAACTAGGACCTCAGGATAGGAGTAAGAAAACCAAAAAGGTTGACCAAAAATGTCAAAAATGTGAACAAGAACAAATGGGACATGAGTGCCCAAGTTGGACAGAGTGTCTCAGGTGCTAGTGTCCAGTCCTGGGTGCTAGTTTCCAAAGACAACTAATGACAAATGTGAAAAGACTGAAAAATAGGGATCCTTGTGACCTAACCAAAACTGGGTGTATGAGTGACAAATGTGAGAGATAAAGACAATAGAAACAATCAAAACAAGCAGATGGACTAGGAAGTGTGCTATTAGTGAATATGTTTCTTACTCAAGATATATAAAACAACATACTTGGTGGTATAGTAAATAGTAGTAAGTGCGTGATTTTGTATCTACATTTCCCCCTTTTATGTTATTTGAATGAAATTCAAGTAGTGTAAAGGAAGTAAGGAACATACCTGAAAGAATTTTGAAGAAGCCATGTTGTAGAAGTACACGTAGAATAAGAATATATAGTGTGGCAAACCATGGATCGACATGTCAATCCATGTGGCATAAAGAGAGACATCGAGACCATTGTGAGGAGCGCTTGACAAAAATTATGATTTGAATTTGAGTTTATTTGTAGATTTCAAATTGACACTTGATGGAGTAGGGAGTGATCAGTTCCTAACCCAATTTTGTATATTTGAAAAACTAAGTATTTGGGCATCTTGCCACTAGAGGAAGAATGTTAGGGAGAGAGGTCTATTTTTACCCTCCAAATTTGACTACATCCTTAAAAGGTCTAGCCTTCGCAGACAGAACTAGACCAAATTTTATTCATTTCGATCCAACGAGAATAACCCATATAGGAGTAGTATAGGAAAGGTAATGACGTCTCATTCCCCCACTCCAAGGGTGTCATCGTGATGTGTATGGATTCCATGTTAGGTCATCTAGAAGTGATAGAAAATGTAAAGTGACTTCCCATGTTAGGTCATCTGGGAAAATACGAAGTGATGTAGCTCCCAAGTTAGGTCATCTAGGAGAGATAGTAGAATATGATTTGTTGTGTTGATTGGTTGATTTGATTCAAGTAGTATAAATTGTATTGAGATTGAATGTGTATGATATATTACTCATGGAGAGATTTTTCTCTTGTTGCCCCTATATTAGGTCATTAGGGGAATCGCTAGAAAGTGGTATGAAATGTCACATAATGTGTGAGAAAGTTTTGAAAATGATGAATTAGATACACAAAATGATTGTGTAGCAATTTGAGGGGAAACATAGAGTGATCCCAATTGTATGCCCCACTTTTGGTGAAAGGGGAGTGACAATAGGAACAAACGTTGAGCCGAAAGTAAATGTAAGATCAAGCGAAATGCAGATAAATGTTGCATGATTTTTGTTTATATTGAGTTGAAGATGTTCCGAATTAGAATATAACACTGTGGAATGTGTGTAATATGATAGTAGGAGAAATTTTGAATCGAATGACGTAGGGGGATAAAAATGGATTAGAAAAGCTCACAATATGAGCAAAACCATGCATTATGTATTAGTTAGGAGAATGAGCACAAATAATGAGCATAGTAATATAGCAATTATTAAAAATCTATATATAGTAATTGTAAAAAGTGAGAAGTGACTTCATTTGAATGTTGATCAAGTGTGATTTTGAGCTCGAGTGTGTGAAGATGCCAAAAATTAGGAAACAAGATTGAGTCGGTTCATGATGGTGGCGGTGGTCATGTTGTCGCATACAACAGCTGAGTTGATAAGTATGATTATTTTCAAAAAATGTGTAGAAATGGGCTATTTTGTGTGAATTTTGTGTTTTTTAATTCCTAGGCATTTCTAACTTGGGCAAGAGCGGCCAAGGCGCTAACATCCTCAAGATGCCAACACCCAAATATAGGATTTGGTGATCTACTTCTAGCCACCCGCATCTTACTCCTAGGCCGGCTACCTAGAAAAAATTGACCCCAAAATGTGATAAATGTGAATTTTGATATTGTAATGTAATTTTTATGTATATATAAGGTGTTAATGTCACGTTTTTGTTGTTGTTTTGTGTTTTGTAGAGGGATATTCATTCAAGGGAGTTCCATGGAGGTCGACACTTGAGTACATTGTTGGGATTGGGTTTATCTGACGTCGAGTGGGATATACTAGACCATGCTAGCTTGGCAGACACATAGCGAGAATGGGGATGTATCCCATAACATGCCGATGATTACTGCATTATGCGAGTGATGGTGCACAGACACCTATATGTTTTGGTTACCAACCGAGGAGATTATTGTGACCCTAGAAGATGTATATCTCATATTAGGACTACCAGTTGTGGGTGAGAGAGTTCAAGTGATGGCCATGGAGGAAGCACAAATATAGATGAGAGAAGCTAGGTAGTATTTTATAGGGACACGGGTATAGACCGAGACCCATATTAGCTTGGATGTTATAATAAGATCAGGTGTTCTACGATTGCGGAAGTTTATTGTAGTTTTGTTTGCTTCATCAGTGGAAGTGGAGGATGGTGGTGTAGGCATATTATATAAGATGCATGAAATTTACCAACGTATAGAGGATGATGGGACTAGATATTCATGGGCACGATGTGTATTAGCACATTTGTACAAGGACTTATACATGTTTATGTAGGAGGAGCATGGGGGTGGAATAGGAGCTACCACATTTGCTACACATGTATGGGCTTATGAGCATATTGTGATATTGAGGCCACTTGGTGGGCCGCATGAGTGGGCAAGACCTGATATATTTGTTGTGAGATGGGTAGGTGTCCGGAGTAGGAAGATGGATACCAATACTTACAGATCAATGTTGGATCGCATGGGGCTAGGGGCCATTATATGGAGGCCATATCAAGCCTATGGAGGGTGGCCAGAGGATGGAGTAGAGATACGATGTATCCGACATACTATGTGGTTAGAGGATCAGTTTATAGGGGTAGCCGAGCTATTTTAGGTAGAGTGTGTATCATGACAATGTTCGGCATGGCTTGAGATGTGCCCCTAGAGCCATATGTATAGGTAAGAGGGATGAGAGTGCCGAGGAGACTGGAGCGATATCGAGACCCACATGACCATAGTTGGTGCCCCACGTGTAGATGAGATGGATGCGTCCATAGAGCCTATATAGGTGGATGATGCAGGATGTCTTGAGTCATATAGGGCATGGTGGGAAGCAAACTTATTGGTGTTATTGTTTATTGTTGTTGTATATGCGGCAGAAACACCACCAGTTGGAGGAGTAGAGGGGGACACCTTCCCCAATGGGGATGGTATAACAACATCGATTTCAGAGTGTGAGTAGTTGATAGTTGTGATTTTTACTTAGTTATTTGATTATAGCTTTCGTGTTAGTAACTAATTCTATGTTTGGATGGTTGTAAGGGATGCATATTGGTCATTGATTATTGATACATCGATCTCGCACATTGACATATAATGTGCTGTGGACGTGCTTATGTGAGATAGGATGTTGGAGCAAGTACATGCCATTGCGAGTGAGCATGTACACTTGTTCAAGCTAGTGGCAATAGTAGCGGAGACATATACCATGTTGTTGAGTGAGTGTGACATGGCATAGGTAGAGACTCAGTGAGATAGGGATGCAAAGGATGAGGAGCCTTAGCGTATGATGTTTTTATGCAGTATGTGGACTTGTAAAGGTGATTCTCATGCGAGCATGGAGTTGGCCTTATTATGCGAAAGATGGAGAGATATAGGGGCCACAACCGGTGGCGTAGATTGAGTAGAGAAACATCTAGTTCTAGAGCTCTCCAGATTGTATATAGTGACAGTGATGATGATGTATGGCATGTATCGATGTATGTATGGGGTCTTGCCCCAAAGTGATTATATTTTTTAAACTGTGGTTTTTGAAGATATATATAGATGAATGATTGTGTTGATGTTTATTGATGTGTGTTATGATGAGTATTGGTCCTATGTTGATCTTGTGATGTTGGATTTTTGTATTTTATAAATGATTATGGTGAATGGAAATGTATGTTGGTGTGAAATGAATTATGATCTATATAGTATGTGATAGATAGTGATATATGTGTAGTATCATAGATAAAATGAATGAATCGTGAGATGATAGGAAATAATATGATGATATGTGATTAGGAATATGATGAAAAAGATGTATAATGATGCAAGAAATCATGTGTAAGTTGTGATGAAGAGGGGGAGAAGAAAAATTCCCTCCAATGTGTGTATAGTAAGATGAAGTTCATTTATATAAGACCCCTTAACAATCATGAATGAACTATAGGTCACGAGTGCGTCTTCGGGAAATAGCTTGAGAGTATAAGATAGATAGATAAATCGATGAAGTGTATAACATATAGATGGAGCAAGGTTCTTATTGTAATAGATCCTTCAACAATCATGTGAGAAGCATTAGAACATGACTATGTCATCAAGTGGTGAGGTGAGAAGAATCACCTACCAAATATTAAGTCGGCATGAGTAGTGGCAGCAAGATGAGTGTATGAACCAAATTTAATGTCTAATGAGATGGTGACAATGATAGGAGATGCGGTGGTGGGAAGAAAAAATGTTGACGGCTTAGGTAGCCAATGTGAAGCAGAGCACTTTGCAGCGGGTGAGATGGTGTAGCGGTAGATGAGCGAGGTAGTAATCGTGCATGAATAATGACCTGAGGAGATGGATGAATAATGACCTTAGAGGCGGGAAAAGTAGATAAGTGAACTGGAGTAATGAACACTTGCATGGAATCGAGACACAAACCTCTCATGAGAGCGAGAGCCAAAAAAATGACTCCTTTATCTTCTAATTGTTGCATTTTATCTGAAGAGAGATCAACAATCATTGTCACAATGGCCATTGATGCGATGATAGTTGCAATAAGGACAATCGCTTAAGTGATGCGAGGATGAGGAGGATGTTGTTAATTAGGAGGCAAGTGAATCAAGCACTTATCAAGCAAAGCACGCAACACATCATGAGGCTTAGCAACACATGAAAATTTCAATGGCTCCCAGTAGGAGATGTAGAAGACTTAGGTGGAGACCAACGTGGTGGAGGAGATTAAATATGCTTGAGCAATGGAGTAGAATGAAATTTCTTGTGGGGTGGAGGAGATGGAGACCTTGGAGAACACTTAATAGATGGAAGAGGATAAGAATTAGAAGATGCTACAAGTAGTGCAGAAATAATGCCGGAGGATCTATAACATGTGTAGAAATTAGATCTTGTTCTAGATCAATGACCTTATAGTATAATAGTGTAAATGATTCACATGTGTCATATTGCAAGCATTATTTTAAAGAAGGAATCAAGCCACGACAAAAATGAATTGCTTTTCTAAATAAATGGGATGAAATACTAACTGATGCATGAAAGCATTGAAATGCAAAATATAATCAATGATAGGTTTTGTCTTCCTATATGTAAGCCAGGTAAGCAACCATGTGTGACTTCAGGACCATTATTAAGCATGAAGCGTTGAAGAAAGGCCTCTTCCATCTCACAATAAGTACTAATAGATCCAAAAGGTAGATGTGTAAACCATTGGAGATCACCATCGAGTAAGACTATGATGGTGTGCTTTAATCAATAATCGATCGTTCAAGTAAGAAGCCATAGCTAAACAATAATGCTTGAGATGCATATATGGATTGCTAGTACCATTGAAACATGAAAATGTAGGCATGATAAAATATTTAGGGAATGCTGAATTGTGAATATTTTTGGAATGGGATTGCCATGTAAAGAATTTTTATCAATAGAAGCATAATAGGATTTTATTTCAAGAGTGAGAGATTGGACTTGAGATTGTAATTGTCCAACAACATGCATGAGTGATAGAATATCATGTGGAGGAATAGTAGATGTGAGAGGTACATTGAGTGGTTGAAGCTTGCCATTATGAGTGATCATAGGAATGTCAAGAAGAAGTGGAGGATGTCGATGCTATAGGCACACTAGATGTAGGTGCGGAAGAAGTAATATGCAGTGAAGAACATGGAATATTGGTAGAAGCATTGGGAATAACATAGGAAGAATTGATGGGAGACAAAACAATAGAAGGAGAAGAATCATCATGCATGTTATTAGATACAACCTCGAAGAAGATGAAAGTGGAGTAGAGAATTCACATTTAGCAATATGAAGAGAAGTAGATTCATTACAAACACATGCATCATCGATATCGACAAAAAGTATCGCATGCAAGGATTTCATCAAGCATATCATCAACATATAATGAAGTAGGAGAAGAACTATCATGAGATGTATCATTATAATCATTAGAAACATTTTCAGAAATGCAAGGAGTATGAGATGTAACTATACAATCATCCTGACTAGTATGAGAAATAACATCATGCACATGTACATTTTCATCATGATTTTTTCTACAATATCGAAATCAAGACCAAGCATATAATCAATAATAACATCATCAAGAGTTTTAGCAGAAAATAGAAGAAGGTGGAGTAGTCATAGTGCGAAATGAATAACAAGGAGTACAACCAAAAATGTTCTTCTTGAGAAATAAGGTTGTAAGAAGAATGAGAAAAACTAGTAGGAATGTTGCATTCATTGGCCAGAAGTTGTCTTTGAATGTCACTATCGAGTTGAGGATTGTGAAAAAGAAGCTTGAGTTCAGCCTCAACAACATCATCAAGGATAGGATTAACACTCACATGATGCATAGCTTGCCTAGGAGAAGAATAACTAATTTGAGCCATTAGTGGATCCTAGGGTAAAGGATTTCAAATCTAAGGGTTCACCAAAATGATTCAATAAAATCTGAAATATTTTATTGAAATCTAAATTTAGAAAACTGTTATAATGATGTACAACAAGATACAAAATGCTAAGAAAAGTTTAGTAATGTGATTATGAAAACAAATGAGAGGCATAGGAAACTTACCTTGATTTTCGTTTATCCTAGAGTATGTCTTAACTGGAAAAACTAATGAAACAACAGATCTCGAGTGTCGCAACGTACGTAAAAAATGCAAAAGTGTTGGGAGTGATGAGATAGGGACGCTTGGGTAGGAGCGAGGGCACCTGTAGGGTCCCTAGACCTCTATGGGGCACTGGAGTCCAGAAAAAAGGTCATATTCCAATTTCATCAATGTCGCTTAGGGTTTTGTACTTTCTTGCCGATGATTTCTGTATGTCACACTTAGATCACTAAAGTAACTATAAATATACAACACAAATAATAGCTTGCAAAATTATCAAAATATATCAAATCCTAAAAAATAAATATGTAAAATGAGGGGTTGGACTGTCCTCAACTATCAAATAAGTGAACTTATGATCGAGCGCTACACTACATCTCAAACCCAATGTAGTTTTATGTGCTTGTGTGTGCAATAGTGCTCCTAGGTTTCCCTCGCACCGATGATGCTAAGATAACGGTTGTAACTAGATAAAATGCAAATGTGTGGATGGAAAAATGAACTTCCCCTTCCTATGTAGTGTGTATGCAAAGTAATAATCCCAAGATGCAGTCCCTTTGATATGTAGATAGATATCCCTTGATAGAAATTACCTGCCATTATAATGGTATGTATGTTGTGTTTATATAGGGATCTCTTGCTTGAATTTTGACACTAATGACCTGACATGCCAACTAGGACCTCGGGATATGAGTAAGAAAACCAAAAAGGCCAACCACAAATGTCAAAAATGTGAACAAGAACAAAGGGGACATGAGTTCCCAGGTTGGATAGGAGCACACAGGCGTTGGTGTCCAGATCCTAGGCATTGGTTTCTAGAGACAACTGATGACAAATGTGTGAAGACTGACAGACAAGGATCCATGTGACCTGACCAAAACTAGGTGTATGAGTGACATATGTGAGAGATAAAGACAATAGAAATAATCAAAACAAGCAAACAAACTAGGAAGTGTGTCATTAGTGAATAATTTTCTTACTCAAGATCCATATATAAAACAACATACTTTGTGGTATAGTAAATATTAGTAAGTGCATGATTTTGTGTCTACGGTATCCATGCATATGGTACCAAATAGTGTGATGATACAAGATTCTTATCTATTTGTCTTTTTGTAATAAACATTATTCCATTCATTTTTATTGGCCACATGGTTAGATATGGTTTTAATAATAACAATATGTTCATTTCTATTATTAGCATATCTCTTTATATACATTTTTTTGTCAACGTTATAATCAATATTAAAATTTATATAATCATGAACATGGGCATCAATAGAAGAAGAAACATTAATATCATAATTATTTAACATTTTCTTTGTACAAGGTTGAACTAAATGATTCTAAATTTAATCAAAATAAACACCACTCAATCTAGCACTTTTCTGGCAAGTGTAAGAGATTTGGCTTTCCTAGGTGGCATAAGATGAAATCACATGAAAAAAAAAGAGCTAAGAATCAAACATAATGTAATAGATGTGAGAACCAAGGTTTTGATGAAACCCTAAAGGGTAAAAATAAAACATGAGGTTGTGTATTTGAAGAAATTATTTGGCTCATGCGTTTTGATAAAACTACACCATAAGAATAGTATTATTAAAACTAGAAATTATAAATCAGATTGTAATAAGTTCTACAAATTATAAATCATATTCTAATAAGTGGTTATCCTAATCAAATCTGAGTTATGTGAAATTGAGGGTTTAGAGTAGTCATATTACTTGGAGAATAATATACCATTGATTAAGGCATGGAGAAGGAACAAACTCACCAATTAGTGTTTCTAGAAGATGAAACAATGTACTCAGATGTTGGATAAATGTTGGAAGCGAATCATCAAAGTTTTTGGGAGATTTTAGTATTTGAAATGTGCTCTATATGGGTTTAGAAGTACTAAATATGTTTGGTCTAAACTTATTTGACTCAAATTGTACTATGTTCGAATGTGTTTGTAAGCAATGAATGTGTTTGAGATAGATTCGTTGAAATTCAACCTCTATGTGCAAATTTTCCAAAATCTAATCTTTTTTTCTTTGGACTTGTAATGTTGTAATGAGCCGTGACATGGCTAAAATTCCTTCTTATTTGTCCAATATCTACCTTTACTTTCCTTAAAGATGAGAGACCCAAAAAGGGGGTTAATTGTTTGGGTAGGACTAACACCGACCACCCCTATGATGGTTGAGCATTTCTTACTCACTAGAAATCCTAAAAAGGACTCAAACCCACGTACTTCTCCCTAAGCCTATGATCGAGACACAACTAGCAATGTAGAATACACACTTAAAATAAAACCCTTGATTTGACATTTGACACTTGATAACATGCTCTTTGAGACCTTAGATGCTTCAAAAAAATTCTTAGTTGATCAAGGGCTACGCTTAGAAGATTTTGGAAGAATATATTTTGTGTGTGCAATGATATTCAAAGAGGGAAGTGTTGTCTAGATGAATCAAATGTCTTAATGAAATTTTTATTAAATAGAAGACTTTCTCTTAGTTTTCCTGATCAGGGAAACCTAAAATCCAGTTGAGAGTGACTAAAATAAGTTTCCAATTCGAAATTATGATAATTAGGTAGGCAAAAGATGGGTTGAAAAATGCTAGACAAGTTCATGGCTAAGTTGTGATGTTTATCTAAATACAAATTAACGTTTGCTTAAATTTTAATTATTCTAATAATGCTAAACTGGAAAATAGGGACAACCTAATGAATTAAAGAATGTTCAAAATAGAAAAATATGTAAAGTAATCTCAAATATATACATTCATAGACAAAATATTTTTATAAATATAAGTGTTATTCTCAAATGCGCCTCTAAATTATTACGCTGAAGGCGTTCCCCCTATGGGAAAGGCCCTGCAAACGTTTCTACGACTGTATTAAATTTGACGGTTTGACGATCGTGTTTACATTTGTGCTTCTCCTCCCTATTTTAGCTTTTCTCTACTATTTTTAATAATTTTGTTTCCAATAATTAACAATGTTAGCTTTCGTTTTTAATTAATAACAATTTTAACTTTTATTTTTAATAATTTTGTTTCTAATAATTAACAATTTCTACGATTGTGTTAAATTTGACGGTTTGATGGTCGTCTTGACGTTTGTGCTTTTCCTCCCTATTTTAGCTTTTCTCTACTATTTTTAATAATTTTGTTTCTAATAATTAACAATTTTAGCTTTTGTTTTTAATTAACAACAATTTTAGCTTTTATTTTTAATAATTTTGTTTCTAATAATTAACAATTTTAGCTTTTGTTTTTAATTAGGTTGAGCTGAAAATAGAAATCTCTACTATTTTTAATAATTTTGTTTCTAATAATTAACAATTTTAGCTTCTTTTTTTTAATTAACAACAATTTTAGCTTTTATTTTTAATAATTTTGTTTCTAATAATTAACAATTTTAGCTTTTGTTTTTAATTAGGTTGAGCTGAAAATAGAAATCTCTACTATTTTTAATAATTTTGTTTCTAATAATTAACAATTTTAGCTTTTGTTTTTAATTAGGCTGAGCTAAAAATAGAAAAGGGAGATCAATAATAGATTGCAAACACTATATAAGGCTTAGGGGAGGTAGAAAATAAAGTATACACACACGAAAAAAGGGAGATCAAAAGGAGATTCAGGAATTTAGAGTGATGCAGAGAATATACAGACACAAGAAATAAAAGAAAACAATAGTGGAAGCACGAGAAGTCAGATTGATGTTTCAGACACTTCTTTTGGATTGGTAAGTTATGCTCTAGACGCCTTTACATAGTTCCTTTAAGAATTTGTGGATGATACTGTTAGGGTTTAATCTTTGTTGTTTAAAATAATTTATTTTTTGTATGCACTAGTCTGGTGCCATACTATATCTGTAGCATATTCATTTAATTGACAGACATGAATCTAAGTTGTATTATCAACATTGTGAGAGCATGTAATTGACAGACATGAATATGAGTTGTATTATCAACATTGTGAGAGCATGTTTCACCAAGACCGGTTGTGACTTGGTGTTTCGTATGTAAAGTTGCTTTTGAATGGTATATGTTTTTGATTTAGAGGGATAGTTATTACTTTTGTAGTTGATGTTGATAAAAGGTGTAATTGATTTTGTAAGTGTAGGAATATAGATGAACCATTACATTTAAAGGTTCTATAGTGGTAGCCTTTTGTAGGCAATTATAAGTCCATGGGACTTGTGGATAGTTAATCCCCAAGCCATTTTAATTGGCAATTGTCTTTGATTCCCTCTCGAAATAGGGGGTAGGGGGTATAGGGATTTTTATTAAGATTTATTTACAATGAAATTACAAGGCATCAATGTTATAGAAGTTTCTTTTTTTCAATTCTTAGTTAAGGAATTTGAAACTTAATTAGATTGTAACGAGTACTAGTCATGTGTTTGTGTAAGATAGGCATCACAAATAACAAGATAATATGGGCCACTTCAACAAGCTATGTGAAGGGATCAATAGTTTGATTTCATAAGGTGATGGCTATTTGGTTGATTTGATTGATTGATTAATTGTCACAAGGCTTGATGAGTGAAAGGTGATGATATGTGACCCCCTCAAGTAATAGTTTTTGTGCTCCAACTTGCCCCAGGTAGGCGTAGGATAAAAAGTGGCCCATCTGAATTTTCAAATTTGATCTCTTTTCTCAATGTTATTTCAGGTTTCATGGCGACGTCGTCATTTCTAGGAGAATTTAGGGTTTCCTTATTATGAGATGGAAGATGCCTAGCAATGAGGTGTTCCTTTTATTCTCCACATCAAATTTGATGTTCATTTGACCATTATGGAATAGTTCATCCATACATTTGACTTCCATTGGACTATCACTTAGATGTTTTTTTTTCTTTTTTCTTAGAAAAGTTAAAAAAAATAGTAATATATATAATAATGTTTAGACCCTTTTTCTTGAATTGACAGTAATGTGTATCTATCACAAATCAATGATAAATTGATAGATAATTTAATGAAGTTATTGATTAAAACGGTATGTGAAAAATCTAAGCTAAGAACCTTAAAATTGATATCTATCAATGCATTTCACATAGATACATTTAATATAATATACTTATTATATTTTATTTTTAAAAAAAAATTATATACTTATTATATTATTTTTTTAATTTTTAATTTTTAATATTTATATTATCTAATATAATGATAGGCACCTCACGATTAAGATACCTCATATATAAATGTATTTAAAATATCTATACTAGTCTTCTAGCAAGTATTTGAAGTAATTAGATTGTAGGAAAGGGAGAAATATGTGGAAAATATAATAGCAAATAAAGCTGGAGATAGTCCATAAGATTTTTGTTTGAGCTTTTATGAGCATTTGAATTAAAAATTGAAAAACTCTCATTTTGACAATCTGTTTTGCTACTGCCCAACCCCAAATTTTCAGTTGGTTTAACTTAGATTTTCCTTTGTAACCAACATATTATTTAAAGATCTGTTTACAAATTATTTACTCTAGGTAAATTTTAATGGTGGGTTTATCTAGGATAAATCATAAAAGGAATTCAGAACTACTTTCTACATCATGAGTAATGCAGCCTCTGTGCAGTCTAACACAAGTTTAAATTTTGAAAGGTGGTTTGCGATTTCATACACACTTCATACTCATAAACACAACATCAATTGGATTTAGATGTCAGAAAAGAAAGAAAAATCCCGAAATTATGTTTTCCATGGGTTATAGGGGAAATTGATCGAGTACTTACAATAAGAACACATATGAGTATATAATTAGATTCCACTCGAGCAATTACAAGAACCTAGTATCAACATGGAAATGCCCAGTGAGAATTAGAATTTACTCCATCAACATGGAAATGCAGGAATACCGTAAGGCTTTGAACTCTGGCAAGATCCGTACAAACTCTCTTTTCCAGTGACTTAATGCTTTGGCTTACTGTTTCAAAAACTCCCTCTTTCAATGCTCTCAGAAATGATCTTGTCAAACAAATAGCTCTTCGAATAAATAAAATATTGGACAGTAAAGAGGAAGATGAGGTGAAAATATGGTTAAATGAGAGGTTGATCGAGAATAAGTTCACTCTGTTTCTTGATGATGTTTGGGAAACAAGTGCAAATTCCTTGTTAGCCGAGTTATGTGTGCCTCTCATCTCTCCACACCACAACTCGAACATCATCATTGCCACTTCCAGAAGTAGCAGTGCGCTGTTACAGGTGAGAGTTCCAGCTCCATCCATCATCCAAGTGCAAGAGTTGAGGGAAGAAGACAGCTGGTAGTTGTTCTGTTTGCATGCCTTTCGACACAGTGATGGAATTTCTGACAGATTTAACATTGATGAAAAAACAACAAGGATTGTTTTCAATGAGTGTGGTGGAATTCCCTTGGCTCTCAAAGTGATAGGGCAGGCGATGGCAGGTGTCACCGACTTAAATGAATGGAAATTTTCTTTGAAGAGGTTGTAGAACGCAGAGATATACAGTGATGTTACAGACAAGCTCTTTGTTAGGTTAAGATTGAGCTATGACGCTTTGGTTGATTTTGACATTGCTTTGTAGTTGTGCTTTCTCTACCTCTCTGTCTTCCCAAAAGATGAAGTTATCCTTACTGGACATGTCAGTTAGTTATGGATTGGAGAAGGGTTTGTGACTAGACAGGATCCTCTCCAAATAAGACAACGATTCATCAATTTGTTAGTCGATCACTGCCTTATTGATCCGCTCCTGAAGGATTCTAATGGAAAGGTAGTATTTTTCAGGGTGCATGATATGTTGCATGATTTAGCGCAAAAAATTGCTGAGAAGGAAGATAAATGCTTCTTTCGTGCAGGGAGAAATTTGCAAGAGTTTCTAGCTGATGATTGTTCGGCACACTTCAGAATTTCATTGATGGGTAACAGTTTAACTAATGTTCCAAATACTTTTGAATCTTCTCATAACCACTCCTGGTTAATGCGTAACAATCCTGATTTGAAAAAAATCCCCAACAGGTGATTGGGAGTATGATCTCTTTGAGGGTTCTAGATTTTCCAGGACTATCATCCTGTCATTGCCAAAAAGCATACGATGTTTAAAGCATTTAGTTTTCCTCAGGTTAGGCTCTACCACCATCAAGAGACTCCCCAACTCTATCCCTACTCTTACAAACCTTCAAATACTTGATCTTAATAGCTCTCATATTACAGAACTCCCATCCAACATTTCTAAGTTGACTTCCCTAAAACTTTTGGACATCAATAATTGTGAGCATCTGTAGTCCATACCTTATGGGATTTCATATCTTTCATCTCTGGAATACCTGAGTGTCAATGGTTTTCTGAATGGTTTTAGTGTAGAGACGGGAAGGAATAAGAGCATAGGACAAATACTCTCAAAACTCAAAAGGTTGGAGCTTGAAAACAATGGCGAAACAATTCGACAAGGAATGTTAGAAAGAATGAAGGAAATGGAGTCTTTGACCTTGAAACTCACACAGATGGAAAGCCTACCTCATGACATGATTACCATGTCAAATGTAAGGAAAATCCACTTAGTATGCCCTCAATTACTTTCAATAGATGATTCATTTTGTGGATTTCAACATCTGAGCTACATTAATTTGTGCAAATGTGACGCGTTGAAACAACTGCCTGCCTTGCACAAACTTGTGAGTCTTAAGCACCTAGAGATCCTTGCTTGCCCCAATATAGAGAAGTTACCAGAGGAATTTGGTGAGAGTGGAGCATTTCCTAAGCTGGAGGTATTTTCAATGTTTCAGCTGGATAAACTAGAGGAGCTACCAGTAGTGGAGGAAGGAGCTATGCCTTCTCTTAAAACATTGACAATCATGGAATGCGAGGCTTTGCAGATGCTGTCAGAGAGTTACTAGAATTTGAAGAGCGTGGAAAAGATAAGAGTGTATGGTTGCACGATGGTTCTCGATACAATTGAAATACCAATAATGACCAAGGTGCAAACAGTAGCATTATCTACCATAGACACTCAAGCATGGCAAGAGCGCTTTCAAGAAATGACAGACAAGGATGAAGATATGCTTTACAGTGAATTTTGGAGTAATGAGTTGTTGCATGAATGGAAGGTCTTTGCACAACTTCTTCCGGGAAACAACATGAGTCTTGATAGTCTTGAAATGTTGGGGAAATGATATTTTGACATACATAATAATTGGAACATACCTAACGTTTCACCTGATTTACAGATAATGGTTCACCATTCATCGAGAGAGAAAAGTCAAGCATAATTAACACCAACATATAGACCACACCACCATCTTCCACACTACTTTTGTCTTCAGAACAACAACTAGCTCTTGATACCATACTACACCATTCAACAAATAAATCCCTTCTACCTCCACTAAGATTGATAATTCAAGGAACAACTGGCACATGAAAATAATTTCTGATAAATAAAATATAGAATTCATTCACAACAACATCAACCACATCTCCCTCACATCTCCTTTTGCTCTCCCCTACCGGTGTTTCAACATTCAACATCTCCGCATCCACAATCCAGGCAGGCCTCTCGCATTGCAAATTTTTGGGTTGACATAGGCCTCATAAATGGTTCTACAGGAAAAATCAACGACAATGTCTATGACGCATCAATGCCACCACCAGCATTACCTTTATTTGTTGTTGTCAAATTTGATTGATACAATGACCCATGTTGGGATCCCTCCAACCCGTTACATATTCCCATACCCCTATTTTGAGAGGGAATCGAAGACAATTTCTGATTAAAATGGCATGGGGATTAACTATCCATAAGTCTCAGGGACTTACTTTGCATAGAGAAATTGTTGACATTAGGACCACTGAAAGCCAAGGTTTGACATTCACACCTTTCTCCAGAGTTCCCTCACTTGCAAATTTTTGGATTTCACCTCCTTTTTCATTCAAAAGATACTCAAAAATGGCACACGTAACAACACTTGGAGCAAGAAGAAAGGAGGAGTCAAGACTACTATCACTCATCCCATCATAAATACTACCCTCTACTTTGATAGCACCTCCACTACTACTCTATTCAACACTTCTTGTATCCAAAGTGGTAGTGTCATTCAAGGGGTATAAAATGTATTCATGTTTAGTGAAAATAAAATTGCCCACAAAAGGCTACCATTCATGATATAAAATATGTAAATGTACAAAGGTCTTCATGTATACATGTTTAGATCAAATGTAGTGATATAAGATTTGTAACTATACATGTACAAATTTGTAACAAATTTAAATGTACACATAGAACAAATTAATGTAATGTTTAATCTATTATCCTACACTACCACTATCAATCCCACTCGTTATCGACTATACAAAAAAAGGTTTTTTCAACAAAAGACCAACCAAACAACTGATGCAACACTAGCATAATTTCCTGAAATAATTACAAACCACATCAACTATAAAAGTAATTAACTATCCAAAAAAATATCAAATGTATTCATGTTTAGTGCAAAAAAATGGCCACAAAAGGCTACCACTCATGATATAAATTTGCACATGTACGAAAGTCTTCATGTAACATGTTTAGTACAAATAAAATTGATAGAAAAGCGCTACCACTCATGATATGAGAATTACAAATGTATATGTACGAATTTGTAACAAGTTTGAAATGTAGAGATGGAACCTTTAAATGAAGTGGTTCATCTATATTCCTACACTTAACAAATTCAATCACACCCATTATCAACATCAACTACACAAGTAATAACTATCCCTCTAAATCAAATAACATATATTGTTTGGAATTCACATTGCATTGTACACATGTGATTGCTAGTTATTATTATTATTATTTCTTTGCTTATCTCATCTAAGTGATGTCCCCACAATGTGACACTTACACTTTGAATCGACATGTCATCTATTTTGGTGGTAATGGCCCTCATGTTTCACTCCCTCAACTTTTTCCTTTCTCTCTCCATCGCACTCAGCTTCGCCATGTTCTTCCTCTGTGTCCTTTGCTTTGCACCGCTCTCAATATAAATATAATATATGTCTTTACAATAAAAAATATGAAACAAGATCTGTTAATAAAAGTGTAGAAATATAGAGGAAGCACTTCATTTAAAGGTTCTATCTACATTTAAAACTTGTTACAAATTCGTACATATACATTTCTAAATCTTATATCATGAGTGGTAGCGTTTTATGGGCATTTTTGGCAAATCTTATATCATAACAAAAGTGCAAGTAATATTCATTTATTTTCTTAATAGTACTTTCAATCCACATAGTAGTAGGAGACAATGGTATGTTAATGTCAAAGGAAATACAACAATTTTCTTTTAAAGCGGGAAAAAGAGGGAAACATAGATATGGAATAACTAACATAGTGTTGATAGTTCAAAGTATAGAAAGGAATGGATGAGGGTGTAAAGTTTGAAGGGACGGATGCGGTAGAAATATTTGCGTAAAGAAGGTTACAGAGGAGATGCACTACCATCCACTTTCTTTGAACTGAGGATGACACATTTCAATCTGTTGATTCCGATATGTCTCTTTTTCAAGGAAAGTGTGAAGTAGTATTCGTTGCCGATGACATTGCTTGTAATTTCACTATTTGCATCTTTTTCTATAGACAATAGGTGGAGGTTGTTAGCTGCAACACCCATGATTGACTCAGTTATCTCATCAAAAGCAGTAACTGATTGAAGTTCCCCTGTTGGGTCCTTTAGATCGATCCATGAGTGCATATCTATACTCATAGTTATGAACTTGTATGTTGCAACTCGAACAAAACCATGAACCATTTCCATGCTCTCACACTTTTTTCTTACATTGTTTGTCACCTTTTTGAAGAGGACATGATGTGTTAAAAAAATTGTCCATACTAATATTTGTGATTTCTTTGAACTGAGGATGACATATTTCAATTTGTTGATTTCGTGGTATGTCTCTTTTTTCAGGGAAAGTGTGAAGCAGTATTCATTGCCGATGACATTGCTTGTAATTTCACTATTCACATCTTCATCTATAGACAATAGGTGGAGGTCGCTAGCTGCAACACCCATGATTGACTCAAATGTCTCATCAAAAGTAGTAACTAATTGAAGTTCCCTTATTGGGTCCTTTAGATCGATCCTGAATGTATATCTATACTCATAGGTCTAAACTTGTACGTTGCAACTCGAACAAAACCATGAACCATTTCCATGCTCTCGTACTTTTTTCTTCTGCATTGTTTGTCACCTTTTTGAAGAGGACATGTCGTGTAAAACAATCTGTCCATGTTGATATTTTTGATTTCTTCAGTAACCATGACCCATTCATTTCCCTCAATATTCCCCATTTGTACGACCTACAAAATCATTGTTACAGAGGTCAAACTTTTTAGAGGGCCCAGAAATTTGCTTGTGATAGAGGGCATCGAATGGGAGTAGTCATCGGTATCAAGCTAACCATGAAGTGCAGTAGTTTTTGAAATTGGGGGTTGACGTAACATTTGGTACTTGAAACAGTGTCAACTAAGGTCCCATCAAAACTAGAGTTGTGAACAACTTTCAAGGCAAGGACCGGAAGATGTTGTATACAAAGAATGTCTTCAAGTTCTTTGCTTATCTCATCTAAGTGTTGTCCCCACAAAGTGATAATGAAACTGAATCCTGATATGTCCTTTAATTAGGTGTTGAGTGTTTTGTTCCCCAATGAGGCCATTTCAAAGCGTCCCAAGTTGGACGTTAGACTGATCATTGACAAGGCTTTTTAAGTTGCTGTCATACCTAAAAACATCTTCTATAACTAACATATTTCTTTTCCCTCTCCAGTTTAATATGATGTAGACTAGGAACATACATGGCATTTCACATGATTTACGAGATAAGCTGTTTCATCATTCATCGAGAGATAAAAGGCAAACACAAATAACACCAACATGTCAGGCTACACCACCATCTACCACACTACCTTTGTCTTTAGAACAACTAGCTCTTGATACCATACTACAACATTCAAAAACAAAACACTTTTGCCTCCACTAAGATTGATACTTCAAGGAACAACGCACAGAAAATCATTTCTAATAAATAAAATCTAGAATTCATTTACAACAAAGATCAACCACATCCCCATCGCCTCTCCTTCTGCTCACCCCTACTTGGTGTTTCAACATTCAACATCTCTGCACACACAATCCATCCACCCTCTCGTATTCGAATTAAAGAATTAAAACCCGTTGAAGGCCAAGCATTATAGTCTTTTCAAGAGTCACTAAAACATATAGAATATGTTCTTATTGATGAAATGAGTTTCATCGGCCCAAATTTGCTAGGAAAATTGACAGTAGGCTACACGAGGCTTTCCCACACTAAAAACATCTAAATTTGGAAACAGATCAGTCATCCTCCTCGGCGACCTCGAGAAATTACCACTGGTTATGGACAATCCTCTTTATGTAATTAAATCATATGGAGCCACCATTTGGAAGGGATTTCATTCATCCATTACATTGCAAACAATATTTCAGCAACAAGGAACAACTGATGCACAAGTTTCATTCTAAAATTTACTGCTCAACATGCGAGATTCAACCCCTCTTATTGAGGACTGGAACTCCTAATGTCTGCACAAACACACACCTAACTCAGCAAGAGCTCAAAATTTTTAAGGATGCACCACATTTGTTTGCAAAAATGACCTCGTGGACTCCCACAACCTTCAGATGTTGAAGGCATTGAACGTTCTGATCGCCCAATCCATTGCTGAAAGTAACAGGTGGGCTAGACCAAGAAATCTTGATGATGATCAGTTGGAGCACAAATTTCTGTTGTGCAAACAACAAAAAATCATGCTTATTACAAATTTATGGGTTGTGCGCAGGCCTCATAAATGGTGCTACAGGAACAATCACCGACATTGTCTACGATGCATTAATGCCACCACCAACATTACCTTTATTTGTTTTTTGTCAAATTTGATAGATACAATGGGCCATGTTGGGATCCCTCCAACCTGTTACATATTTTGATACCCCCTATTTCGAGAGGGAATCGAAGATAATTGCCACTTAAAATGGCATGGGCATTAACTATCCACAAGTCCCAGGACTTACTATGCATAGAGCAAACAGCACAACATTGGAACCAATGAAAGGCAGGGTCTGACATTCACAACTTTCTCCAAAGTTTCCTCGCTTGAAAATCTGTGCATTTCACCTCCTTTTTCATTTGAAAGGTACTCAAAAATGGCACACAAAGCAACACTTGGAGCAAGAAGAAAGGAGGAAGCAAGACTACTATCACTCAACCCTTCATAAATACTACACTCTGCTTTGATAGAACCTCCACTACTACTTTACTCAACACTTCTTCTATCCTAAATGCCATTTCCGTTCAAGGGGCACACATGTACTCATGTTTACCAGAAATAAAATTACCCTCAAAAGGCTACCATTCATGATATAATTCTTCTCATGTTAAGTTCAAATAAAACAGTCCACAAAACAATACCACTCATGATATGAAATTTGTAAATGTATATGTATGAATTTGTAACAAATTTGAAATGAAGAGATGAAACCTTTAAATGAAGTGGTTCGTCTATATATCTACAATTACAAAATTACACGTTTCAACATACATGTTTGATTTTTCCTTTTTATTGTTTCCCATTTCTTTATGTTAACCAAAACAACACATTATTAATGTCTTCATATACGATAAAATACCTAGAAATTTAAAATGCTAAGAAAGAACCATGCAAATTATAATTGTTTCCATCCAAAGCTTAGTACATTATATCACTTTTTTGCATTTTGAATAGTTTTAAGGGTAAGACCTCATGTTTGCATTTTTAAATGAAGTGACTCATCTATATTTCTACACATACAAAATCAATCACCCATACACAACTACAAAAAAACTATCCCTATAACACAAATAACATATACCATTTTTGTTTGCAAAATTCCTCAAAGAAATATGGTCTCATGAAATGCTATGATTGTAGGATATGCACAAAATAGCTCTAACAATGATGCTCTCAAACTCGTTGAGGTAAAAAAAAAAATTGGAATGTCTACCGTAACCATTTCAGATTTGTTTATATATAATTGCATATTTTGTCTCATTTTAGTTTCATGGAGAGATAATATGTTAAAGCACTTAGTCATTCTTTCAATCTACTTTTACAACAACACTTCACATTCACTACATTCTTGAGAGTGAGTATTAACAAAATTACATGTCTCACTTGAATTTGTATTCAATTATTACACAACTAATTGTTATCTAACATCCCTTCTAATGTATTTCAACATTTGTTCTAGATTTAATAGAAAATCGTATTGTCAATCACACCCCTTATCAACATCAACTAAAAAGTAATAATTGTCTTTCTAAATCTAATAACATATACCATTTGGCATTCACATATGTAACATCGATATTTGTTGTCAAATGTGTGATTGAAAATAGAGATCTCTACTATTCTTAATAATTTTGTTTCTAATAATTAACAATTTTAGCTTTTATTTTTAATAATTTTGTTTCTAATAATTAACAATTTTAGCTTTTGTTTTTAATTAACAACAATTTTAACTTTTATTTTTAATAATTTTGTTTCTAATAATTAACAATTTCTACGACCAATTAAATTTGAAGATTTGGCGACCGTCTTGACGTTTGTGCTTTTCCTCCTATTTTAGTTTTTCTCTACTATTTTTAATAATTTTGTTTCTAATAATTAACAATTTTAGCTTTTGTTTTTAATTAACAACAATTTTAGCTTTTATTTTTAATAATTTTGTTTCTAACAATTAACAATTTTAGCTTTGTTTTTAATTAACAATTTTAGCTTTTGTTTTTAATTACGTTGAGCTAGAAAATAGAAATCTCTTCTATTTTTAATAATTTTGTTTCTAATAATTAACAATTTTAGCTTTTGTTTTTAATTAATAACAATTTTAGCTTTTATTTTTAATAATTTTGTTTCTAATAATTAACAATTTTAGCTTTTGTTTTTAATTAGGTTGAGCTGAAAATAGAAATCTCTACTATTTTTAATAATTTTGTTTCTAATAATTAACAATTTTAGCTTTTGTTTTTAATTAACAATTTTAGCTTTTGTTTTTAATTAGGCTGAGCTGAAAATAGAAAAAGGGAGATCAATAATAGATTGCAAACACTATATAAGGCTTAGGGGAGGTAGAAAAGAAAGTATACACACAGAGAAAAAGGGAGATCAAAAGGAGATTCAGGAATTTAGAGTGATGCAGAGAATATACAGACACAAGAAATAAAATTAAACAACAGTGGAAGCACGAGAAGTCAGATTGATGTTTCAGACACTTCTTCTGGATTGGTAAGTTATGCTCCAGACGCCTTTACACAGTTCCTTTAAGAATTTGTGGATGATACTTTGTTAGGGTTTAATCTTTGTTGTTTAAAATAATTTATTTTTGTATGTTTGCAGTGCAGGTGCCATATCATATCATAGCATATTCATTTAATTGACAGACATGAATCTAAGTTGTATTATCAACATTGCGAGAGCATGTAATTGACAGACATGAATCTGAGTTGTATTATCAACATTGCGAGAGCATGTTTCGCCAAGCACTAGTTGGCAACTTGGTGTTTCATATGTAAAGTTGCTTCTGAATTTTGCATGAGATAGTCAGCCACATATCTGATCAATGATACTCTCTCTTGTGATCTGAATGATTTCCTATAAGCAAATTTGTGTTTCCGTCCCAAATATCCCTGGTTTAAAATTAAATAAGTAAATGAAAATTACGATAATCAACTCATAAACAAACAAATGGCTGATTTGTGGGCCTGATATAGTTGATGAAATTGGTTATACAACAAATATGGACGTGAATTAGCTTATCTCAATTATTTCTATTTTATAGGGAATAATTAGCTTATCTTATTATTTCTATTTACTAGGTGCTCTCAGGCGTTTAATAGTGCTCAATCTAAAAAATAACTTGCTTTCTGGACAAATTCCCAATTCTCTGAATAACTGCACAAAATTGCATCACTTGTCATTGTCTAATAATACGCTTGAGGGACCAATTCCATCTGAGATATTAACAACATTGACCAGATTAGAACATCTGCTTCTAAATTCCAACAAACTCAATGGTAGTATCCTAGAAGAGATTGGTCAATTATGGAAACTGAGAGAGCTCAAGTTGAAGAACAATATCCTTACAGGTGTCATTCCCAAGGCGCTAGGAAATTGTTCTTTCATGGAGGAGTTAAATATATCTTCTAATTCCTTGTATGGCTATATTCCACAAGAATTGGGTTCACTTTCCCAACTACGAGAACTGTCGCTGGATAATAACAACCTAGGAGGATCCATTCTATATTCTCTCATGAACTGTACAAAATTGAAAATTTTGAACCTATATCGCAACAAGTTTTTGGGGACAATTCTAGAGGATGTAGGCCATAAGCTAGCCAAATTGTGACTGGTGGACCTGTCCATCAATCAGCTAAACGACAACATCCAAAAATCCATAGGAAATATTTGAAATGCTTAATTTTCTTCAAATAGAAGACAACCATTAAAGCGAGAATGGTACCCTAGGAATTGGGAATGTTGGGCGGCCTACAACAACTGACGTTTGGCAATAACAATCTGAAGGGAGATGTTTTTTCCATTCTCTTGAACTATACAAAGTTGCAAACCATTGGGTTGGAATTCAACCAGTTTGTGGGCTCTATTCCGGCAGAAATTGGCTTCAAGCTCACCAAGCTACAAGAACTTGCTGCAACACGTAATCGATTCAGTGGGAGGACCCCACATTTTAGATACTGCACTTGTCCTCCCTAAGGTCCATTCTCAACACTGGTGCCCAACATCATGTTGACTTCATTCTCAACTAATTTCTTGTTGTCTTTGCCTCTACCTTTTAGTTTCTTTATAGCCACATCTTTATCTTTCAAATTACCCTGATACACTCTTCCAAAGCTTCCTTGCCCAATTTCGTAACACTGGTTACAATAGCTTTTTATTTGAATTACCTCATCACATGTAAGGTTTGTGAAGGCAGGTAGTGGAAGATGTTCATGCCATTTCTCTTCTTAAAATAGAAATCGAAAATTGGAAGGAATGGAAAATATTTTTTAAGTAGGCTAATTCTATGGAAAACATAAGATTTAGTATAAATACATGTTATTTTGACGTCCTAATACATTATGTGAATTTTTGATGAATATCTGGCTAATATTTTCTTAAATATTTTTTCACTTGGTTTAGAGAAATTTTGTGCACTTATGTAAATAATTCTGCTCGAAGCCTTAATAAGTTTAGGTTTTTGTCACCTTGAACTATGTTTAATTGTTCAAGAGACTATTCTCATAAGTTTTCAAATCATAATTTGTAACCAATCTTTAACATGACAAGGTCTCGCGGTTTCCCCCAAATGTCTAGGATGCCACATGAAATTGTCTCAAGTACTGACCTTTCTTCAGTTCATCACACATATACAACCAGTTTCTCCTCTCCTTCAGACTGTTTTCAACCTTGCAATCCACAAACGACTGAAACAGAACACCCCACCCCTTCCAATACACAAAGATTTCCCATATTCCCACCCTCGTCGCTAACTTTAGAAGCCCAACGTCGGTTTCGCAAAAGAATAGATTTGTTGGCAAACATCCAAACTTGCTCAATCTGTTTGGAAAATTACCCTAGAATTAAAATAATTTCCTTTGAAGGTTTTCCCTCATGTAATAGATGCAAAACTGAAAAACAAGGCCACCGCTTCTCTTCATGGAACAACATGGACCCTGAAAAGCAGCCTACCATTCTTGTGTCTTTAACCCAAATCGAGGAGATGCTTATTGCATGAGTTAATCCATTCCTGCAAGTCACCCAAGTACGTGGCGGGCAATACAAATACTCAGGACACACCATAAGTTTCCCGCAAAACATTACTTCAATAGCAAAGACCCTACCCCACCACCTTGGAGATTTGGACATAGTTCTCATATAAAGGGAAGGATCTAATTTTAAAAATTATGATTTCTACGTCAGTAGATCTTGTGTTTGTGCAGCCTTGCAATATAAAATCCAACACGATCCCTATTACAAAGATGTCTTAATCGACGATGATGCCCTTTCCTCTCTACCATCCAAGTCGTCAAATGTTTCCTCCTCTCTTAACACACCCAAAGCTCACCGAGGGATCACACTGGCCTCGGGTTCTCCCAAGGAATAACTTGTTACCGTTGTCCTTAACATGATTTTTCCTACATAATTTGCATCCGTGTTTTTTTAAAGTTGTATTCTCTCTTCGTTTTCTACTAACATAGTGAATGGAGGCCCTTGCTTGTATATGTTGACATACCACTCTAAGGCTGAGTTGCTTTGGGAATTAATGTGGCTTCATGAGACCACTAGAGATTTCTGTTATTATCAATGTTGGATGCCTTAGTGGAATGGGTTGGGAAATGACACAACTCAGCTTTCTTGTAAAGTATGAATGGATTGGTTTTGATCTTTGGCTATATTCAAGGATGTTTTCTTCATAGCATTGATGCTATAAGAGGTAGGAATAGAATCAAATATGAGGATTAGGAAGAGGAGACATACTAACTCGGATGACCTTCAAACGAAGTCAAGAGATAGACTAGCTCATGTAGTCAATAATGAAGGATCAAATCCAATCTTGACATAGATGCAACAAGTGTGCAACATAAGAAAATTAGCTGTGAAAATTAGTTGATTTAGCTAAATTTATATGACCATCAGGCATACCTTGCAATTTAAACATAAATAGAAGTGGTTTGTCTTATCCTTGAAAAAATTTACTAAGCCATAGCTAAAACTAGAGGTCTCTTAAATGTAAATGTAGATATTTATGTTTTCCAAGTTAGAAAATATATAAATATTTTTCATTTGAGAATTATTATATTCCAGTTTCTAATTAAAATTTGCTAATAGATTTGTTGATTTCAAAACATCTATCTAATAACTACCATTGCTACAATGGATAGAGTGTATGGAGAGGAACTTCAAGTAAACTTTTGATGGAATCATCAATGAAAAGTTGTGTTCCTTCACAAGCACATCATCACAATATCAACCAGAACAACTAGACTTTATATCAGTGCATGAATCTGATCAAAAAATTTCAATTATCAAGTTTTCTCCACAAATTCAAAAGGTTATTTCAGTCAAAGAAGATGAATATTCAGAAACTAAAATCTAGATCTACATTCACAAGCTCAAGCAATCTTTTAGAATAAACACAAACAAAGATGAGGCAAAGATACATTTTGTTATGTTGCATTTCAAAACATTTCATCCAAATGGAGGCATAAAATTAAATTCAGAAACCAGGAAGGTAATTTACTGATTTTGCATTACTGGAGGAGTCTAATTCTAGGTCTTTATTTGATGATAATTCTTCAAAGATCGTGTCCTCCACTATCTATGGGGGGAAAGCCTATAACGTATTAACATTATTCCATATACTTTTGTCATGTGTGAGACATGGAAGGTATTGTCTGTTTGGGTTCTTATCGGTAACTCAAAGACCAATATGGTTGATTCACAACCTTCTTTTCTCAATAGTAGTTCTCTGCAACACATTCAGATTAAACATAAATAATACCCTTGATTAAAGACCTGGAACTAAGAACATGATTTCAACTTACAAAGGATCTCGATAGACATTTCGTGAACTATGACAGAGCTCTCACTACACATTTAGTGGTCTGTGATACACAGTTCAATGTGTATTTGATGGATCTTCTAGAGGGCCTTTAATGATTAAGAACAATAAGAGGGATAGGTTGATATATCTCAAAGATGGGAAGAGCATAAGCAAAAGGCTACCACTCATGATATAAAAATATGTAAATGTACGGAAGTCTACATTTATTCATGTTTAGTTCAAATAAATTAGTCCGCAAATGTAAGAAAGGCTACCACTCATGATATAAGATTTGCAAATGTATATGTACGAATTTATAACAAATTTGAAATGTAGAGATAGAACCTTTACATGTAATGCTTCACCTATACTCATACACTTACAAAACCAATCACACCCCTTATCATCATCAACTACAAAATTAATAACTATCCCTTTAAATCAAATAACATATACCGTTCGCGTTCACATCTCATGAAACACATGCAATTGCTAGTTTTAGTACACACTCGTATTCTCAAAAAGTGAAAAACCCTCCTATTTTCCAAAATCCATTTGTAGATTTTGGTTATATTTTCTTTTTCTAAAGTATCTTAGATAGAACCAAAGGATTTTCTACAAAAATTATTGCTTTTCAATTAAACCCATTACTTCTTCGAGTTAAAATTGTAGATTTTTTCAAATTTCAAGAGCATAATAATAAAAATATAAAACAAAATATACTACACAAGAGCAAACACATTAAAATTTAGGGTTTGATGTTTTTCTAAAAATTGAAAGTCTGCGCTTTGAAGTTTTTCCATAAATTAGAAACGGTCTAGAATTTATTATCAATCTTAATTGAAAAAAAAGCAATATATTCAAATCTAAGAGCATACATGATAATTAAATCTTAGGAGTCACAAGATTCACCATAAAATTAAATGGAGAAGATGTAAGATACACGAGACTCACTAAAACATGGTATAAAAATAAGTATCTAAATAATTAGACTTCACAAAACATTTATGATAAAGATATTTTGTTTAATTAAATTTTTTATTAAACATATAAAGAAGTAGAAGAAATACAAGGCTCTTATCTTATTTATATATATTTTTATAAGAAAAACTCTTTTACCAGAGCTATGAACTAGGGGTTAATGGGACCCGCCCATACAATATTTTTGATCATAAAACGGGGTGGCAAAACATAGGACATTATAAATTGCCACCACCGAAAACAAACCACCAAAAATACTATATTATATATTAAAAGTAACACGCTATTATAGACATTCTAATCGGACACATCTATTACTTTAACTTTGACATGGGTAACTAAAGTGTTGGATTCTTCTTGCTGGCCTTGCCCACCTTTGAAGCTTCCCCTTTCCTCTTGTGAAGTCCAACCTTGCGCACTACTACTACACTAGAAACTTTTAGCGAAAGCATAAGATGATTTACCCTTTTCTAGAAGATGAGACCGAATAGGAGGGGCCGAGCCAATAAGGGAAGTCATAACATCTAGGTGTAGGGGATGAATGTTCATTAGCCACAGAACCTTTCATCCTAAAAATTTTGTGAGCAGTAATTGCGAAGTCCAAAAGGACTCGTATTCCTCCTTTCTAACTCTACCAAATGAACCCTCGAGTCGAACCAAAATCCCCTCCAATGAAGCCATGATAACATTGGTGATTACATCATCAAGCCCCACTACATGTTTCGGGAGTATACTATGGTGGGAAATCAACAACACCTCTTCATTATTTCTGCATATTGCATGAGCAAATTGGTGACAAAGGCCGTAGTTATCTCAACATTGACTCGACTCTACCCGGACCCTTTTATATATTTCTCCTTGATTATTTGTTTGATTGCATTGTAGACGGAGCTAGAGCATATCTCGAAACACCTTTTAAGGTGAGTTTTGGTACGGGGCCATAGAAAGCCATTTATTTGCTTTCCTGCGAAAGATGCATGGAACCTGGAGGAACCACCAAGAAAATTTCTCTTGAAACACAAACACCTTGAATCACTAAGAGCAAATAGAGAAGGCTATGTTGAAATGAAAAAATTTGATCCCCAACACCTAAAAGAAAGCTCGCATGATTATTCTTTGGGAGTGCCTCGGAATGATTAGGGTGGGAATCATTAATAATCACCGTCATACCCTACCATTTATTTGCATCATTAAAAGTAATATGGTCCTCTGTTTGCATCACTCTAGCATTGGCTAACATGTCGTCGTGCCATGTTGGCCTCTCTAAAAATATGGAAAATATGCCACTCTTCCAACTTATCTAACCAAAACATAATATTAGAAATAAGATCATCTAATGCCCAATGCGAGGATTTTCCATTCTTAATGATGCAGCCTAGAATTTACTATAAATAACCCAAGCACATTGGCACATCACTCACCTTAGTTGAGTGCTCACTCAAAGCGCACAAATCCACTAGGTCCCTCTTTAGAGTAGCTTGATCATATTGTTAACATTTTGATGCATATATATATATTGATTCATAATCAATCATAAACAATCCACAATGCACAATCCAGATCTAGATCTTAGAATATAAAAGATGAACTAAACAATGACTATAATAAGATTTACCATGCAAGAATTAGATTCAATCATGTTCAACACCATTATCTAGCCAATATATTCCATTGCATTAGATATTGTAAAACACAGAAGCTTCTTACATTACATAAGTATCTTTATGAGTCATGCACTCAACAAGACCAACAACATAACTCTACAATAGTTCACCTCTCTCAAACTATGTAAATCAATACATATTTATAGGGGTGGGGACTTTCCCTTCACCACCCATGCATTTCTCAAAATAGGTCACATGCTAATAATAGCCATGCACCTTTACAAAAGGATGCACAACATGTAAGTGCTCTAACAATAGACTTCCTATAGTTAACTTTGAGTATAAATCCTATTATTAGCCTAAATTATGCATGGTGCTCAACCGAATGCTTGTTCCCAAAATAACATTGCATGAGATACAATTCTTCTTGTCTTTGTGTGCTCAACACGCTATCTCTAAAAATAGCCTCCATAGCAAAATGGCTAAGTCTTGATCCGGATGCTTGACCCTTCATTAGCATGCTCTTCCCGCGCCCTACATTCACACACCCAATACTTAGGCCATTTTTTTCCGTTCAACATTACCCCACACTAAAACAGATTGCCGCCCCGGTAATGGGTAATCACCTTATCACTCAAAAGAATATAGGATAAATGTATGAAAGAATAAAGAATAAAGAATATGGTGAGTCATCTTATTGTGTACCCTTTTCTTTCTCTATCAGAATGAATTCTGAATATTCACTTTGAATTTCTCCCTCAAATTCATACTAGTCCTTAAGCACAACATTTTTCTTGTCAAGGATGTCCATAACGATTTCATCTAACTCGTCTAGATTCATGTCTTCACCCTTACTTTTCAAAACTCTAAGGATGTTGGCCATACCTGAGACCATCCCTTCCATGACATCCATCTTCATGGAAATGAGCTTCCCAATGCTCTTGATTCAATCCATGTGTTGTTTCTTCACAACATCCAACATGTCACAAATTATTTCTACAAGGTTACATGTTATGTACCCAAGTGTTTCATATTTTTCTTCATGCAGAACTTTATTCTCCTTTGCCTTGGTCATTTCTGTATTAAGTTACGGGCGTTGAACACATGGCCAACACTTGTATCTACCTTCTACATTTCATCCTTTAAGGCTTACAAAACAACCTCATAGTTAGATATCCTCCTTGCAATTGAATCCTTGAACCTCGATGCTTCTTCTATAACATCCTTTGGCTTAGGGAGGTGCACTGGTTCATCCTCTAAAAATAGATGAACCGTTGTCTGCGTAGATAATGTAACTCTGACTTGAATTATGTGGGCACCTTTTCCTAAAAATATGGCCTTTTCTACAAGATTTCATCTTATCTACTCGGCAATCTTATTAATGTTATGTGCCTCAGCCACCACATTATCGCACTCTTGAGTGATTCACTTGATATCTGTGTCTTTATCCTTCTTTTCATCTAATAGTTCCCGTAGTGTTACCACCTTATCGATATTTGGTGCACTACTTTATTTGACACTTTAACCAATGCGTTGCTCACATGTTCTTCTAAAAACGTGTGGGCTTGATGGTCATGTGGCATGTATGTGGCACCTTCCTCATCTTCTTTGAACTACACGCCTCTTCACAGACATCAAAATTAGGCTCATCTATGTGATTCGCATACTCCAAGACAAATGCTTGCGAGTGTGTGTGTGTTTTCAATTTCTAGGTCCATCCAATCCCAATCATATAATTTCTTGTTGGGTAGAGTACTCTGAAAGTGGGCATGAATAATTTTTGACGGTTCATCCATATAACCCAAATTATGAGTGCTTTCTACCCCTTCATCTTCATGCCCACTAATGTGTTCCCCAATGTCCTCATGAATAGATGTGCCCTCTTCTTGCACTATTGTTATGCCCGCATCCTGTTGCATAGTGCCTCTAACATTCTGGTTTACTTCTTCTTCATCCTCTCCTTCCTTCAAAGCACAGGGTACTAAGACTTCTATGTCTCCACCGGTGTTGCTCTCTCCTTCACCTGAGCGTTGTTCATGAACACTTATGCTTGTGTCTATAGTCTCATAGACCATGTGCTCTCCAATATCCTCATCCTCCTGCATTTCCACACTTAGGGGTGGCCTCTGCTCTATGCCCTTCCATACTTGGAGTGGCCTCCTCATTCTTCATGCTTGACTATGGGGACTCCTCTTTACTATCTTTCAAAGCTATATGTCTCATGTGCTTTCTCCTTTCTTCTTCCTCATCTTTCACAATTACGCATGGTGATCTCCTTACCAACTGCAAAGTCTCGGCACCAATTTCTCTGGATGTGCACCTTTTTCACAAAACTCTCCTTGTATGTATAAGACCGATGTTCTCCTCTGGTTCCTCTTGCTCCAGAATTTCTCAATCTGGTAGGCACTAGATCTTCCTGAGTAGGGGGCATAGATGTAACATGCCTTGAAGTCCCTACTATCTACCCCTTCTTCGAGGTCTTGGTAGTGCCATATCTATGCCCTTCACCACCTTTCCATCCTTGAACCTTGGCCTTAGGTATATATACAAATGCATTGGTTCAATCAGCCCCACATGGCTAAACTCTTCAGTGATGTCCATGTTGTCAAACTCCATAGTTTCAACATAGGCCTCTTTACTTGGCCATACATATGTTTTGCGCAAAATGTGAATATCTACGTCTACCTTGTCCATGTCAAAATGGAGTTGGGCGCATCATGGAATCTATTTACTAAATCTCTAAAGTATCTTGTAGTAAACATGAATGGAAACTTACACCATAAGCTCTTCTCTCCAAACTTCATATAAAAGCACCCCAAGCTAAAATGTTGGTAAACATCAAATTCTACCTCTTCGTTCAACACCTTAGGTAACTCACACGAAATGTGCCACTCTCCCTCAAACTCCATGTGTAGTCTCTGAACCACTTGTCTAGGAGCTCCTTGTATGTATTAGAAACAGTCCCATGCAGAGTATACTTGGCATATTTCTTTTTGGGACTTATTCTCCAACGAAACTCCCAGATGTTCTCCCTAGGTCCGTCGGGTACTCCAATTTCACTAAATACAATCAATATCATGATTACGCCCAAGTAATCTTCTCACCTTTATCTTCTTGGATGCACACATCATTTACCAAGATTTTTGCGATGTACCCAAAAATGTTGTAATATGTCTTGTTTACCATTTTGTGTGTTATATGCAACCAACACATATTTACCTCATTCCACCGCTCAGTGGCACCCAACTTGCTCCCTACTAAGTGCGTTGCAAATCTGGTGGCCATGTCTGTAATGTTGGTTACTTTGAAGGCTCAACCCCCTTCTTATACTGATGTAGGGTGGTTGTCGCATCAATGTCCTCATCATCTGATAGATCTCCAGCGATCTCCGAGCCCGAGTCATGTAACCCTGTCACCTTCCCAATCAACTTGGTGGTGATCCTCATTCTCCTACCCATGAAGTAGAAAAAGTATTCATGGACACGTAACATGAGCCACTGATACAACTTCTCAAGCTTCCAAAAATAGGGCAAATCCATAATTTGCATGACGCCCACGCTTTCGAGTAATTTCTTCATGAGGTTTCCAAAACCCTAGTTTCATCTCACAACCGCCTGTTATTCGTTCTCATGTAGAATTTTTTCGTGATGTCCTTCATTTATTTTTAGTGTGGTGATTGATTTATGAAACCCTACACTATGTAATATTTGTTTTCCATGGCCACCCCTCGATAAATTCTTCCGGATATAACATCTCCACTAGCCATTCCTTTATTGGGTCATCAACCTCCTTCTCCACAACTGGAGCCCTCCGTGGTGCCATCGTTCCTTTTGATCTTGTGAGTGTGAATGAAACCCTAGCTATCATGCAAAATGAAACCCAAGTCACCCTCCCATTGCACACATGCACCACCACTTGAATCCTACCTCCTTGCCATGGGTGCTCAACAACGTGCTTCAAATGTGATAGGTTTACTTTCTCTGCAGGGTGCTCATCATTTCTAGCTCTTCTTCGTACTTCTCAATTTTCTTCAAATTCATAAGGTAACAAATGACACTAAAAATTCCTACTTTATACCAAGTTTCAAAATCCCCTTCATTAATTTCTCCACCTACCACCGTACATGACATTAATTCCTATTGAGCACATTCGTGCCTCCTTATCCCATGCAACAATCTCTCATGCCTCAAAATTTTGCACCTCAATCATAATTTTCTGGCGCGCCACTACTTATCTATCACATATCTCCTCTACCCACGCTTCCTTATACCGAAGTAGTTTATCCAATGTGACCCAACATACATAGTCTCCAATGTTACAAGCCTCCTTGATTTATACTGAGCGCCCAATGCCTTATGTGTGGTCTTAAATTTTGAGCAATTCTCTTGAAGTTTCATTAATTTTGAAAGCATGTTCCTTTTATGGTCACCCATGAGTTTATTTATTTTTTGTGCCTTCTTTATCCACCCCACACTAAGGGTATGTGCAGTCCTCTATGCATGAAAACACTTTAGATTGCAATCATCTTCCTGGCATGCAAGCACACTTATTACACAAAACACTGAACTAAATTGACAAAACATAACAACGAAGAAGGAAACACATCAAAGGGAAATACATTAAGGGAAACCTAATCTAGTGGGTGGCAATATTGCATTCTTATAAACACCAAGAAGGATTATTTATAATAGGGCTTTACCTACTCCCATTAAATTAACCGAGAAACCATTTCATCAAGCGCCTTCAAGTTGGAAAGCACCTAAGTCAATTATATGAGTGATAACATACGGTCCCAACCAATGCACCTTAATATTTCCTGGTGGCACAAAATTTTGAATCATAAAGAAGTACCATCTACCCAACCTCAAGCTTCTTGTCCCTGATGTGCCTGTCATCATACCATGTGTTTTGCCTAGATTTTTCTTGCTTCTGACTCCATTATGTTATGGCACACCTCTCATCCAACTATATCAACTTGTAAATTCTTTCTTCCAATGCTTTCTCATCATCCAGACCTCCAGCGCATGCAATACACAAAGAAGGTAACATGAATTCCATAGGAAGAACTACTTTTGTGCAAACACCAACTGAAAGGGTGTTGCCTTATTCAATTATTTGTAGGTTGTTCTATATGCCCAAAGCACAAAAAAACTTTATCATCCCAATCTTTTCTTCCAACATCACAATTTTTGTCAACGTTTGGCTCAATATTTTGTTGAAAGCTTCAACAATCCCATTTTCTTGGGGTGATAGGGTGTTGTCTTATGGTGTGCAACCATAAATTCATCCAATAATATCCTAATAGTCTCATTAAGGAAATGAGTTCCCTATCACTTGTCAAACTTAAAGGACATCCATACCTGGTAAGAATATTTTCCCATAAGAACCTTGTTGTTATAGCCATTGTACAATCCTTTATAGGTGTCACTTCTACCCACCTTGTAAGATAATATGTACAAGTGATGATGTAGCATAATCCAGTTATTCACGCGCGGATAGGGAAATAGGACCCACAAAGTCAATTGCCCATTTCTCAAAAAGATCTACACTAGTAATAGGCCTTAAAGGCATTTCATCTCTCTACCCAGGTTTCCAAGGTGCTAATAGTGATCACATGCCTTACAAATATTATTTACAATCCTTGTACAAGGTCTCCCACCAAAACCCAGCTAGTAGAATCTTGCACATGGTGGCATCCCCTGCATAGTGTCCACCTACAATGCCATCATGTGTCACCTCCATAATTGATGTTCCTCATGCTCAAACACACATCGACACAAAATACTTCATCCCACCTAGTTTGTATAAGTTTCACTTTGATCAACATGAAAGTACAACGTGAATTGCAATTTATTTCTTTTCTAAGGGACTTCATCCCTTTGGGCGCCATACTTATGCACAAAAATACAACAATATCCTCTAAGTCCTAAGGTGCATGGTTTAGCATGTACGGTTGTACATCTGGCATTGTATATTCAATACTATGTGTGTCCTCTCCTAATTGAATCCTTGATAAATGATCTGGACCAGAATTGCTTTTACCTAGCTTTACCACAACTATAAAGTCAAACTCCTAGAATAATAGAACCCATCGACATATGCACCCTTGTAAAATGGGCTTGTTCACCAAGTATTTCAATGCCATGTGATTTGTATAGAAAAAAAAGGTGTTGATAGAAAGTATTGTCTAAACTTATGTAGCACATAGATCATTGACAAGGCTTTTTCTTCGTCATTGTATAATTATGTTTTGCATGAGTCAACTTTCTACTAGAAAAGAAAATAGGATGATCTACAATACCTTCTCCATTATGAGCTATAACTGTGCCAATGACCGTACCAGAAGCGTCCACATGTACATGAAAAGGTATGTTCCATGAAGGGAAACACAGATAGGCCATAGTAAGCCTTTCCTTCAATGCTTCGAATGTGCGTTGTTATGGTTCTTCCCAATAAAACTTTCCTTTACCTTTTATTAATTCCTCTAGACGTGCATCAATCTTAGCATAACCTTTGATAAATTTTCTGTAATGCCCTATGTGACCCAAGAATCTACGTGCCTCCTTTGACTAGTAGGCTCTTCTAATCCTAAAATGATTGCAACCTTAGCTGGATCGACTAACAAACCCTCCTTGCAGATGATATGCCCTAGCAAATTCCCAAATGGTGTAGCAAATACACACTTCTTAATATTTAGAGAGATGTTTAACTATCTACACCTCTCAAACATTAACCTCAAATTTTCACAATGATCCTTGATAAGCCCATATACGGTCCAATCATCTAAGTAAACCTGCAAGAACTTGTGAATAAAGTCCTGGAATGCTTGAACAATAATGCGTGAAAATATTGTAGGTGTGTTCTTCAAACCAAAGGGCATCACCATGTATGAAAAACTTCCCCATTCAGTGGTGAAAGTTGTTTTCTCTTGATCTTCTTTAGCAATCCTTACTTGATGATATCCAAAATCCATCTATAAAGGAGTAAATCTCATGCCCTTCCACACCTTCTAATATTTCTTTAGTAAATGGAGTAGGGAAGGGATCAATCACACATGAAACATTCATCTCTTTGTAGTCCACACAAATCCTAATCCTTCCATATTTATTTATACTGATTACCATAGGGATAACCCACTTTGATTCCTCTATGGGCTCAATGATGCCAGATTTCAACATTTTGTCAATTTCTTCTTTAACTTTTACGTGCAGTTAGGGTTCATCTGTATGGTCTCTTTCTAACCAGGGTGCGGTGCACCTTCCTTTAACTTAATTTTCATCTCCCCCAAAGATTCATATACTCATGTTAACTCATGGTAGCCCCTAGGAAACAAGTCCTAAAAGTCACGCAACAACTCGGTTATCTTAGCCACTTCAGAGTCAAACCAGTAATCCCCAATGATGGCCTCTTTAGGTTCAACTTCCATCCCAATGTTTATTTTCTTTGTCTTCATAGGTTTATGGTAGGCACGTGCCTTCTCATCCACACTATCTAAAACCTCGCATACCCTCTAAATGATATATGTCTAAATTTTCCACTTCCTCATCATCCACCATGTGTAGACCATCTTCCCTTTCTCCTTCTCTAGGCAAGTGCACTCAAGTGGTTCTGCATCTATCTCTTCTACTTCCTCAAAACGTGCTTCTAGGCTGATTCACCAAGTAACTCCTAAATGAGTGCTCCATCTTTTGTGCTATATCACATAGTCAAGTGCTTCATAACCTGTAAGGCCTCACTCACCGGAGGTTTAGTGGAGAAGTATTCAAAAGTATGGATTATACCTGTAGTCAAGTTTTGCCAATTTCCAATCTCTCTATTCAACTCCGCATAAACATACCATGCATGCGCGCAACCTCGCAAGGTGAAATAAAGCTTGTGCACCCACAACTAAGGTTATAAGGGCTCCTATCTGTCTATCTATCCAAAGTCTCTCACATTGAAACATGGTAGTGAACATGATTATTACCATGATATTCACATATCTGAGTAAGTGTATTACTTCTGAGAAACCTTGCTGACAGGGAAATTCTCACTTCTCACCATTCTATGAGGTTATCCCTATGAACCATCCACCAGCACGTTGTTGTCCCGTGTAGGGTATAAACTAACATGTTCCTTTTATCCACCTGATCCTTCCACTATAATTCCATGGATTGTAAGAATACCTCAGGGTTTCCTTCACCAGTGTACCGAGGTACAAGGTTGTTCCTAAGTGCCTAACACAACGTGGTCTACGCTCACGTACACAACTACGCTCCTTACCTCGCTCCCAACCATTTCATAGGTGTCATGGGCCCAATTATCATAGGCAATACTTGTAGTATCACTGATGGATTGTGTATCTTCCCACCAGAGAATTTTTCCTTAGATGGCTCAAGTGCTTCCAGATCTTGAATGGTGCGCACATAAATTTTGTTCAAGTCTTCTTCACTTAAAGGCTCAACATAAGGTGTAGATTTTCCATTTGTCAAAGGGATAATAACTCGCTCCTCCTTGTTCTCAAAACTAATATATCCCTTGTTGAAACGTAGATCAACATTATTTGCATAACACCAAGGATGGCCAAGTAGAGCTGGGAAGCCATCCACTTCTGTGAGCACCAAAACTTCAAAATATCTAGTGAACTTAGCCCCATGTATGGTGATTGATGCATCTTTTAAGAGTCCAATTGGCGTGGCCTTAGTTTGATTTTCCATAAAAATACATTAGAAGATGGCTGAAATGGAGGTCTACCCATCTGAACCCATGCATCTAAAGGCAAATTAAATTCCATGTTTGTGTCAATCAAGATATTACTCAAAAATTATCCATCCACAACAACATTCAAGTGATCTCCTTGTCATAATCCAAGCTATGAGGAGGGAGATTAGCATGAAAATCTGTCGTTCATTCTCAAGATTAGTGTGTGGAGTGTTTCCCTTTAACCAACTCCTAGTAACAAAATAATGTTCTCCTGAGGTAGAAACTTGCATACTTCGTTTAGATCATCAACATCCGATGGGATAATTTCAGCTTTGCTTCTTTTGTTCCAACTTCCGTGACTGTTCCTTTAGACATTGTATCTCACCCTACAGATCTCTGAGTACCTCCATGGTTTCTTAGTAAACCTCCTTCTAATGTGTAGGGTCTGATACTTTGCATGTAGAACCTCCTCCTTAGTAATGGTAGGCTTTTGTTGCAACGTCTCTATGGTGCGCGTAGCTTCATGCGCGTGTAGTAATATTCACAGGTACCGTCTCAGGATCTGGTGCACTAACTTTAACATCCATTGGTTTTCCACGGTGCACTGTATTCTAACCATCCCCACACCCTTATTCTTTTGTTTATGCTTCTTACTAAGTTATTCATATAAATCTAGGAACTCTTCATAGTTATGATTCTTTTTGCAAAAAGAAAAGTAATGTTCGAGAAAATTCACACCTATAGTGGTCAGGGATATCCACACGTATAACATGTCCCATGAGGAAACTCACCTCGTCCACCACCATGGCCTCACCCTTGAATCTACCATGGTATCCTCGACCTCTGCCATGGCCTCCCTCAAAGTGCCCTTCATTCTAATCATAACACCCTTGAGTGTGATCATGATCATGTTGCTCACTTTTATCCTTAGAGTTATTTATAACTCTAGTCTGTCATACTCCAATATCAATGACATCATGGATCTGATCAATCAACCTATAATCTTCAATATTGTGAGTTGTGGACCAAAAATTTTGCAGTAGCAGGACATGTTCTTCCTTATCGCTCGTTGCAATAATGGGAAATGACTTGCATCATGGTCTAGATGACATATCTCACAATCCAGGTAAGATGGAGCACACTTTGGTCTATGGGAAAAACTATCCTTAGTATGCCCCTCTACTTCATAATCATGTACCAAATTCCACTTGTGTGTCTCATGCACTGAGTTGGCTGATAATTTCTCCAATTGTTTTTCCATTTGTAATTTGAGCTTCCATGAATGGACTTACTCTAGTGTCTATGCTTCATTGCCTCGGTGCGAGAGATTCTTTAAGTGCCTCAGTGTGCATATTTGTATACGTCTTATGTGAGAGCACCCTTCTAAATGATGTGATCAAGCCTCAAATGAACCATTGTTCATGTTGAATGGAATGGATATCATAGGATAGTTTAGATAGAAGTGTTTTGAAATGAGCATCATACTCTCGAACACTCTCAATAGTGCCCTACTTGATATCCTTGAGCGCACTTATACTTTTCTGCTCGAACTCAAGGATATAAAATTCCTTAAGGAAAGCATCTCGCAATGCCGCATAATCCACACAAGTCTAATCAGAGATAAACTTCATGTACCATTTGCAACGCGTCCCTGCAACATAGTTCTGAAAATGCCTTGCCTTGCACTCTGAAGTTGTAATTCCTTTTACGCGCCATAGTATCTCACACATATGGACATGCTCAGTAGCATCTTCTATTCCCCTATATTCTGGGAGATGAAGTGACATATCCATGTAAATATTATGGGGTTGGTGATGACCATGCCCACCAGATCCAAAACCTCATGTGTTACCTTCATATCCGATCCACTAGATCCACTAGTCCCCAAGCCACTTGTGCCCCCTGATCCTCCACATGTAGCACGAATTGAACCAGAGGATGCACTACCTTGTGTCCCCAACAATGGTGCTAAACTGAACTCCAACAGTTGCAAGTGAAGTTGCACCACTCACAGATGTGAGTCCAAAGTTTTACGTGCCCATGTTCTATGCTTGACAACATGCCCGACAAGGTACCTCAAAACAAAAAGGAAGATGTTTACCCGGCCATAGTGTACTTGCTATGTGATTTACTCCTAAACCTATTGATAAATCAAATTTATCACTTGTTACTTTACTACCCAAACTACCTTGTTGAAGACCGTCAGTGTCTTTAGAGGCTGGAAAACCAAGAGCAAGGGCTAGGTTGCCGGGTAGGTTCGGGAGATGCGCGCCTATGGCCCATGTTGTCTCTGTTGGCGCACTCTCATAAGAGGTCAATGAGGGTTCCTTGTCATGTTTTCCCAAATGGGGGAGTTCTTAATGCTCTAGCTCCATGTCCTCTATGTGAGCTCCAAATCCTTCACGAGTCATCTCTCTCCACAATGTCATCCATTTTGCAACCTCACGTTGCTTCTCTAAATCCCTCTCACACACCTCATTAAACTTAAGTTGCCTTTCTTCTCTTTTCCTTTCTGTTGCTTGTTACCTTTATCTTTTACCACGCTCTCTACCCCCACGCATGGTGGGGTTTAGCTAGCCATCGATTTCTCTTCCAAACTCAGCATTACCATCAAGATCTTGATCACTTCTATGAAGATATGGTCTCCTGGGATAACTTAAAAATTGAAACTCAGCTACCTCAGGACAAGAGTAAGTCTAAAAATGTTAAATTTTGAGTTGGTGCCTTTGAAGTATGCTTGAAAGAGGTATTTTTGAATCTAGGACTAACCAAGGACTTGAAGAATTTTGAAAACTCATTCATCAGATGGGAAATCTCTTCCCCTTTCCAAAAAGTCAAGAAGTCCTCCTAACTCCTTGTATTTTGCAAGTTATGGCTCGCGGACCTATGTGGTTAAATTTTCCCTTTGGCGGGTTGGCGGACCTACGGAGTTCCTTGTGATTTTTGCACTTTTTCACCAAAAGGGGTAAGTTAGAAAAAGTGACCCATGAGCCCACATGGAGAAATGGAGAGATATAAGTTTGAAGGAATCCCTTAACCAATCGAGAGCCGCCACATGTCCTCGGGGTAGTGAGCCGGGAAGAAGAAATTTTTGTTTTGAACCCTTTGTCAAAAAGGGTTAAAGGTTCAAGTTTTTCCACCCTCCCTTTGGGCCCATAGCCAATCAAGTGCTGCCACGTGTCATCGAGGGTAGCACCCCACCACGGAGGAAAATCAAATTTTGTGCCAAAATTCAAAATGTTGCAAATTGAGCCCCGCCCCCTTATCCAATCAGAAGGTGACACGTGTCCTAGTCAAATCGGGAGGCGGACCCATGGAGAAATTTGAGATTTTGAACTTCTCACCAAAAGGGCTCAAATGGTTGTTTTTGGACCACATTTCCTCATCCAATCAAAAGGTGACACATGTCCAGCCTTTGGCGGAGCTATGGAGGGGAGGAGGAAATCGAGAAATCGCACCTTTTCTCCCAAATGTTGGGAAACATATTTTTCCACTGCTCATCGTTTCTCTAATTCTGACATGTGTAGGGTCCCGATTTCGAGGTAAAAAGAGGAAAATGGTTTATTTACATCTACATCTGATCTTTTATCACCATTTTTGCTCAAGCTCTGCAATGGATGAATGTGGATCATTTTTTGTCCTTCCTTCTCTGTTCGTGGTCATTTTTTGTGGAAATGCATTTTGGGTCTGTTTTGGAACAAAATCGATGATTTTCAAAGGGAATATGATTGATTTTCGAAGAGATAGGGTAATCAGGCATTTGTGAATGAAAAAGGAGAAATGTGCCAACTAGGCACTCAAATGTTTTGGAGGCATGATTACAAAGGTGAAATGATGAGGGAAAATGGATAAGGAAACCACCATTCATCTCTGCCCAAAACAAATCATGTTTGAAATGATGAATTTCAACCTTTTAGGGCATCTACATTTTCCATGAGTGCATTCTTGTTTCCTGTCTCTTTCCAAATGAATCTCCAACAAATTTGATCCCATTGGGATATTCTTTCCTTGAGGAAAGCAAAGATGAAATAGGATTTGTTATAAAAACATGCTTTGCCATTGTATACGGGTTCTGGCATTTTGAAAGATTGTAAAAAACTAAAATTGCTCAATACATAAGTTTTTTCTTATCTTCCTCTGCTATTTTCTTTCACTTCTAGCTCTTAATTAGTGAATTGTTCATCTCTGCATGCAAAGAAACTTTGTGCTCTTGTGTATATGATCTCTGGAACTTTGTGTCTGAAGATTGATACGTATTGTGAAGGTGAATGATCCCATTCTATTTTTTCTATTTCAATACAAGTAAGGTTATACTCTGAAATCTATATATCCAAAAAGTATTGTTGTTCTTCCCCCTTTCCATCTTCTCCATTCTTCTGAGCCCTTTGTATTGATGACATTTTGGTATGAAATCTCTTAAAGTATCAGGAATCCACATGATGAAAGTTGTGTATATGTATATAAGTCTTTACTGCTTTCAATAAGGGAACCTCTCCCATTAAAGAGGAGGGACTTGTTGTCCCCTAACTATGGTTTCACCCAAAGTGAAAATCTGAAACCCAACATTTTTGGCGACTCTACTGGGAATCCATTGTGAATGGTTTCCATTTTTTGAAGCATTACTTCTTGATCATCTTTGATCTAGCGACTCCAAGATACACTAGGGGTAGAAGAACCCTTGGGAAGAAGATCCTCATTTCCAGTTGTTGGACAACCAAGGTTTCTCTCTTCCTTCATCAACAAGAAAAAGAAGAGGAGAAATATCTACAAGCACTCCTCCTAATAGAGATAAAACTTCTGGGAGTGATAGTCCTCAAAATCAGATCAGTCCCAATCTACATGCTCTGATCCTTGCTGGTGTTGTTGTTCCTCTCCAAACAATATTTCCAAGAATGGCAGCTCCTCTGCCTTGGGGCCAAAGGGTTGGGCCTCTTGCTCTTCCCCAGCCATTGCATGAATTTCCTAGAGGCAATAGAAAGAATTTTCCCAAATTCAGAGGTGATGGGAAAGTTCATCCAGATGAACATATATCAGCCTTCATTGTTGCTTGTGGTGTTCTTGGCGTTGAACATGAGGATGTCTCTATTAGAATTTTTGTGGAGACATTGCAAGATAATGTTGTTGATTGGTTTTATCACCTTGCCTGCTGGATCTATCACCAATTGGAACACCATGACAACCAGATTTGAGCAGCACTTTAAACCAATATGAAGATGTGCATGCCCTCTTGGCTCAGATTTCCCAAATCAAGAAAGAAGCTCATGAGCCTATGAGGGAGTTTATAGCTAAATTCAATAGGCTGATCAACAAGATTCCCACTAGCTACACACCCTATGGATCAGATTCAGAAGTGTTTCTTCCTTAATGCTCAACTACCTAAAGTGAGCTATGCACTTAGGAGAGCTAATCTTGCCACCTTGGATGTTGATCAGAGGTTAGCTTGTTAGTGTGGAAGATGATCTGATTATGTCTGCAAGCTGAGGAGAGATTCATCTAAATCCAAGGCATCCTCTTCTTCCACATCTTCTCCTGGAGTTAATGCAGATCAATTAGTCCAGAAGCTTGCTAATGATCTGATTGCTCTCAAGAAATAATTAGCTCAACATGCTCCTTATCAAGATGTGCCTAGAAGGAATTTCTAGCCTAGAAATCGGTTGACCTCTCCTCAAACCTAGATTAGCAATTGAAGGTCCACCAATCAAGGCTCTAGTCAATGCCACATGTGAAGTGTTGGAGCCTGATGATGAAGAGGAGAATGAAATCTATGAAGAGCCTGAAGAGGAAGTCGATGAAGAATTGGAAGAGCTGAGTGGATCCCATGTCCATTTTCTCACTACTGAAGGTATAGATGAAGAAGATGATTATGAGGAAAGAATTGCAGAGATGAGCAATGAATCTTATGTTGTCATGACTCATGAGAAAAAGCAAGAAAAAGAAAAGGTAGTGCAGCCTACTAAAAGATCTAAGGATCCTCCTACAACCATTCCAGTGATTGCAAGGAGGGGAGCTCCTATTCCAACTTCTTCCACGCAAAAGGTAGGCTCTGTTGTTCCTTCTTCTTCTGCTCCTACTCCTAAAACTTCTTGTCATCCTAGTGATAGAGTTGATAGATCAAAAGTCCCATCTACTATTATTAATAATGTTGCATCTACCTCTAGCTCATTTGATATTATTGACCATCTCAAGAAAACTAAGATTCAGATCTCAGAGGCTGAATTCTACCAAACTCATCCCAAGGCATTTGCTAAGATGGTAGACTTTGTGAATTCTAAATCTAAACCTTCACCCCATGGTTCTAAGGGCCTCTTGCCAACTCCTTCTCCTTCATCTCAACCCAGCCTTGTAGCAGCAGTTACTTCATCTGAGGAGAAGATCAAACCATTTTATGTTACCCTCCTCATAGCTGGTCATAAACTCAGCAATTGTGTCATTGATTCCGGTGCTTCAGACAATGTGATGCCCGCCAAGGTAGCTCATGCCCTAGGCCTGACCCTAACCCACACTTTTGGCTCATGCTTATTCAATGGAAAGTAGAGAAGTACCATTGGTTGGTAGAATCAAGGATGCACAAGTTGCATTTGTTGCTATGCCAGAGAAAAGAGTTTTAGCAACCATCTTGGTAGCTGATATACCTCCTTCTTATGGCATGCTATTGAGTAGAAAAATTTTGCAAGGATGTTGGAGGAGAGATCATGATGGACTGGTCACATGCCCTCATTCCAGTGAATGGGAAGATGAAGAAGCTATTGCTTGAAAAGAAAACTAAATATATTGTGCAAAAGATGGATGATCCAAAAGCACAAATACTTTATGAAGAGAGGTCATGGAAATTACATGGTCATGTCACAAGATGAGGTAAAGCATCCCAAGGAAGTACTTCTTGATCCCAATGGCATTTGGATTTTAGAGTTTGATGGGAGCTGCTCCTCAGCTGGTTCTGGAGCTGGTGTAGTGCTCATTTCTCCTAAAGGGAAGCTTCATCCTTCCTCTTTCAAGCTCCAATTTGAAAACACAAACAACACAACAGAGTATGAAGCTCTCTTTCTCGGTCTTAACTTGGCAAAGGAAATGGGAATTAAGAATCTCCTTGCTCATGGTGATGCAGAGCTGATTGTAAAGCAGGTTAGAGATCTTTTCCAAGTAAAAAATAGAAGGCTAAAACATTACAGAAATCTGATTTGGGATTCAATTGAGTTCCTTGATGCCTTCTCCATCGAATCCATGCCAAGAGAAAGAAACATGAGGGCTGATTCATTGGTTGTCTCGGGGTCTCTGTTAATTCCTCATCCAGATTTCTCCCAAGAGAAGTTCACCATTGAGATGATTCATAGGCCTAGTGTGCTAGACAATGCAAATAATTGGCAAGTCTTCAATGATGATCAACATCTGCTATCCTTCCTAGAGCTTAGAGATAATTTCAATCAGTTGTACTTTGAAGGGAGTGAAAATCCACCTAGGGAGTGTGTGCCTCCAAATGAAGAAGGTAGCCAAAGAAGAAGAAATAGATCATGACGTTGTTTAAAGCTGAAAGGTAATAAGATACCTAAGGGGTTAGTGAGTTTGGAGGAGCTATTTGATAAGCATGATGGGTATGTTAAGCCCAAAACTTCCAAAGGAGCCCGATAGTCAGCTGAGTATGAGAAGATAAACATTGGAAGTTCTCATGAACCCAAGCTAGTGAACATTGGGAAGTGTTGCACACAAGAAGAGAAGAAGAAGGCTGCAAATTTGTTGAAGAGGTATATTGATGTCCTTGCTTATTCCTATGATGATCTTAAGGCCTTCCAACCAAAGGAAATGCAACATTTCATCCCTCTCAAACCTAGGATCAAGCCCTTCAGGAAGAAGCAGAGGCAATATAATCCTAAGATTGCTTGATACAATCTTCCAAGAAATTCAGAAATTATTGAAAGCAAAGATCATTTTTCCTATTCACCATTCAACGTGGATTGCTAATATTGTGCCGGTTAGAAAGAAGAATGGTGAGATCCAGATTTGTGTTGATTTTAGAAACTTGAATCAAGCATCTTTGAAGGAAAATTATCCTCTTCCCACCATGGATCAAGTGTTGCAAGCCATTACAGGTTCAGAGATGTTATCCATGCTTGATGGGTTCTCAGGTTATAATCAGGTCGAAGTAAATGTTGTTGATCAACATAAGACCACCTTCACCACTCCTTGGGGCACCTTCACTTATAAGAGAATGCCATTTGGCCTCATCAATGCTGGTGCTACTTTTCAGAGGGCTATGGACCTGGCCTTTGGCAGCCTCAAGGGAAAGTGCATAGTTGTTTACCTTGATGATCTGACTATGTTTTTGAAAATCAGAACTGATCATTTCAAACACCTTGAAATAGTCCTCCAAAGGTGTAGAGAGCATGGCATCTCCTTGAATCCAAAGAAATCAGTATTTTGTGTCACTAAAGGAAAAATTTTGGGACACATTGTCTCTAAGGATGGGATCAAGATTGATCCGAGAGAGTTCAGGAAATTCAGCAGATCCCTCTTCCAACCAGCAAGAAAGGTGTGCATTCTTTCTTGGAAAAATCAACTTCCTAAGGAGGTTCATACCTGATTTTGCAGAGCTTACTTTGAGCATTGCTCACATGATGAAGGGGAAGCAGACATTTGGCTGGTCCTCTAAAGGCAAAGTTGCATTTGAAGGCATCAAGAGAGCTATAGCAAAGACTCCAATCTTGGCATGCCCAGATTTTGGTAAGGACTTTATTATTTATTGCTATGCCACCGAATACACTCTTGTTGCTGTGTTAACCCAAGAAAATAATGAAGGTCATGAGCTCCCCATAGCATTCATGAGTTATATTTTGAAATCCCATGAGCTGAAGTACACCATGATGGAGAAACATGCTTTTGCAGTGGTTAAGGTGGTGAAACAATTTCATTTTTATATCCTCAACTCCCATGCTATTGTTCTTGTGCCTGATACAACTGTTAAATCCATTCTAACACAACAAGAGTTTGGAACCAAAAGAGGGTAATTGGGTAGCCAAAGTTTAGGAGTATGATCTTGACATCAAACCCACAAAATTGGTTAGAGGAAAGGGCTTATGTGAGCTGATTGTAGAAGGAGCTGATGCCAAATTGTTAAAGGAGGAAGTTGATACTCCTGTTGTTCTTTTCCTCAGCTCAACTGATGAATGGTATGCTGACATTGCACACTTCCTCACTTATGGGAATGCCCATCCCATTTGACCACCAAGGAGAAAAGGGCCATCAAATTGAGATCAGCTCAATATGTATTATGGGAAAATGCATTGTTCAAACGTGGCATTGATGGAAGATTTTTGAAATGCGTTGACAAGGACCAACAAAGGAGATTATTCTCGGCTTTCCATGATCAGGCCTGTGGGGGTCATTTCTCTTCCACTGTAACAACTCACAAGATTCTTCATGCTTTGGGTATTATTGGCCCACATTATTCAGAGATGCATCCGAGTGGGTAAGTAAATGTGAAGCATGCCAAACCTTTGTTGGCAGACCCAAATTGGCTGCTCTACCTCTCAAACCAGTAGTGATTGAAGAGCCTTTTCAACAATGGGGTTTAGACTTTATTGGCACACTCAATCCACCCTCAAGTGCTGGACACACTCATGTTTTGACTACCACTGACTATTTCACCAAGTGGGTGGAAGCCATTCCAGTCAAAAGTACTACTTCGGAGGTTGTTTGCAATTTCATCAAGGAGAATATCTTAATAAGGTTTGGGATACCAAACAAGATTGTCACTTGACAATGCTTCAAACTTCTCCTCTGCTGAAATGACTAATTTTTGCTATGGCTATGGCATTTCCCTTGCACACTCTTCAGATTATTATCCCCAAGGGAATGGGCAAGCTGAATCAACGAACAAGAACTTAGTCACAATTTTACGAAGCTTGTAAATGACTCTCAGAGGAATTGGCATAAGAAACTGTATGATGCTTTATGGGCTGATAGAATTACACCTAAGAGAGCCATTGGAATGTCTCCTTTTCAAGTGGTATATGGAGTTGATGCTCAACTACCAGTAATGTTGGAACTGCCAGCCTTGCACTTGATGAAGGCCATTGAAGATGCCAGTTTTTCCAGCTCATTGACAAAAGGATTATGTACCTTCAGAGGTTGAATGAAGATAGATTGTAGGTGGTTGATAGGATATCAGCTCACCAACTCAAGGTAAAAGCTCTATTTGACAAGAAGGCTAAGTCTAGAACTTTTCAAGTGGGAGATGTTGTTCTTCTTTGGGAAAAAGGCATGAACCAAGGGGCAGCCATGGTAAGTTTGATTCTCTTTGGTTGGGCCCATTCAAAATCAGACATCTTCCCTGGTGAGAATTCTTTCTACTTGGATTACATGGATGGTTCTTCTCTCCCACTTCCTTATAGTGGGAAACACTTGAAATTATTCAAATCCTAGTGACTTGGGAGTCATTTGTATATTTTGTACAGCTTTCCCTTTGGTTTGTTTTCCTTTGGTTTTTGTCTTGTTTCTTTTCCCGCTTGGTGTGTGCTCCCCTTCTATTTTGAGCTTGTTTTTTTTGACTCCGTTTAATTTCCCTCCATTTTCCAAGTCTAAAAATGTTAAATTTTGAGTTGGTGCCTTTGAAGTATGCTTGAAAGAGGTATTTTTGAATCTGGGACTAACCAAGGACTTGAAGACTTTTGAAAACTCATTCATCAGATGGGAAATCTCTTCCCCTTTCCAAAAGTTAAAGAAGTCCTCCTAACTCCTTGTATTTTGCAAGTTATGGCTCACGGACCTATGTGGTTAAATTTTCCCTTTGGCGGGTTGGCGGACCTACGGAGTTCCTTGTGATTTTTGCACTTTTTCACCAAAAGGGGTAAGTTAGCAAAAGTGACCCATGAGCCATGGGAGAAATGGAGAGATAAGTTCCACAAGCCCTCAACCAATCAGAAGCAGCCACGTGTCCTCGGGGGTTTGGGATGGTGGAAAATTTTGTTTTGAACCCTTTGTCAAAAAGGGTTAAAGGTTCAAGTTTTTCACCCTCCCTTTGGGCCCACATACCAATCAAGACCACCACATGTCATCGGGGTAGTGGACCCATGGACCCATGAGAGGAAAATCAAATTTTGTGCCAAAAGTTCAAAATGTTGCAAATTGAGCCCCACCCCCTTATCCAATCAGAAGGTGACACGTGTCCTAGTCAAATCGGGAGGCGGACCCACGGAGAAATTTGAGATTTTGAACTTCTCACCAAAAGGGCTCAAATGGTTGTTTTTGGACCACGTTTCCTCATCCAATCAGAAGGTGACATGTGTCCAGCCTTTGGCGGAGAGCTGCGAGGGGGGAGGAGGAAATCGAGAAATCACACCTTTTCTCCCAAATGTTGGGAAACATATTTTTTCCACCTGGCTCATCATTTCTCTAATTCTGACACGTGTAGGGTCCCGATTTTGAGGTAAAAAAGAGGAAAATGGTTTATTTACATCTGCATCTGATCTTTTTATCACCATTTTTGGCTCGAGCTCTGTAATGGATGAATGTGGATCATTTTTTCCTTCCTTCTCTTGTTCATGGTCATTTTTGTGGAAATGCATTTTGGGTCTGTTTTGGAACAAAATCGATGATTTTCACAGGGAATATGATTGATTTTCAAAGAGATAGGGTAATCAGGTGTTTGCGAATGAAAAAGGAGAAATGTGCCAACTAGGCACTCAAATGTTTTGGAGGATTCAGAAAGGTGAAATGATGAGGGAAAATGGATAAGGAAACCACCATATCATCTCTAAAAAAATCACATTTGAAATGATGAATTTCAACCTTTTAGGGCATCTACATTTTCCATGAGTGCATTCTTGTTTCTTGTCTCTTTCCAAATGAATCTCCAACAAATTTGATCCCATTGGGATATTCTTTCCTTGGAGGCAAAGCAAAGATGAAATAGGATTGTTATAAAAACATGCTTTTCCATTGTATATGGGTTCCTGGCATTTTGAAAGATTGTAAAAACTGAAATTGCTCAATACAAAGTTTTTCTTATCTTCCTCTACTATTTTCTTTCACTTCTGGCTCTTAATTAGTGAATTTTTCATCTCTGCATGCAAAGAAACTTTGTGCTCTTGTGTATATGATCTCTGGAACTTTGTGTCTGAAGATTGATACGTATTGTGAAGGTGAATGATCCCATTCTACATTTTTCTATTTCAATACAAGTAAGGTTATACTCTAAAATCTATATATCCAGAAAGTATTGTTGTTCTTCCCCCCCTTTTCCATCTTCTCCATTCTTCTAAGCCCTTTGTATTGATGACATTTTGGTATGAAATCTCTTAAAGTATCAAGAATCCACATGATGAAAGTTGTGTATATGTATATAAGTCTTTACTTGCTTTCAATAAGGGAACCTCTCCCATTAAAGAGGAGGGACTTGTTGTCCCCTGACTATGGTTTCACCCAAAGTGCAAATCTGAAACCCAACAGTTTTTGGCGACTCTCACTGGGGAATCCATTGTGAAGGATTTCCAGTTTTGAAGAATTACTTCTTGATCATCTTTGATCTGGCGACTCCAAGATATACTAGGGGTAGAAGAACCCTTGGGGAAGAAGATCCTCATTTCCAGCTTGTTGGAAAACCAAGGTTTCTCTCTTCCTTCATCAACAAGAAAAAGAAGAGGAGAAATATCTACAAGCACTCCTCCTGATAGAGATAAAACTTCTGGGAGTGATAGTCCTCAAAATCAGATCAGTCCCAATCTGCATGCTCTGATCCTTCTTGGGTGTTGTTGTTCCTCTCCAAACAATATTTCCAAGAATGGCAGCTCCTCTACCTTGGGGCCAAAGGGTTGGGCCTCTTGCTCTTCCCCAGCCATTGCATGAATTTCCTAGAGGCAATAGAAATAATTTTCCCAAATTCAGAGGTGATGGGAAAGTTCATCCAGATGAACATATATCAGCCTTCATTGTTGCTTGTGGTGTTCTTGGCATTGAACATGAGGATGTCTCTATTAGAATTTTTGTGGAGACATTGCAAGATAATGTTGTTGATTGGTTTTATCACCTACCTGCTAGATCTATCACCAATTGGAACACCATGACAACCAGATTTGAGCAGCACTTTAAACCAGCTGAAGATGTGCATGCCCTCTTGGCTCAGATTTCCCAAATCAAGAAAGAAGCTCATGAGCCTATGAGGGAGTTTATAGCTAAATTCAATAGGCTGATCAACAAGATTCCATTAGCTACACACCTATGTGATCAGATTCAGAAGTGTTTCTTCCTTAATGCTCAACTACCTAAAGTGAGCTATGCACTTAGGAGAGCTAATCTTGCCACTTTGGATGTTGATCAGAGGTTAGGTTGTTAGTGTAGAAGATGATCTGATTATGTCTAGCAAGCTGAGGAGAGAATCCTCTAAATCCAAAGCATCTTCTTCTTCCACATCTTCTCCTGGAGTTAATGCAGATCAATTAGTCCAGAAGCTTGCTAATGATCTGATTGCTCTCAAGAAACAATTAGCTCAACATGCTCCTTATCAAGATGTGCCTAGAAAGAACTTTCAGCCCAGAAATCAGTTAGCCCCTCCTCAGACTAGATTAGCAATTGAAGGTCCACCTATCAAAGTTCCAGTCAATGCCACATGTGAAGTGTTAGAGCCTGATGATGAAGAGGAGAATGAAATCTATGAAGAATTGGAAGAGGATGATGAAGAATTGGAAGAGCTGAGTGGATCCCATGTCCATTTTCTCACTACTGAAGGTATAGATGAAGAAGATGATTATGAGGAAAGAATTGCAGAGATGAGCAATGAATCTTATGTTGTCATGACTCATGAGAAAATGAGCAAGAAAGAAAAGGTAGTGCAGCCTGCTAAAAGATCTAAGGATCCTCCTACAACCATTCCAGTGATTGCAAGGAGGGGAGCTCCTATTCCAACTTCTTCCATGCAAAAGGTAGGCTCTGTTGTTCCTTCTTCTTCTGCTCCTACTCCTAAAACTTCTTGTCATCCTAGTGATAGAGTTGATAGATCAAAAGTCCCATCTACTACTGTTAATAATAATGTTGCATCTATCTACCTCTGGCTCATTTGATATTATTGACCATCTCAAGAAAACTAAGATTCAGATCTCAGAGGCTGAATTCTACCAAACTCATCCCAAGGCATTTGCTAAGATGGTAGACTTTGTGAATTCTAAATCTAAACCTTCACCCCATGGTTCTAAGGGCCTCTTTCCAACTCCTTCTCCTTCATCTCAACCCAGCCTTGTAGCAGTAGTTACTTCATCTGAGGAGAAGATCAAACCATTTTATGTTACCCTCCTCATAGCTGGTCATAAACTCAACAATTGTGTCATTGATTCCGGTGCTTCAAACAATGTGATGCCCGCCAAGGTAGCTCATGCCCTAGGCCTGACCCTAACCCACACTTTTGGCTCATGCTTATTCAATGGAAAGTAGAGAAGTACCATTGGTTGGTAGAATCAAGGATGCACAAGTTGCATTTGTTGCTATGCCAGAGAAAAGAGTTTTAGCAACCATCTTGGTAGCTGATATACCTCCTTCTTATGGCATGCTATTGAGTAGAAAATTTTGCAAGGATGTTGGAGGAGAGATCATGATGGACTGGTCACATGCCCTCATTCCAGTGAATGGGAAGATGAAGAAGCTATTGCCTGAAAAGAAAACTGAATATATTGTGCAAAAGACGGATGATCCAAAAGCACAAATACTTTATGAAGATAGAGGTCATGGAAATTACATGGTCATGTCACAAGATGAGGTAAAGCATCCCAAGGAAGTACTTCTTGATCCCAATGGCATTTGGATTTTAGAGTTTGATGGGAGCTGCTCCTCAGCTGGTTCTGAGCTGGTGTAGTGCTCATTTCTCCTAAAGGGAAGCTTCATCCTTCCTCTTTCAAGCTCCAATTTGAAAACACAAACAACACAACAGAGTATGAAGCTCTCTTTCTCGGTCTTAACTTGGAAAAGGAAATGGGAATTAAGAATCTCCTTGCTCGTGGTGATGCAGAGCTGATTGTAAAGTAGGTTAGAGATCTTTTCCAAGTAAAAAATAGAAGGCTAAAACATTACAAAAATCTGATTTGGGATTCAATTGAGTTCCTTGATGCCTTCTCCATCGAATCCATGCCAAGAGAAAGAAACACGAGGGCTGATTCATTGGTTGTCTCGGGGTCTCTGTTAATTCCTCATCCAGATTTCTCCCAAGAGAAGTTCACCATTGAGATGATTCATAGGCCTAGTGTGCCAAACAATGCAAATAATTGGCAAGTCTTCAATGATGATCAACATCTGCTGTCCTTCTTGGAGCTTAGAGATAATTTCGATCAGTTGTACTTTGAAGGGAGTGAAAATCCACCTAGGGAGTGTGTGCCTCCAAATGAAGAAGGTAGCAAAGAAGAAGAAATAGATCATGACGGTTGTTTAAAGCTGAAAGGTAATAAGATACCTAAGGGGTTAGTGAGTTTGGAGGAGTTATTTGATAAGCATGATGGGTATGTTAAGCCCAAAACTTCCAAAGGATCCCAGTAGTCAACTGAGTATGAGAAGATAAACATTGGAAGTTCTCATGAACCCAAGCTAGTGAACATTGGGAAGTGTTGCACACAAGAAGAGAAGAAGAAGGCTGTAAATTTGTTGAAGAGGTATACTTGATGTCCTTGCTTATTCCTATGATGATCTTAAGGCCTTCCAACCAAAGGAAATGCAACATTTCATCCCTCTCAAACCTAGGATCAAGCCCTTCAGGAAGAAGAAGAGGCAATATAATCCTAAGATTGCTGATACAATCTTCCAAGAAATTCAGAAATTATTGAAAGCAAAGATCATTTTTCCTATTCACCATTCAACGTGGATTGCTAATATTGTGCCAGTTAGAAAGAAGAATGGTGAGATCTGGATTTGTGTTGATTTTAGAAACTTGAATCAAGCATCTTTGAAGGAAAATTATCCTCTTCCACCATGGATCAAGTGTTGCAAGCCATTACAGGTTCAAGAGATGTTATCCATGCTTGATGGGTTCTCAGGTTATAATCAGGTCAAGTAAATGTTGTTGATCAACATAAGACCACCTTCACCACTCCTTGGGGCACCTTCACTTATAAGAGAATGCCATTTGGCCTCATCAATGTTGGTGCTACTTTTCAGAGGGCTATGGACCTGGCCTTTGGCAGCCTCAAGGGAAAGTGCATAGTTGTTTACCTTGATGATCTGTATTGTTTTCAAAAATCAGAACTGATCATTTCAAACACCTTGAAATAGTCCTCCAAAGGTGTAGAGAGCATGGCATCTCCTTGAATCCAAAGAAATCAGTATTTTGTGTCACTAAAGGAAAAATTTTGGGACACATTGTCTCTAAGGATGGGATCAAGATTGATCCGGAGAGAGTTCAGGAAATTCAGCAGATCCCTCTTCCAACCAGCAAGAAAGGCGTGCATTCTTTCTTTGGAAAAATCAACTTCCTAAGGAGGTTCATACCTGATTTTGTAGAGCTTACTTTGAGCATTGCTCACATGATGAAGGGGAAGCAGACATTTGGCTGGTCCTCTAAAGGAAAGTTGCATTTGAAGGCATCAAGAGAGCTATAACAAAGACTCCAATCTTGGCATGCCCATATTTTGGTAAGGACTTTATTATTTATTGCTATGCCACCGAATACACTCTTGTTGTTGTGTTAACCCAAGAAAATAATGAAGGTCATGAGCTCCCCATAGCATTCATGAGTTATATTTTGAAATCCCATGAGCTGAAGTACACCATGATGGAGAAACACACTTTTGCAGTGGTTAAGGTGGTGAAACAGTTTCATTTTTATATCCTCAACTCCCATGCTATTGTTCTTGTGCCTGATACAATTGTTAAATCCATTCTAACACAACAAGAGTTTGGAACCAAAAGAGGTAATTGGGTAGCCAAAGTTTAGGAGTATGATCTTGACATCAAACCCACAAAATTGGTTAGAGGAAAGGGCTTATGTGAGCTCATTGTAAAGGAGCTGATGCTAAATTGCTAGAGGAAGAAGTTGATATGCCTGTTGTTCTTTTCCTCAGTCAACTGATGAATGGTATGCTGACATTGCATACTTTCTCACTTATGGGGAATGCCCATCCCATTTGACCACCAAGGAGAAAAGAACCATCAAATTGAGATCAGCTCAATATGTATTTTGGGAAAATGCATTGTTCAAACGTGGCATTGATGGAAGATTTTGAAATGCGTTGACAAGGACCAGAAAAGGAGATTATTCTCGGCTTTCCATGATCAGGCCTATGGGGTCATTTCTCTTCCACTAATAGCTCACAAAATCCTACATGCTGGGTATTATTGGCCCACATTATTCAGAGATGCATCCGAGTGGGTAAGTAAATGTGAAGCATGCCAAACCTTTGTTGGCAGACCCAAATTGGCTTGCTCTACCTCTCAAACCAGTAGTGATTGAAGAGCCTTTTCAACAATGGGGTTTAGACTTTATTGCACACTCAATCCACCCTCAAGTGTTGGACACACTCATGTTTTGACTACCACTTGACTATTTCACCAAGTGGGTGGAAGCCATTCCAGTCAAAAGTACTACTTCGGAGGTTGTTTGCAATTTCATCAAGGAGAATATCTTAATAAGGTTTGGGATACCAAACAAGATTGTCACTGAAAATGCTTCAAACTTCTCCTCTGCTGAAATGACTGATTTTTGCTATGGCTATGGCATTTCCCTTGCACACTCTTTATATTATTATCCCCAAGGGAATGGGCAAGCTGAATCAATGAACAAGAACTTAGTCACAATTTTCTGGAAGCTTGTAAATGACTCTCAGAGGAATTGGCATAAGAAACTATATGATGCTTTATGGGCTGATAGAATTACACCTAAGAGAGCCATTGGAATGTCTCCTTTTCAAGTGGTATATGGAGTTGATGCTCAGCTACCAGTAATGTTGGAACTGCCAGCCTTGCACTTGATGAAGGCCATTGAAGATGCCAGTTTTCCAGCTCATTGGACAAAAGGATTATGTACCTTCAGAGGCTGAATGAAGATAGAATGCAGGTGGTTGATAGGATATCAACTCACCAACTCAAGGTCAAAGCCCTATTTGATAAAAGGCTAAGTCTAGAAATTTTCAAGTGGGAGATGTTGTTCTTCTTTGGGACAAAAGGCATGAACCAAGGGGCAGCCATGGTAAGTTTGATTCTCTTTGGCTGGGCCCATTCAAAATCAGACATCTTACTGGTGAGAATTCTTTCTACTTGGATTACTTGGACAGTTCTCCTCTCCCACTTCCTTATAGTGGGAAACACTTGAAATTATTCAAATCCTAGTGACTTGGGAGTCATTTGTATATTTTGTATAGCTTTCCCTTTGGTTTGTTTTCCTTTGGTTTTTGTCTTGTTTCTTTTCCCGCTTGGTGTGTGCTCCCCTTCTATTTTGAGCTTGTTTTTGACTCCATTTCCCAATGGATAAGGCACTGGTCTTCTTTTCCCAAAGTTTTCTAAGGTTCTTGATCTTGCCTTGTATTTCATGCCAAGCCAAGTCATCCCTAGAAGGAGCCAGCTGTTGTCACCCTCAAATTTCCCTCCATTTTCCAAGTCTAAAAATGTTAAATTTTGAGTTGGTGCCTTTGAAGTATGCTTGAAAGAGGTATTTTTGAATCTGGGACTAACCAAGGACTTGAAGAATTTTGAAAACTCATTCATCAGATGGGAAATCTCTTCCCCTTTCCAAAAAGTTTGAAGAAGTCCTCCTAACTCCTTGTATTTTGCAAGTTATGGCTCAGCGGACCTATGTGGTTAAATTTTCCTTTGGCGGGTTGGCGGACCTACGGAGTTCCTTGTGATTTTTGCACTTTTTCACCAAAAGGGTAAGTTAGCAAAAGTGACCCATGAGCCCACATGGAGAAATGGAGAGATAAGTTCCGCAAGCCCTCAACCAATTAGAAGCAGCCACGTGTCCTCGGGGTTGCGGGGCGAGAAATTTTTGTTTTGAACCCTTTGTCAAAAAAGGGTTAAAGGTTCAAGTTTTTCCACCCTCCCTTTGGGCCCACATCCACCAATCAGAGACCACCACGTGTCATCGGGGTAGCGGACCCACGGACCCATGGAGGAAAATCAAATTTTGTGCCAAAAGTTCAAAATGTTGCAAATTGAGCCCCACCCCCTTATCCAATCAGAAGGTGACACGTGTCCTAGTCAAATCGGGAGGCGGACCCACGAGAAATTTGAGATTTTGAACTTCTCACCAAAAGGGCTCAAATGGTTGTTTTTGGACCACGTTTCCTCATCCAATCGGATGGTGCCACGTGTCCAGCCTTTGGCGGAGCTGCGGAGGGGCGGAGGAAATCGAGAAATCATGCCTTTTCTCCCAAATGTTGGGAAACATATTTTTTCCACCTGGCTCATCATTTCTCTAATTCTGACACGTGTAGGGTCCCAATTTTGAGGTAAAAAGAGGGAAAATGGTTTATTTACATCTGCATCTGATCTTTTTATCACCATTTTTGGCTCGAGCTCTGTAATGGATGAATGTGGATCATTTTTGTCCTTCCTTCTCTGTTCGTGGTCATTTTTGTGGAAATGCATTTTGGGTCTGTTTTGGAACAAAATCGATGATTTTCACAGGGAATATGATTGATTTTCGAAGAGATAGGGTAATCAGGCATTTGCGAAAAAAAAGGAGAAATGTGCCAACTAGGCACTCAAACATTTTGGAGGCAGTTACAAAGGTGAAATGATGAGGGAAAATGGATAAGGAAACTACCATTCATCTCTACCAAAAAAAATCACGTTTGAAATGATGATTTTCCCCTCTTTTTAGGCATCTGCATTTTCCATAAGTGCATTTTTGTTTTTGTCCCTCTCGAAGTGAATCTCCAACCAATTTGATCCCTATAGGATATTCTTTCCTTGAGGAACAATTTTGGGCATGAAATAGGATTTGTTATAAAAACATGCTTTTCCATTGTATACGGTTCTGGCATTTTGAAAGATTGTAAAAAACTGAAATTGCTCAATACAGAAGTTTTTTTCTTATCTTCCTCTACTATTTTCTTTCACTTCTGGATCTTAATTAGTGAATTGTTCATCTCTGCATGCAAAGAAAACTTTGTGCTCTTGTGTATATGATCTATGGAACTTTGTGTCTAAAGATTGATACGTATTGTGAAGGTGAATGATCCCATTCTGCATTTTTCTATTTCAATACAAGTAAGGTTATACTCTAAATCTATATTTCCAGAAAGTATTGTTGTTCTTCCCCCTTTCCATCTTCTCCATTCTTCTGAGCCCTTTGTATTGATGACATTTTGGTATGAAATCTCTTAAAGTATCGAGAATCCACATGATGAAAGTTGTGTATATGTATATAAGCTTAGCTAAGCACTCACACATCCTACCTAACAATCGAGAAAAGCACAAAAAACCGACACACCTAGAAGTCCCTAGTGCACTAACTTTAGAGTAGCTCGATTAGAATGATAGCATGATGATGCATATATATATATATATATATATATATTCAGATTCATAATCATCATAAACAATCCATAGTGTAGAATCCAAATATTAGAATATAAAAGACGAACTAAAAATGACTATAATAAGATTTACCATGCAAGAATTAGATTCAAATTATGTTCAACACCATTATCCACCCAATATATTCCATTGCATTAGACAACATCGTGAAACACATAATCTTCTTACATTACATAAGTATCTTTAAAGACCAACAACATAACTCTACAATAGTTCACCTCTCTCAAACTGCGTGCAAATCAATACATATTTATAGGGGTGGGGACTTTCCCTTCACTACCAATGGATTTCTCAAAATAGGTCACATGTTAATAATAGTCATGTGACTTTACAAAAGTATGCACAACATGCAAGTGCTCTAATAATAGACTTCCTATAGTTTCGCACGCCCAACACTTAGGCCATTTTTTCCGTTCAACACTTAACTACCTAGATGATGACCTAAGAATTGTTAGTGTGAGTTATCTTATGTGTCCTCCTCATATATTGGAGGGTCATCTCACATGGGTTAGGTTTAGGTTTAGGTTTAGAGTTTACATTTGTGTCATGCACTAGGGTTACTCAACACCCTATATGTATCCTTTTACTATTCATTTATGAGCATGCCAAGACACTCTGTTGTCTTTCCTCTATGTCAAATTTTTGTTTCTGTTGAGCAAGTTCTTCCATTATTGATCGATTCTTCCTTGTGATTATGCTGGAGCTATCACGATTCCATTGGAGTGCAACTACTTCGTGGTGCATCATTTCCAATTTGATTCTCGTAAAATCTTTTCATGGTATTAGAGATGAGATCGGGTAAACGTGCACTCACTTTTTTTAGTTGTGATTACTCTTGTTTCATTCTTTTACTCCGCGTGTAAGTTTTTTCGATCTTTAGATTCTAGATTTTCCTTGCTAACGTTATTAACAGTTGTTCTTGGAAAGTTTTCAGTTTTGTTGTGTCTTTTTGTGCATGTACAGATCTCCTTGAGCTATTAGGGATTTTACAGCTACATTTAGCTAGTTGTGGACAAATTTGCAGTTCAACTAAAAATGGAGGTTATTTTCTAGTTTTTTAATATTAATTAAATTGAAAATTTTTAAATCTTTGTTTTTTTCTGTTATCTCTGTTTTAGAATTGGTGTTTTGTAGGTTTGCAGTTCTGTTTTATCCATAGCCAGAGCTCATGTTCCTTCTCTAGCCTTGCATTTTTTTGTTTTTGGGTTTGGATCGACTTGTTTGTTTTTTTTTTTGTTATAGGCGTCATCTCTCTCGTTCTAGCCTTCCTCGAGATCTAATTCAAGATTTTTTTCTTCCTCACGCCTGCACCTCTTCCCGCGCGTGCCACAAACCCAATTAAGATGTAATTTAAAACCCGTTAGAGACCTGTCCCCACGCTACGCCCATACCATTGTGACTGTGTTTTTCTGGTTTTTGTCTCGTGGTCTCCCATTTCCCGGCTGTCCGATGGTCTCACGTGGACGCCCTCTCGGCTACGACCCCCACTGCCTCTTCCCCTCCGCGCCTTCTCCACCTCTTCCCACGGCTCAGGCTCCCCCTGTCACCTTTCATGGCCATTTTTTTCTTGAGTCTTTCTTTTAACTGCAGGTAAAAATGACACCCGACGCTTTGTTTTTTGGGATTTTTTTTAAGTCTTTTTTCAATGTTCTTTGATAAGTTTTTTTTTTTTCTAAAAAAATTAAAACCTCAAAAAAAATTTAATCGTTTTTAAAAAAAATCTTTCATAGTTAGCTTTTTTAAATAATAGAAATCTTTCCTTATTTTTTAATAAAACTCACGATAAGTTTTAAGTGGGTTTTTTTTTTTTAATAGAAATTTGTTTTATCTAATTTTAAATTTGCTTTCTTTTAAAAGATTTTTTTTTTAATTAGGATTTTTTTAAATTAAATCTTAATTAGTTTTTAGTTGAAATTAATTAGATTTAATTTAATTAAATCTAGTTTATTAATTTCTAAAATTCCTTTATTACGATTAGTAAAATATTAATTATCGGCATCTAAATTAACTTTTTTATCATTTTTTTAACTCCACTAGCTCTCAAATTAGCCAGATTGGACGTTTCCAAACGGTAATTTTTAACGTTATTGTCGATTTTTTTACTAATCGTGCGCTCAAGTGTGCAGTGACACTTTGACATTTTTTCCCTTCGAGCGTTTTCTGGCATTCTGAAGACCTCTGAACTCCTTCGAGTTCATTTAAAAACATTGTATTTTACCCTTATTATTGCTTGCGACTAGTGAGCGTGTCACCACAGTCTGCAGCAAGGGGGTACTCTTTGCGACGTGAGACACTTTTTCTCACAACCAGGATTGGCTTTCAGCCTCCTTCCTTGTTTTTTGCTTGTGCTTGTTTACGGTGTCCTATTTTTGCTTGCGCTCCACGAAACACTTTGTTGTGGTCTCCTCTCTTGTGTTATTACGTTGATTGCAAGTCAAGTTACCAAGTGTTTCAAACCGCACGCACGGACCCGATTGTAATCAATGCACTAAACTATAAAGTGCTCGAAAGCAGGGGGGTTGTTATATTGTCCTGGGTGGTTGTGTTTCTTTTATGCATTTCTTTCTCTCTCTCTTCACTATGGATGCACTTTCAATTCCTTTGCTTACGCGTTCAACTTTTTCGAATGGAGATCAAAAATAATAATGAAACTAAGGGGTAAAGGGTTATTCCACATCACCATGGGAACTGAGACTGAACCAGATGATGAACCTGAAAAATCTAAGTGGTTAAACCGTAGTGATGAAGCTTTAGGTCTTCTTTGCATGTTTGTTTCTCTGACTTGCTCTTCCACATTGAGGCATCTCAAACACACCTAAATCTGCGTGGAAAACACTGGATGCGATGTTTGGACAACTAGATGACATGAGAGTGCATGAGTTGGAAAACGAACTACTAGGGTTAAATCCTAGTGACTTTGAAAACCTACAAGCTTTCTTCTCAAAATTTGTCCACATTAGATTGTTGTTAAAAGGATGTCAAGTAGAGAAGAAATATTCTCAACTGATCTTGTCGATTCTCTCTAAGCTAGGTCCCGAATATTCTATCTTTGTGTCAACTTTCTACGCTACAAAAGCTACTTTGGGCGATACTTGGACTATGCCCTCCTTTGACTATTTTTCATCCCAACTCATTCGAGAATAGGACAAACTCATTCAAATGGGGTCTCTCAAGTCCAAGTCACATGCCCTTGTAGCAAGTACTAGCAAGGGAAAGAAGATTGAAAAGAAGAAAGAAACAAAGGATCAACCTAAGAAAGAAACCAAGACCAAACCTAAAAATGACACAAACACTTGAATTTAAGCCTAAGGCACAAAAAAGCAAGTTTTTGTGTTCCTATTGCAAGAAGTCTGGTCACGATGAGCAACACTATTTTTGAAACAAATTGATCACTTATCTCATTTACTTGAGAAGAATAAAATAAGTGTTCCTGAATCCATAAAACAAAGTGCTCCAAAGTCCGAGTCTTATGTTGCAAAAGGTGCTAAAAATGATAAGAAGAAAGAAAAGGCCCTTGTAGCCAGAGTTGCTCCTTCATCGACATGGATTATAGATTCTAGGTGCCTCGCACCACATGGGTTCTTCACATGTTGAGTTTTCCAACATCGAACCTTGTGGAATGTCCCAAATCACGATGGGTAATGACACGATAGTGTCGGTTTCGGTAGTGGATCGGTAGAGATGGATGGGGGAACATTTAACCAAGTGTTGAGTGTTCTGATCTCTCTACCAATCTCCTATCGGTTTACCAAATTACTCACCTTGGTGAAGGAATGCGAGTGGAATTTGGTCCTAACTCGGTGATTATTCGTGAGCTTAACAATGACACTACAGTGGCTGAGGGAAAGGCTGATCACCATTCACGGTTATATACCTTTTCCCACTTTACTTCTGATTCTACACCCACTTGCCTTGCTCACTCATGCAAATGAGGTTAGTAAGCTATGGCATGAGCATTTCGGACATCTAAATTATCGCTACCTTGAACAATTGAGCCAAAATGAAATGGTCAATGGGTTGCCTCGCGTCAAGTTTTCTAAGGGTCTTTGTGAGGGTTGTACCCTTGGAAAGCATCCTGAAAAGAACTTTGACAAAGGAAAATCCTGAGAGAGCCACTCGTCCTTTGGATCTTGTTCACAGCGATGTTTTTGGTCCATTTCCTTCTCCTTCATTTACTAGAGCTCTTTATGTGCTAACCTTCATTGATGACTATTCACGATATACTTGGGTATATTTTCTTAAGCTTAAGTCTGAAGTCTTTGAACATTTTCAGGACTTTAAGGCTCTTGTTGAGAAATAGGTGAATCTATCAAGGTTCTTCAAACCGACAATGGAGGTGAATATGTAAACAATAGGTTCATGGATTTTTGTACTTCTGAAGGGATCTCTTTGCAGCATATAGTTTCTTATAGCCCTTCACAGAATGGAGTCGTAGAAAGAAAGAACCGTACTCTTAAGGAGATGGCCACTTGTATGATTCACTCAAAGTCTCTTCCTCCGTAGTATTGGGCTAAAGCAGTGAATTGTGCAAATTACATTCATAACCATGTTCCACACAAGGTAGTAAGAGGGATGACACCCTTTGAAGCCTGGTTTGGATGCAAGCCTTGATGTTGAGCACTTTCAGTCTTCGGATCCAAGGCTATGGCTCAGATTCCCAAGAAGAAATGCAAGGCCTTGGAACCACAATCCAAACCTTGTATCTTTGTAGGGTATCTTGATGGCGTGAAGGGATATCGATTGATGAATCCTACTTCTCATGAGTTGTATATTGAGAGAAGTGTTAAGTTCGATGAGTCTTCTTCAACTTCTACTTCTCCCTATTGAGGTTCTTCAGCTCACTGATTTGGATTCTAACTCATCAGATGATGATGTTGTTGAGCATGCTCCTCTTCAGATCCTCTCGACCATTAGACCTTTGAGTCTTCTGATTCTGACAGTAGTGATGATGAGGACTATGTCCCTTCTCACTCAAGTGAAGAATCTTCTGACTCTGAGCTTGATCCTCCTGGTCCCCTTTGGGCTAGGAAAACTTTGTAAAGTGCTGGAGATTTAGTTGGAGATACTTCGGATATGAGACGTACTCACTCAGATTTCATTGGACCCCACTCTTTCTTCACCTCTTGCTTTTGATCCACAGTCTTTCTGGGAGGCTTCTGGTATTCTTGAGTGGGATTCTACCATGGATGAGGAGTATTCCTCTCTCATGAAGAATGATACTTGGGATCTCACCACTCTTTCAAAAGGAAGAAAAATTGTTCGGTGTAAGTGGGTGTTTCAAAACAAAGTATGGAGTAGATGGAGATGTCGAAAAGTTTAAAGCGTGATTAGTAGCTAAGGGTTTCTCCCAGATAGCTAGGGTTGATTATACAAAACCTTTACTCCGGTTGCGAAGATGACTTCTATTCGACTGACCCTAGCCATTGCCACAGAATAGATGGAAAGTCCATCAAATGGATGTTAAGAGTGCCTTCCTTCATGGTGACCTAGAGGAAGAGATCTATATGGAACAACCTCTGGGTTATGTCCAAGATCCCTCCCTCATTTGTAAGTTAAAGAAGTCTCTTTATGGCCTTAAATAAGCCCCTCGGGCTTGGTATGCCAAGATGGACTCCTTTTTACTTACATCAGGGTTTACTAGGTGTCATTCTGATCCAAATGTTTATATTCTACGGAAAGATGACTCCATACTCATTCTTGTTCTATATGTTGATGACTTGTTGATCACATGCAGCTCTTCCTCTATTATTGATTCTGTGAAGATCACCTTGGCCAACAAGTTTTCCATGACTGACTTAGGTCTGCTTCATTACTTCCTTGGGATCCAGATTTCACAATCTGACTCGGGAATCTTGATTTCACAACCTAAGTATGCTCTTGATTTGCTAGCTCATTTTCAGATGTCCAATTGCAAGTCTTCTCCTACTCCTTTTCTTTCGGGGTTAAGTTGGTTTCAGATTGCTCTACTCCCTTGGTTGATGGTACTCTTTATCGATAGTTGGTGGGGAGCTTGATTTACTTGACTCACACTCGACCAGGATTTATCATATGTTGTTGGGATCATGTCTAGATTCATGTAGGAGCCACATGAGCTGCATTGGAAAGTAGCTAAATGGATCCTTCATTATGTTTGTGGCACTTATGCTGATGGCATTCACTATCATGGAGGGGTAGATATTGACTTGATTGGGTTCACAAATTCTGATTGGGCGGTGACTTAGATCATCAAAATCTATTTACTTAGCTACAGTTTCTCTCTTGGTTCGGGTCCTATTAGTTGGTCTAGCAAGAAGCAGAATGCAATTGCGATATCATCTACAGAGGCTAGAATACAGAGGAGCAGTTAATGCTTGCCACATAAGCTATTTGGCTATAGGGTATTCTGAAAGAGTTTGGCATCCACTTTCGGTGGCCTACCATTATCTATTGTGATAACACGAGCACTATCTCTATTTGCCAAAATCCAGTTCAACATCGATGACAAAGCACATTGAGATCCATATGCACTTCATACAAGAGCTTATTCATGATGGTATCATCGACATTCAGTACATTCAGACAGCTGATCAGATTGCAGATTTATTCACCAAGCCCTTCACTGAGATGAAGTTTCTTCACTTACGGTCTCTTCTTGGGGTGAGGTCTTCTGCAGCTTGCTCATCTTCTTCGGGCTATGTAGTCCTTTTTTCTTCTTCTTCTAGGAAGATTGTGTTTGTATATGGGCACCTTATCAGGCCTTTAGTTTTCGGGCCCCATTGACACATCTTTCTTAGTTGTTTAGGAGTGTCTTCTCTTTCCATCTGACTCATCATAGCCGCTACCCCAGACTTTGATGAAGGGGGTGTTGGTGTGAGTTATCCTATGTGTCCTCCTCACATATTGGAGGGTCATCTCACATGGGTTAGGTTTAGGTTTAGGTTTAGGGTTTACATGTGTGTCATGCACTAGGGTTACTCAGCACCCTATATGTACCCTTTTACTATTCATTTATGAGCATGCCAAGACACTCCGTTGTCTTTCCTCTATGTGCAAGCTTTGTTTCTGTTGAGCAAGTTCTTCCATTATTGATGACCATTTGGCTGCTCCGTGGTGTAAACACTTTTCCCATTTTGGATTGCTTGTTTTGAGAATAGCTCTTAGAATTGGAAGATTGATGAGTGACCATGCCTTCCTAATGGAAACATCCTTCTTTGGAGAATTTTGCTATATTATTGCAATTGGAACTAACTAATTACGAGATGGTAGATTCCAGTCTAGAGAGAATGGATTGAATATTCAAAGAAACCTCTTTGAATATGTGTAAATTTCTCTCCCACCATATATGCCAAATGAGAAGAAAAGGTTTGCATGACTAGATGGAACCCAAAGGAATACCTTTTCCTAATGTGGGCCGAGAGTGTAGAACTACCTTAATTGTTACATGAGTTGGAACCCGTGCTAAGCCTAGCCTCCGGAAAATCTAGGACCAACACTAGTAAGTGAAGGGACAATGGAACAACAGATGATCTAAATCCTCTTTATCGTACTCACATAACGGACACTTTGTTGGTCCATGATAACCCCACCTCCTATGTCTAGCCTACGTGAGAATTTTTCCCTTATATGCTAGCCATGAAAGCACCATATTTTGGAAGACAATTAGAGTCACAACATCCCTACTAGGAGGGAGTGCCTCTACCCTCTTGATGAAGAAGAAACTCATAGCCCGCTTTGACCTAATATTGCCCATATTTTGTTCCCATCCAAAAGAGGTAATCTGGTTTTACAAATAGTGCTCTTCTCTCCTTGAGAATACTTTGATATAGAGGCTTTGATGCCCGAGGGATATCCAAAGAATCTAAAGGCTTCCATGAAAGAGAGGGAGAACCATCGAGGATTTTACAAGCCATAATTTGCTACCCAGTCACCCTAGGCAACCTTTGTTGTGAGCTTTACCTAATCGAGACCAGGGAAATTTTGAAGGGAAGGGTAGTCATTCCTTGAATCCTCCCATAACCCGCGAAGTCCCATTTCCTATTTTCAGGAGGAAAGTGTGGCAAAATATGTCACAAGAACAAAAAAATTTCCACATGTGAGATCCTTTAGGAATATCTTGGATTGTTATGATGTTTACCAGATTTCCATTGCATAAGGTATTTATGAATTAATTTTTGTTGAAAAGATGAGAGGGGTTTGAAATAAGATTTCGAGTGCAATGTTATGAAGACCAAAATCTCTACGATTCCTACACCACCCATTTCCTTTGGGATTTTAACTTCTTCCCATTTAATTAGATGAAACTTTCTTTAATCCCAGTTCCTTTCCATAGAAATTATCTCAGAATTTTCTCCACTTTTTGTAGGACCATTATGGGAATCTTTGTAATTGAGAGTATGTAAATAGGAGAACACTTAACAATGAGTTGATGAGTTGAAGCCTTCCTACAAAAGAGAGTCATTTGCCTTTCTCGGGAAGCAACCTTTTCTTAAAAGAAGATAAAATATCCTTCCAAGCCCAACCCCAATGAACAGTGGAATACCTAGATATTTCTGCGAAGGGAACCTACTTGAGAAACCCAATATGTCTTTGATCCGCCTTTGCACACGGAGAACATTGAAGAAGAAGATAAGAGATTTAGAAGAACTAATAGCTTGACTGTAGCATTTGAGTAGGAATCAAGAATTTGACCGAAATTTCTAGCCTCTACTACAAAAGCCTCTCCAAAAGGAAGGTGTCATCTACAAATTGTTGGTGGGACATGAGGTCCACTCCATCTGCTAATCTAAGACCTTTCATATCTCTTTTACCTATGCATTTTGAGATCAACTCGCTTTGAGAGAATCCGTTCTTTAAGATGAAGAGGAAATAAGAGAGGTGGTCACCCTATCGTATCCCCTTATTACTTTGGAAAAACTACCTTCCACCGAATCATTAATCAATACTCGAGAATCGAGGGGTGGAGATGCAATTGAATATCCTGTTGCAAATCCTTAATCAAGCCCAATTTCAACATAATTTTATGAGGAAATGCCAATTTAATTTGTCATAAGATTTATTGAAGTCAAACTTGAGGAGCATTCCCGATCGATGGCTCATTGTTAAGGAATGCATTAATTCATGGGACATAAGAATGCCATCAAAAGTATATCTCCTAGGCAGAAAGCCACTTTGCTCCGGAGAGATGAGCGAGTCAAGGAGGGGCCTAATATAGAGAGTAATGGCTTTGGAGATGATTTTATAAGAGGTGTTGCGTAATGAGATGGGTTTGAAGTCATCCAAAACTTCCACTAGAGATTTCTTGGGATACATGCAAATATAGGTATGATTAAGAGCTCCTAACACTTGATCTGAGACTCGAGATTCTTTTGCTTTGCTTCCCGACATTTGAGCCTACTATACTCCATAATTATTGGAAAAAGTAGATGGGAAGCCATCTGACCTAGGACTTTATCCCATTACATGGAGAATACCACCACTCTAATTTCTTCTTTAGTGAGGGGGCCGAGAGACGCGATTATTCTATGAATCATCCACCAACTCGGGACATGAGCTAACACGGCGTTACGAGCAGAGAGATGCGAGAGTGAGTCCCACCAAGAGGTCTCGAGAAAAAGATATAACAACTTCTTTGATTCCCTTCTCGATCTGAAATCCACTCCCGTTCATGACTTTCAATTTTGAAATATAGCTAGAACTTTGCCTTGCCTTGACAGAGGAATTGAAAAACTTTGAATTTTTCCCCTTCTTTCTACAAAGTTTCCTGGATTTCTATTTCCAAAATATTTCTTCCCTAAGGAGGAGCTCACCCACTTCACTAAAATTTCTTTCTATTTTTGATATTCAAATTTACCCATACCATTGTGAATAATTTCCTCGTTTAGGGTCTTCAACGATGCCTCCACTCTCGTCTTTTCCGTGAAAATATTTTTGAAGTGTCTTTTATTCCATTCCAAAAAATTTCCTTTCAAACCTGATAATTTTGGGATAGAATGAACATCTTGGTACCTTTAAATGAGAAGGAGGACCACCAAACTCTTATCAAGTCAAAGAGGGATGGATCTCGAACCACATGATCTCAAATTTAAAGGAGACCACCTTGGAGCCATATCCAGTGATTTGGAGAGAGATGGAGAAATGATGAGAGCATGAGATTGGGAGGACGGTACTCTCTAGAATAATATTATGATGAAACCATAACATCATTAGAAAGAAATATGTCTAGTCTCTTTCTTATCCCGCCAAAGCATATTCGCCTATTGGTCCAAGAGAACCAACCTTGTTTGGGTTTTATGTCTAGGAACATTCTTTGAGTGAATGAAGGAACAAAAGTCCAACTGGGATTGAGGGTTTCTAGAAATACCTCCTTTTTATCTTTATCGAAGTAATAGCATTGAATTCCCGTACTACTAGAATTTGCTCATCTCCAAAACTTTTGATGTCTCTTAGTAAAGAATCACATAGAGATCTCTTAACTATCGGACTCCCGGGCCATAAACATTAAAAATAACAAAAATAACATCGACGTGAAGGATTTGGACCCGATATCATTGGAAATTACTACCTTTCTTTAAGAGAGATATCAAAACCTTCTTCTCTCGCCATAGGATCCCCACTACCCGGACATCTTGAGGTTACGAATAAATCAACATAGAGACCTTGCCAACCTTTCCACTTTGCGTGACCAATCACCTCCCAAATTTGACATACAAAGCTTAGTTTCTGGAACAAACAAATATCTACCTCCCTTTTTAAAATGTAGCGCTTAACTGTTGCGTTGCTTGTTAGGGTGTTGAGGCCCCTAACGTTCCAAGATAAAATGTTCATTGGCTATTCATGAGGGACCTGGCCCTCCTACTTACTTTTGGGAAAAATTTACTGATTTGATTTTTCTTACCTTCGATGATTTCCTTGTTCCTCTTGGCTTCATTGCTTGCCTATTGACCAAGGCTAATTGGCCAACATTGGGGACCCTAGGAAGGTGGGAGTAATCTCCAAGGAATAGAAGACATTAGGAGATATAGCCCGATCATCTCCCAAACAATTTGTTATCTGAAATTCCGCGAGAAGGGCGGGATTAGATTCCAAGATCACCTCCTTTTCTTCCACCCATTTTTCCAACTCTGCACTGGAAGAGCCATGCACGCAAGATCCACTATGTATTTCAAGATCTTAAAAAGTTTAGTAGATTATGTTACAACCATGGAAACATCCCTAAGGAGAGACCTCAAGGAGAGGGAGCAGGCTTGGTCAATATTAGGAATCGATCTAGCCTCCGAAGAAGGATAGTCCTATCTTTGAGAGGAGGATTTGCGGAACTTGATTCCCATTGATGACAACATCAAACCCGATCGGGACATTCTCTTTTGGAATCCATCTAAGCTAAAGTTTTTCAAGGGAGTCGAACAGTCTTTCCGAAGATGACTTGATTTTTGTATTCAAAGCATTTTAAAGAGATTTTTTCATATTCATGGCTTGAGTCCAAGTTCCGGAGGAACTCGGATTGAGAACAAGTTTGGTAAGGGATTCAAAATGGTAAACCTATAAAAATGGTTAGGGAACCTTGTAAAGTTCAGATTCGATCCGAAGGACTTTCCCCAAGCTATTGCAAATTTTGGAGAAGATCTTGATTCCAAAGTATTTGATTGACAAGGCATACAACCTAACCCAAACTTGATGTTTCTCCACCTCGGCTTTATGTGGATCGAAATGAGGGACCCATGGCCAAAAAAAGAAGACCCCATTTAAAAAGGAGGTTGTCTTTCCTCTTAAGGTCTTCCGATCGTTGAGCATCACTACAAAATAAAATAAGGAACAAACCCTTGGCTAGAAAATGGATTCGCAACCATTTCCCCATTGTTCCTCACACCATTCGGAGATTTCACTCGTGGAGAGCCAAGTTCCTGCAAATTTGGTGATGAGAGCCTATTGGTGAAAATTTGAATTTTCTGTCCAATCCATCCCTCTCATCAATTTCCATTTTTTCATCCTGGCAAAATGATCCAAAGAAAGAAATTATTCATCACTAAGATGGTTTCCCATATAATAATGCTAAGAGGAAGAGGAGGTGGCAAAAGAAGATGCAAACCGCCTATGGTTTTGTTTGAAATAAATATCTCTCGATTTCAAGGACTTCGGTAAATAAGATTAGTATGATGATTCAATATTTTGGTGAGTAGGAATCTCCGGAAAGAAAGGGTGATTCTACGGAGGGTGATTAGGGAATGATACTCCGAGATAGACTTATTGCGCCAACAAACCGGAATGGAATTGACACTGTCGTAGTACAACACCTTAGGAGACCATATTACAAGTCCTTCCACCGGTAACGAAGCTCGTTGCTTCTGCGACGTCATTCGCCATCGGTATAGGAATCCCAATCTTATCTTATTAGTTCCGCCTGGGCAGAATACTATAGTTTTCAGTTCAATGAAATAATTTTTGTCAATGGACCAATCACAAATGATAATTTTTTTGCCTATGTCAAATTTTCTAATGTATAAACTTTGAATTGACATATTTACATAAATATAATTTCACATAAATTAATTTATTAGAATTTTGATTGGTGAGAAAGGGAGATTTGACAATTTTTTCCCCTTATTGAGCTACAAGTTTTTCTATTTTTTTAAGCCAAAAAATTGTAAATGGCCAAGTGGCCTAGCATTTATTAACCCTTGTCAATTTGTCAATTCATTTAATTCCATGTGTCCCATTGAAATAGTAATAGCATTTATTTACATTGTTCTTATTTATTAAATGTCAAATCTTATTTATTTACATTGTTCTTATTTCTTAAATGTGGCAAATTTTATTTATTAATTTCTCCCAAACACAATAATTTTCTCCATGCAACCAATCATGGTTAAGAATTTTTTCACTTTCAATAGTTATCAATTTTAAATAACATTTAAATCATTTTTAAATAGGCATACAATCTATTAAATTTAATTTTCTTGATTTTTACAATCAACATATCACTTAAGCAATTGCTAAAATACAATTACATCTTTGTAGCATGAATGGTAGGAACCGAGCGCTTCAAGCAGCGCTCTTGTTTATATATTGTTATAAATATGTTCTTACAATTTAAACATAAAAATATGAAATTTATAATTTTAATATTTAAAATTAATTTGAGTAAATTATTAATGGTAGTAATACGATGATAAGTGTTTAATGGTAGTAAGCGGGATGTGATAGTGTAACTCTGTAAGGTTTTATTATTAATATTGAATTTGACGTTCATTTGACCATCACAAGGTAATTTTAAACAAAAAAACTACATCTATTAGTGTCACTCAAAAGTTTTTTTCCTTTTTACACTTCAAAAAGTAAATAAAAACTATAATATCTTGATTTGGAGCTTTTTTTTTGTAAATATTTTTCACCATTTTATAGGGAATATGAACAAACATTATTGAATTATTACTCAATATGATGTGTGTAAAATTATGAGTAAAAGGCTTGAAATTAATATCTATCGAGATTTTTCATTATATATACTTAAGATATTTATACTAGTATAATTTCAATAAATTGTATTATAATTTTAGTTATATGTATAACTAAGACTAATCACAAAAGTTATCATGACTATTTATGTTGAAGTCGTTCCCCTATCTTACAATCATTAGATAATCGTCGGCCATGAATTGTGGAGGGTGTGCGTTGATGCACGGACGCGTCACGAGACCGTTTGATTGAATAAAATTTTGGAAAAAAATTTACTTTGCATAAAAATAAAACAAATAGAATCATACGAACTTTGTTGAATGTTCTCGCGATGTGTTGTATTTTACGAATGAAACATTTTTATATCGACCACATTTTAATATGCATACAAATTTATTACTATTACCGCTTTCATTTTTTTGTTGAGGTTACCTAGGGAGAGGGCCCTAGCCCTTTGTGGCATCACCAACCCGCACCGGCCGTGGAACCATCTAAGGATATAAGTTTAAAATCTCAAGTAGCCCGTATTAAACCACATTATCGTGGTGCCCTATCACCAGGGTATCCAAACCGTTGGTAGTAGGCCGCCTTAACATGGAGCCGAGATTTGACCTTTGACCTCCCAATTACTAGGAGACCCAAGAACCATTACACCACTACCCGTTGGATTACCACTTTCATTTATTATTTGTTAATTAGCTATTTGTTTTTATTTACACCATATTTGATTATATTTTTGTTCTAATATTTAAATTTCAAATTAAAATTAAAATATATTGAGTGGGGCATTTTAATTTGATGTTGTCGAGATATTAAAGCATTTATCATATCAAGTAATTAAAATTTATGTTATAATTAGTTATGTAATTAAAAATAAAAAGAATACAATTGTATGGAAATTGTTAGATTTTGTTCCCTTTCATTACTTTTATGAATAATGACACCTATATCCACATATACATGTTCTGCGCCAATATTTTATTTTCATCGGCGCAGGAAATATTTTACTTGGCCATGAACGAATGCGCTATTAACCATTCCTTATGCTTTTCCTTGATATTTTCATAACGTTATGCACATGGCTCAATTAAAGCATTTTGAATGGAAATTGACAGGATGTGGGTTGTTTTTATGATTTTATTTGTATATTGTCCATTAAAATTGGTAGTCATCGAAAATTTTAGGATGAAAATTTATAATATCACGTAAATTTTTAAATAGTCTTCTATAAATATAATATACAAATCTATAGGAAAAATAAAAAATATAAGTATAAAAAAATTTGGAATTTACAGTTACATGAAAGAACTAGCCATTAACAAACTTTGATTTGATATGACAGAAGAGATAATTTGAAATTCTAGGCCTGATTTTGGTGAAATGTTTGATTTGCATACACTTTGCATCACTTAGACAACAAAGGTGGGTGCTCGGTTTTAGGTGTTGGATTTAAAATATTGAGTTTTTCAACGTAAGTAAAAGTAGGGGAGAGTTGGGCCTCCTCATTATTGTTGTGGTGTCATGGATACTGAGGATTCACTGAAATTTGGACCATATGTGTGTTGCAAACAAATGCATCATCGATATTTTTATACTATCGACTTTGACTAATTTCCTCTAATTATCACATGGATTTTGCACATTTAAAATGTGAAAGTTATAAAATATTCAATTTCTTTTTACACCGAAGGAGCTTCCCTATCGGATTTGGGGATGTTTAGTCTAACACTAATCAGGGAGTTGGATGGCTAGCATCCATTTCTAGGAACATAGAAAATTTGGATCACTCTTCATCATCTATGTATGTCTTCCAGATACAAATCACTTAATCAAAATCCCTTATATCGGTGTGTCTCTAATATGGTTCGTTTAGTTGAGGAAATTAAAATTGCTCGAATGGTATTTATTCTCTCTCATGGTTCCCAACACTATATCACTACCGTCCAATAACAGAGCACCATAACTGATGGTTGGTATAATTATGAACTATTTTGGGAAAAGGTAAGAATTTTTGTTGTCATCATGTTGTCTTGTGTTTTTATAAGGACAAAATTCACTTGAAAACACGACAAATTTACCCTAGTGTTAAAAAATTTCATTGTAAACCTTTCTCAACACCCCTCTAAGTCAGTTCATCCCCTATACTAGGTCTATCCTACCATGTCAAGTGGTCTTGTGTGTTGTGTTAGTATTGTCCATAGGTGATTCAAGTAAACAAACTCATTCAAGTGCTTGAGAGATAGTAATTTTCAAGACATAATTTTCGAGAGGCTTAGGAATGGCTATTTTTAGTCTTTCTAAGGCATGGTCCACACCCCCTAGAGCAAATTTGCAGGCCCGAATTCATCGGGAGAAATATTAAGGAGCTAGGAACATTTTGTAACTAATTTTGGAATATTTTGGAAAGTTTCAAAGGTTTTGGGATAAGTTCAGTAAAAGCGGGTCTTGGAGGGTGAAGGAGCTTGTAGTACAAAACAACCCTGAGCTTCGGGAAGTGATTTCGGGAGCTCCGTAAGGAGTTGGAGGTCAAACAAGACACCATTAGAAAGGTATTTCAGATTTCTAAATGATTGTGGTTTCAGACCTTTCACAAGACATAAGAAATTTTGTCCACATAATTTTTTCAAGATGCAAAATGTGTGATCCTGAGAAAAATCCTATTTTGAGGGGTGTCGGGCAGATCCAAGGCATAAGACCCATCGCATCCTTCCCTAAATGATATTTTTAGTCAATATCATATAAATAAGTTCTAAAAAAGACTTCTAGATGCTCAAGATATGATGCTTTGACAAGTTTCTCCCTAAGGTATGCTTTGAGACTTAGCCATGTTTTCAAGGTGGACACATGTCACTCCCGGTATGAGTGCAATTTCTTATCCCAATTGTGTAGTCACTAAATCACACACTTTGAGTCAATATTTAGTCTCGATCATACTACTATTCATATGGTTTTGAGTGAAGAAAGTACTAATTAACCCATGTCCTTTGGCATTTTTACTTTGCTTTTTATCGTCACTTTTGATCCTCCGACCATACCTACCCAGTTTGTTTTTTCATTCGGTTATTCCTAATCCTGATTGGGGTGTCCAGCCAGATCAGGGCACCCCAGTGCCTTGTCCCCTCCGATGCCTTGATCCTCTTTGTACTTTGCTTCCATCTTTTGGGCACTTTCTAGTTGTTTGAGCTTTCCATATTTTTAGTGGTTGGCCTTTTTAGGGTTAATTATGAAATTAGAACAAGAGAACCATATAAATATAAAGTTATGAGACCATAATGAGGGACCAAGCACTAAGAATCTACTATCACCATCTAGAGTTGCATCCATCAAAGGCTAAAGCTACATTTGTATCCATCTAGCTCCATCATAAGGCACACAAGGTTGGTTCAACCGCATCACACTTGCACAGGGGGGAGTCTATTGTCTCCATGCAAAATTTTTATACATTCTACATCTAGTTATTTTTTCGCTACCTCATAAAGTACAAGCGGCACAAGAGCAACTTAGTGCACGATTTTGCACCTACACACCTAGAACTACATTGAGTCTAAGATGTAGTGCAACATTGAGTTAGTAAGTCCACCATTTTGGTCACTAAGGACAGATTCAACCCTTTCATATGCATCTTTCTTTTTTAGGGTTTTGATGCTTTTTCTGGGGTTTTACAGGTGGTTCCTTATTGCAGGTCTTACATCGACATTTGACGTAATCCACCGACTTTAGTGTGACAAGAAGAAAATAAAGAAAAACATCCAACGACGCCTCGAGAGGAGGTTTTAAGGACTTTTTAGCGACTAGGGCACCTAGATCTCAGACCAAGGTTCCCATGGATGCCCCTATCCCTTTCTAAGAACCCCAGTCCAGTCAGAGAGCTCGAGATCTGTACTTTCTCAAGTTTCTATGTGGTCGTTTCCTCCTCCTGTTGACCTGGTTCACACTACGACACAATCTCACACCTTCATCGAATAAGCTAAGGACTCTTTAATTACACATTAGGGTTTTACATTCCTATTTGCTTAGTTACTTGAGTCATTTCCTTTATTTATTTAGTTGTTATTTATTGCTTTGCATAACATTAGATTAAACTAAATATAATTCTCTATTTTCCATTTTAGTTTAATCAAACTATCTCGTCCCTTTGGGACAAAAGGAACACAAAATTATGCACAACCCCAAGATAGACCCTTGGACCATCATGTGACCCCAATAGAGCTCAAACAAGCTAGTTAAGCCCCCTTGCACCAATCTTCAACTCCCTCATTGTCCGAATCCCACAAAGCACCACTTGTTAGCTCCGGAATGAGATACATTTTCTTGCACCTTATTTCCTGTCCCCTTGGGACAGTTGGGACACAAAAATGCACCCCATGCCCAACTTGGCCCTTGATCCTTCATGTGACCCGAAAGGTGCTTCGCAAGCCATTTTTCAGCCCCCTCTCCTCTCTACCTCCGCAAACCAACATCTCGCCACTTGTCATCACCAAAGAAGGATGCATTTTGTTGCACCTTATGTCTCATCCCCTTGAAAAAATTGGGACACAAAAATATTCCCAAGCCTCACCCTCGGTCTAGTACTCCATGTGACCTAGTTATTCTGACCCCAGGTGTTTTTCACTCACTTTCTCTCTCCTCCACCGGCCACTCCTCATCAACCACTTTTCAAGATGAGAGAAAGACCCATTTTTTGCACTAACTATCTCATCCCCTTAGGACACAAAATTTCACTCAACCTCATGAATTTTAAATTTTTAAAAAATTACAAATTTGTAATCGACATGTTGCTTCTTCCCACGTGCGTGCGAAAACACTTCACTGGAAGAAAGTTATAAAAACCTATTGCCCCTTCCATTTTATCCATTTATTCATTTCTACTCCATCCAAATAGTTTCATTGCTACAACAACACCCAAACACTACTTTTTCTACGGACACCATTATCGTTTTCACCGAAAGCTTCCATATCCAAACACCAAGAAAAACTCATAACTCACAAACAAGTAGTCAGATTCTAGTGAAATTTTCACCACCTCTCCCTCTCTTAGGCATCCATAAGAAGAAGAAAATAGAAAAACAGGAGGTGCCTCTAATTTTTAATGGGATTAAACCATAGATTTATACCCTAGCTCGCATTCTTTCGGTTTCTTGCCAATCCAAAGGTGGTCCTGTTTTGAGCTAAAAATTGGAGCAAAACGTACGAAGAAAAAAAACCCAGAGTTCATAGAAGCTGATTTTTCAACAATTTGAGGTGTGGAAAAATAGATTATAAAAATAGTAAGTACCTCATGCTTGTACTTAATATAAATAGAAAATTTATTGAAACAACAAAACCCTTCAAAGCAACAAACTCAGAAATGGAAAACTAGAGACTCTGGCAAAAAACAAAAAAACGTGAAAAGAAAAAAACAACAGTCTAAAAATAGAAAGTGCTCAAAATGGCGGTGAAATCTCTTTAATAGTGTTCCAAGCACAATTAAGATTCCACAACACTGATTCGAGGGAAAAAATAACCTTTCCCAAAATAGCAACTCCTAGAACCTAGTGGCTAAAAATAGAAAGTTCTAGTTTTGAGTGTAAGGAGTTACTACCATCTCAATTCGACTCATATTGTTGCTTTTACCACCATGAAGTTAAAATTTTCTGGCCTAAATCTCATTTCATCCCTTTCATTAGAGTGCCCCAAGTGTAGGTGACAGTGATGTTGCCCACATAGACCTTGAGGACCTCAAAGCCAAAATGTTGGGTGGACCAAGATAGCTCAGGGAAGAAAATATCTTCATGAGAAGATCAGTGTATGCAATGGTGGCCACCAGGTGTTAATACAAAGCATAAAGTTGATGTTGGCTTGTTCCCATCACTACAATCCAGGACACTCAAATAATAAGATCCGACGAAAACTAGGTCTTGGCGGTGTTTACCCCAAAAGCAATATATCAAGGTGTGCGGGCTCCAATTAGGAGTAACATGGTAGTGATCACCAATGAGGTAGCATCAAGAGAGTGGTTTAAGACTGAATCATACCTTTAAGGGCTTGCTCTTGGATCATGGTTGAAGCAAGGAAGGGATTCCTCTAGTGTACTAAAGACTATTTCTCGAAATGAATTCAAGAGGGATTCTCTGATGCTTTCATTCTCCTAAGCTAAGTGATGGGAGAAGAAAACAAAAGAGACTTTCATGATTGGATGACGTTGTTAATTCTCACAATCCAGAAGACAAGAAGAAAATTTATTGGGAACAAATCATTAATGAAAACTTGGATTGTTAATTGCTTCAAGTTCCATCTTCGTAGAAGTTCTTCATCACCTCATACATGGTCTATGTGTTGGCAAACACAAAACCATTCAGGGGCTTGACACTTGCAAAAATGTTTCCCAAAAGGCCCCTACGTACAATAAGTATCCACACTTGGTCCTGAAAGAAAGAAATCAACACTTTGCAAAGGTGAATGATGCTTTCACAATGTATGTTTTCAAGTCATTGGAGGGAAACCCATATTCGAGATTGTCTACATATGTCGTTGCTCTAGTCAAAAGGTATGTATCGTACTTCATATATTTTTCAAACTTTTCATATATACGAGTGTCGGGTTTTGAACTTGCTCCATAGAGATTACCACACTCTTTGGAGCAATAATATCATGATAATTGAGCTGTGTAGACAATTGGTTCATATCAATTAGAAGTTGAGGAATAGAAAGAAGAAGTTGATTGCCTTCCCTATCTCACTAGGGATTTTCTCTTGCAAGAGTGCTCACAAGGCCACCAATATGGAAGCTACCTTGTCCCCTATAAACATGCACTCATACACTCCAAGGGCATATTTTGACATCCAAGATGATTCGGACACCTTTCACCTACCTGATTTGTATCATGTACCACAAATTGAATATTTTTGGGTGAACTATGTTGATGATTACGAAGTCTGGGAATGTGATCACAAGAGGATGACAATCGAACAAATGAGAAAATTTAATTTTGATTGTTATGAATATGATTTTCAAGAGGATGGAACTGAAAGGTATGATCCAGAGTACCGACAATGAAATCTTCTCCTCTCCCTCAAGTGGTTTGGAGTGTTCACGAGTCTAGAGATCAAAGAATGCACTGAGGTAGTTATCAAGAGGTCAAGAAAATGGTTTAAGAGAAAGATGGTTTCTCTCATCACATCCATAAAATTCCCTAACCTTCACGAGTAGACATCACACCATTCCTCTTCTACGGATAAAAACAAGGCTCCCAACTCGGTTGATCAAGAGAAAGGTCGAAGAGAAAAGTAGTGGAACTAGAAGCTCCTCGCTGCGCAGGAGATTACATAAGAAAATGAGAACAAAGGAAGATCATGTAGTTGATATAGAACAAGGGTAGATTGACCCAACTCACCTCTTAGTGCCACAACAATATCCGAGCTTTACTTCTTTCACCGCCGCACCGGCTCCACTTGTACAGATGTTCCTTCTCATTTGGAGAAAGAGGTTATAATCTTGCCAAATGCCGAGATGGAAATAAATGAGATATTACCTTGGGTAAAATAAATGATTACAAAAAAATTTTATACAAAGTGTGGCGGGTGATAGTACCCAATTTCTCGGCTATCGCCTTGATAAATCCAAAGGGAAGGAAGGAAAATTGGATCAAGCGGCTTCTCATTTTTTCAAGAAGACCTTAGGTAAGCAGGTATGTGGAGGTAGTCAAGCCATAGGTAATCAATCCCATCGAAGAAATGACCCTAACCGACTACGAGACAAACACAATTCCCCGGGACCAATGACATATCGGGGTAATATTCAATTGTTTTAATAGTCTTCTACTTGCCTCATTGTGAAAATTCAAGAATATAAGGAGAAGTTGGACTAAGCGAAGACCATATTTAGACCCTCACTTCATATGTGCAAGTGCTCTTGGACCCGAACAATATCACTACCCTCCCAAACCAAAGAAGATACTCCAATAAGTAACTTCGACCACTGATTCTAATATAAAAACAAGGGTTCACCATGCAAGAAGAGCGAATGAAAAGTGGGTGAGCATGATCTTGGAAAAATGGAAGGTGTTGTTACCAGAAATGTTGATGTTTTTCAAGTACATGGATGCCACAACCATGAAAATAATCACAACATGAGAAGGGATTGAAGTAGAGGAGGATCACCGGGATGAATTGTATTCGTTGGTTGTTGGGATGGGCAAGGTCAAATCATCCCTCTTGATAATCAAAGATGTATTCTCTTTAGAATCAAAGGACTTGTCTAAATTTTGGGCTCAAAATTTGGTCACTCGTTATGAGATGATCAACCACGTTATTACAAACTTGATTTATATGAGGAAGATGTTTTAAATATACATAAGGATGCCAATATTCATATACAAAATCTAGGAGTGTCGGTCATGGATGAAGACACTTCAATACATGATTTGTTGAAGAATTTTGAATATCTATTCAAAGAAGAGACTAAAGATCCACTCTCATTCAATGAAAACACTTTGAAGTCTCTGACACAGATAAGGGTGGTCATTTCAAACACTGAAAGAGATCATCATTCCTAGTACTCATAATGAAATAGCATTAACTCTCTCATGGAAATTTGCATCAAATCATTGGGTTTTGTTCACATTCCACAAGCCGAGAAAGTTTCATCTGCAGGTGACTAGGTTCGGTAAGAAGTTAAAAGGCATCAAGATTTCACACGAGGAACTTTCCAAGAGTCCATGGGAAATAGGGTCTATATTAGAATAGTTATCTCTCTCTTCTTCGTTCTTTCTTTCTTCGCTCCCCCTTTCCTCCTTTCACGTTCTATTTCTTTGTTGGGGGACTACACTTTTTCATTTTTTCCTATCCCTATTTTGTTTTGTTCATTCAAATGTGACTTTATCTTGTAATGTAATAAGTCACCCTTAATTTATAAAAGGGTAGTTTCTATTCCTATGAATATGAAAAGTCACATGTTGTGGAGGACAAATGAAAGGTCATGTGGGGGTAGCTAAAGAGTCTTCTAATGGTCGATAAATTGTAATGACACCCTCATTTTTAAGGGTTGTCAATTTTGTATGCTTGTGAGAGATTACTACTTGGAATAAAACAAAATAGATAACATTTTTTCTACTCCCCCCTTCTATGTTCTTCTATTTCTTACTATGTACAACTTTGTTAAAGCATCAATGAAAGAGAAATGATTTTTTACCTTTTTTGGATGAGAAGATTACTGAAACTTCGTGTTCATAATCTTATCTTGTCTTGGTGTTAATAAAAAAAAAAAAAAGTATTTCCATAAATGTGTGTTGAATTAATTTGATTAATGGTTGTAGGCATCTAATTTTCTACCTACAATATTAATCCCCCTTCCTTTTTTCCCACTCCCTTTCCTACCTCCTCAAAGAAATTCCTCCTTGCGAGAAATTGCAAGCTTTTACCACAAGTTCGGTGTAGTGTTCTGTTAGATCCTTCACCTCTAAGGCCACCACATATTTTCATTTCTTTCATGCATGATAAAGAGAGACACACCATTAAATCAGTGGGACCTATAGTCTCGAGTGTTGACAAATACCCACCAATTTGTCGACCTAACAAATGTTCTCACTAACACATCAAATTGTGGGAAAATATAAAACTTGGATTTTTTTCAACGTATGGCCTCGTGATTATTATAGTTTATATATTACGAGGATCCTTTGTATAAGTGTTTTGTATCATCTAATTGTCTCTACATTGATCGATAAGTTTAGCATTAAAAAACATAAGCATCATAATGATAATGTTTATTGCATAACTCGACCGAGAACGTGTCACATAGTTCACTTATCCATGGATGTTTGCATTTTCAAGGTCTTTAGGTAGCCATTGTGAGATGTCATCAAGATGCCAAGAATATTTTGGGGCCCCATTTAAGCACAAATTAAAGTCACGTGGAACCTATTATATTTCCCCCTTTTTTATTTTGGTCTATTTTGGCAAAAATTCACGTGAAAAATACAAGTAACTTTGAGACAAGAAAGTAGATCACATATAGTATATATTATTTGGGTAGGGAAAATTTGAGTCATGGAAGAGGCGTGGGGCATGCATGTATTTAATCCCTACCTTTTTCATTCCAACTTTACATTCATGTCTTCGTATTATATAATAAATAAAATGTCATACAAATGAAAGTCTCGGTGCCAAAAAAATAACAAAGCCCATTTTCCCCATTTTTCCTAAACAAATTTGATTTCTTTTAGTTGAATAATGACCAAGTGTTGATGTCGTAGAACTAATGAACAAGGTAACATCACTAATTTACCAAGCCCTCCATATGGCTTTTAATATATGTGGTGCAACGTTATTCTTAATATCACTACTATTTTTTATTAGGTTATAACTCATATTACATTTTGTAGATGTACTTGTCGACTTTGGGGGTGGAAAGACCCCAAGTGTGAATATTTTGATCCACAACCTACAACCTGTTGTAGAATAATAGAAACAAACCCACAACTAAAGAATTCTCCATTATATTAAAAAAACACATACTATAAAAGTAGACACCATCACTTGTATATTTTCCTTACCTTATGACCATATTTGTGTCGTAAAACAATTTTTGAGTGCTCGTTATTTAGAAGAGGAGGTCCCACAGAAGGGTACCCCATTCCTCATTCCTCCTAGAATTTTTTTGGTTATTTTTCCTTGTTTGTTCTCCTCTGTGGGCCCTTGTAAAGTGATTACCTCATCTCCATTTGCGCTTCAATTGGGATCATGTTAGCATTGAAGATTGATTATGATAAAATGTAAATACACAAGCCTAATCTGATGCTATAGTAGCAGTAAATGAATGTAATAATGAAATACAGAAATATACCAAAGCAAACTAAGCAAGAAATAATAAAACCTAATGTGCAAAGAAGGGTAAGATGCCTTAGCTGATTCTTTGAGTTCTGGAAAGTGTATAAAGTTGGAAGATAGAGAAATGCAAAGCACCGATCATTAAACCGGGAGCTTAGAAAATGGCGGAATTGGAGGAATAGGCTAGACAGGGGTGCCTAGAGAGGGATAGGGGTGCCCATGAAGCTGAGTACTTATTCCGAGTTCCTAGATCTGCGTAAATGCTCAGAAACCTGAATTCTCAAGGTCATAAGATGTTTGTTGATGCTCACCTTTTATTGTTACAGATTTGCACAATGATCACCGGAGTCACCAGAAACTTGAAATGAAGAATGAACCCGTAAAACCCTCAAATAGACATAAGATAAAAGATGCTCAAGGATAGGGGTACCTAGATTGGATGAGGGTGCTTGGCGCTAGCGTCTAGTCCGGGTGTTGGTGTCAGGATGAAAAATGGAAAAGACCGAAAAGTTAGATTGAGCAAGTAAGGGTGTAAGACTGAAAGTAACAACAAAAAGCAAAGAAAGGTGGCCAAAGACATGGGTTAATTAGTACCGTTCTTACTTAGGAATCATATGAATAGTAGTATGCGATCAAGACTAGATAATTACCCAAAGTACGTGATTTTTTGTCTACAAAGATTACACTTTCACTGAGTTCGACTACATCTACCAAATTTATTTTATATTGGCTTTTCATTAAGTTTTAGAATCGAGCATCTAACATATAGCATCTAGAGTTCCTCATTCTTTCTTTACACCTAGCATCTAGATAAGTGCACCAATCTGGGGGCCAAAAAGTGGACAAAAACAAAGGAAATTTTTAGTGGCAAATATTCGTAATTATAGTGGCAAATTTTTCGAGCAAGTCAATGACCTGTTCACCTAAAATTTACAATATATATTTTTTTAGGGGTCTGCTTCGCAACATTTGAAAACATCTCCCATAAAAACATAGGTGATTCACCGGGTAGTAAGCTACTAACTTACTACTATTTTACTGAAGTAACGACATATAAAGTACTATGAACTTACAGGGTAGGTTGTTGATGCACGGTAGAAGGTTTTTTATGCATGGAAGGAATTTGTTGATGCATGACATGAAGTTGTTGATGTGGGAAAGTCCTCTTTTATTGACACACGATAGGAGGGCAGAGGTTGTAGATGCACAACATGAGATTTGTTGTTATATGATAGCAAGGTTGGTGTCGTGTGATAATAAACCTCCTATCATGTGACAAGAAGGTTGATGTTGCGTGACAACAAACTTGCTATTTTGTGATAACAACCTTGTTGTCACACGCCAAAACCTTGTTATCGCGCGTCGGTGAGGTTATTGTGACGCATGGTAGAAGGGTGGAGGCTACAAACGCATGACATAAGATTTACAATTATACGACAACAAGGTTGTTTTTCGTGCAATAGTAAAGTTCTTGTCATGCAAAAACAAACTTGTTGTCATGCGATAACAACCTTGTTGTCATGCATCATTGAGGGTGATGTCCGATGTTTTCGCATTTACTACAAATATCCTGTCATGCGTCTACTGACCTTTTTATCACAAAAATTGAAAATGAAAGCTTATTTTGAGAGAAAAATTTACACACAAACCCCATAAAATTCACCATGTTCGCGAAAGTGGTTTCAGGGATATTCACTAGGAATATTCCACCTTTGATTTCCCATAGGTCTCTTAAAATGAATCCTGACAAAACCAAAAATGATTGAAACACGTACGCATTTTGTAATAACGTGATCACATTATGTTTTCCTTGGTTCGGTAATTCATGAACCTATAACATGTACGCGTTATGTTAAACTATAAACAAAAAAACCCAAGCCCTATTCATTTTCATTTCCCCCAAACGTGATTTTTACAACAAAACCCTACCCTCGCATTTCAAATTAAGCTAGATCTTGCTCAAATGATCATTTAAGAATCACAACAAACATCGAGAATCGATGATGGCGCCACGGAGAAGAGGTAAGCACAATTATTTTCTCAAAATTGCATTGAAATTTAGTAATTATAGAGTAAAATTCAAATTGAAAACACATTTTTTTATTATTACATCTACACGTCAACCTAGATCAACCACAACTAAACCTTGTAATTCCTGTGATCCCTCCTAGCCCTCGTACAGTTGCTCAATATCCCCGGGAATTCAATAATATTTAGCAGCCCATATAGTGGAAAACAAGATTGAAATTGAGGATTTAATCAAAACAATGAGGGATTCACATTCTACAAACCCCCACCATGCCTCTCTTACAAACACATTGGAGGCATTAGTGGCTCAAGTTGACGTGGCAACAACTCAAATTGATCATTGGACATCCTATAGAGAGTGTTGTAGGGTTTATTATGCCAACAAATTGTCATATGCAGATGTAAAGAAAAAACAAATTACAAAAGACCGCATATGTTCCTTATTCACGGACCCCCGAACCAATTTACTTGTTCAGTTGTCATGCAAATAGTTTCCCATCCACTAGTGCAATAATGATTTGATTACAAATATTTTTGGGACCGATGGTGGATGGTGTTTGATTTTCCACCTTGCAATAACAATGAGGTGCCACTATAATTTTTGAGGAAAATCTATTGCGAGTTTATCCTCAACGAGATCTTGAACTATTTTGATTTTTGGGATTTCTAGGGTTGAGGAAAAGGATCTACACAGGATCGACCAGGTGCACAACATGCACCTATTTAGCAGGGTAGATTCCCCACACAAAATCCCCCTCACCCTGAGACTGTCCCTCCAGTAGTGAAGGAGACAATAGAGATTGATACACTCCACGCGCTTCAGGGGCTATCTAATACCCTTGTTTGACATACGAGGGAGATTTCGATCTAGATGTTCGTAGAGGTACACAGAGTATTCCTCGAGGTAGTACTAGCATGAGGCCATATCTTTGCTCAACATGTGGTAGCATATGTTTGGGGCCCGAGGAGGACGATACTTTCATGCATATTGGTTTTGGTGGAGTTCTCTGTTGATGGTGCACATGATAATGCCACTATGTCAGATGCCTTTTTGAGTGAGACATTTGGATTATAGTCATTGGTGTCACCTCGCAAATATTTGTTATGTTTTATTATGTGTGTTACAAAAAGATCAGAGTACTTGATTTACTTATATATGTTAAATTTTTGAAATAATTGTATTTGTACATGTATGCATTGATATTACAACGTGCGGGAGGGGCGTCATCATCCCGACCACAAGCTACGAGCACCATGCCTACACATACATTCACAGAGGTAATTTAGAATGTTAATTGTGTAAAATTTTCACGTATATATATATATATATATATATATATATATATATATATATATATATATATATATATATATATATATATATATATATATATAACTTTTGAACTCAAATATATGTATGTTCAACTAACTTGACGTGATATATGTTTGATAAAGTTGATGACCTCACTAGACACCCCACCATCTTTGCGATGAGTAGAGAAAGGTGTTATTGCTTTGTGATTTCATCTACACAACAACTCACCAAGGTATTCAAACAACATGTATTTTTGTTAAATTGCTCTTGTAATTTATATTATGTTAAATTACATGTTAATAATGTCCTTCATTGTAGCATTATTAAATTATGTTAATAATGTCATTCATTATGTATATGTAGGAGTTACTTGCAACATGTAGCAGCCATGTTCATTTGATTCACAAGCATGGCGCGGTAAAAAAATAGTTGTATATTGATAAAATTAGTTAAAATATTGTCATTACACATACATGTACTTAATTGGCGTAATTTTTTTATCTACATCCAAAAATTTATTGTTAACATAGTTCTATTTTGGCTAATTTTGATGTTTTATTTTGTGATCTTATGTGTACATAGGGAACTTAAACCCCTTCTATTTTGACTTTGAGGGCATGGAATCCCTGAGCTCATCGTTTTGATACCCCCGTTCATGCTCCAAGAGCTACCGATGACTCATCTGAGCATGAGATGCAGATTTAGCGTGATTGAGAGCTTGTGGTAAGTGTGTGAATTTATGTAAATAATTTCATTAGCATGGTCTTAAATACATGTTGAAAACATATATAAATTAAGTTTTAACAAAAAAGATTGTTTGCATGTGTGTGTGTGTGTGTGTCTTACATGACATTTTTTTGTATGCCTATGTGCATGGAATTGTATGTACACCTATATGACATTTGAACTTGATATTATATGACCTATTCATGCATTTTTATATTTATTGTGCACGTTAATACTATTTGGAACTCGATATTTTTGTATGAGACCTTACATTTCTGAGATTATTTTTGTATGAAACTAAATGATGTGCACTTGACAATATTTAAGACATTATGGGTTATTTTTTCATTTATTCATGATGTATGTACTAGCGATTTCAATGTATAATATGCATCAAACTTTGGAAATCAATATTTATATAATGTATGTATATAAAGAGTTATCTAATATGAGTAACTATTCATTTAATTTATCAATGTGTATATGTGTATTTACCTTACTGTGCTTCTTCTTGCTAATGGTCTCTTTGTACTAGTTCCTATCTTATCATGCATCGACTACATTATTCAACACTTCTTAGTTTTCTCCCTGTTAAAACACCTCATACAATCATTAGGACCATCACTAACTTGATTCATAAGGCTCCAAACACCATTGTTGTTCATCTTACCAAAATTATCAACTATGCCCCTTAAGACAATGTTTTTGCAACAAACATAGATAGAAGGATCTAAGGATACCCAAAAAGTCTTACAAGATTCAATAGTTCAATTTTTCCATCCCTAATGTGCTCCCAAAATCTCATGCTCCAACTCCTTCTACAACTCCTTAAAGCTTTATCATTCACTTCTCTCAATAGTTCACACGTTGCAAATACTAGCTCAATATACCAAAAAATAATAGAACACTAAATCATTACTGAAAAACTCTTTAAACATGATTAGAAACCCTATTTACACTTGCTCAAACCATCAAATCAGTTTCACAAATCCATCTTTCATCATTTTCCTTTTTGACCCTCACTAGCCCTAAAAAGACAAATTCTGACACATTTTGCAAACCACAAGCTTTCAGACCTGACTGGTAAGCGTTTTAGGCACCCATTATCCTCATTAAGGTGCATGTCAAATTTCAAGTACTAACTCAACTCTAGTGAAAATTTATGCCACTTTTTGCAATTTTGCCTTCCTAGCCAATTAGCCCTCCTACACTATAAATCTCCAAGTTTAGAAGAACCTGCAAACAATCAACCAAAAATAATTACATTTTCAGACACCCTTTATCTCATTCTTCCTTTTCACCATGGGATTTTTCTCAATTCTCCTTCTATCTCTCTTAATCATCAAACCCTCTTTTTAGGTTTTAGCTAGGGTTTCATGTCAAAACTGTGGTTTTGGATGAACTTTTCAATATATAATAGGAATTATCAATGAATGGAAGGTCACTAAGTCGTAGGCCAGTTGACTCCCATTCAGAACTAAACAAGAAATATTTACTAGGCGATTGATAACCCCTGTGTGTTCTTAGCCATTCCCCTGTTGTTATGATTGTAATTTCCATGTTGCTTGAGGCCTTGGAATATTTTGGTGGTAATGGCCCTCCTGTTTCACTCCCTCAACTTTTTCCTTTCTCTCTCCATCACGCTCAGCTTCGCCATTCTTCCTCTATGTCCACAAACACTGCTCTCAATAAGTATATGTCTTTACAATAGATGTATCGAAAATCTGAAACAGATCTGTTAAGAAAAGCACATCCCATAAAAAGGACAATAATTGTGTAGCATTACCAAAAATAGAGGGTGGGATGAGGATTGACTCTCGAGGATCATATTCATATTCGATGTATCACCGTCGAAGAGGGAAGCTCCCCTGTCAAATCATTTATCAGTATGACGTGGAAGATGAGCAAAGTAAATGAAAGCTGGAGAATTAGATTTCATGGGTAATTAGTACTATCAACAAGACTAATATGGCTTCTAAATTCCCTGCCAATGTAATCACTGTACCTTGAAAATTAAAACTTTGGTAGTGATACTTAGTAACAACTAACAATAACATGATGAGCTCAATACATTGTGAAGGTCGGGAACATGTGTCACAAGGCGTAAAACATGTGGTTTGCTTTTCTAGCTTCCAATTGGATTGCATAATACCATACATGGAAATACGAGAAATGTGAATTTGTTTTAGAAAGGAAAAGAGATTGAGATTGAGATTGTGAGAGAGAGAGAGAGAGAAAGAGAGAAATAAAACATGCGAGTGAGAGAGAGTGAGAGGTTGTCCAATCCATTATTTTGTAAACGGTAGCTTGTGGCACTAAAATGACTATGACAACATGTGCGGGTAGCTAGGTAAATGCTTGTGGAGGCTTCATTTTGGTGCGGGATGATGTTGTTGCTTTCGGGCTACTTCATTCAGTATAGTCTCTTAAAATCACCGAGACCAAAAATTATGTAAGTTCGTCGAGTGATTTCTGGACTCTGTGGCACCTAGAGATGTCTCATTAGATCCCAAACCTCTACGTGGGGACTCTCTACAAAATCCTATCTCAGTTTTATCCATATCGATTTGGTGCTCTTGTTGTCTTATTATTTGCAAACGTGCCAAATATTGTAGTTTGAGTCAAAATACGGCTATCAAATGCAATATTTTGCAAATGGTAGCTCATGGGTCCAAACAATTGTGCCAACATGTTTGGATGTCATAGTGAACACTATTGGATGCTTCATTTCGGTGCGAGGTGGTGTTGCTTCTTCCTAGCTACTTCGGCCCCGGCGTAGTCCTTTCGAGCCACGAGACCAAAAAATCGTATAAGTTCGGCTTGGGTGATTTATCGGATTCTATAAAACCTAGATATGTCTTGTCAAATCCTACACCTCCATGTAGGGACCCTCTAACATATTCTATCTCAGTTTTTTCCATCTCGATTTGGTGCTCTCATTGTCCTATTGTTTGCAAATGTTCCAAATATTGTAGTTTGAGTCAGTGTAAGGTTGTCAGACGCTATATTTTGCAAATAAAAGCTCGTGGGACCGAATCGATTGTCCACGAGGCATTGGGATGGCCTGGAAAAAAATTTGAGAGGTGTCATTTTGGTTCCCTACACTCCTGATGCTTCTAAGGTACCTCGTTCGGGCATATTCCCTTAAGAACCTCGTTAGTGCAAATCAAGCAGCACCCCCCTAAATGACCTTCAGATCTGCAGGTGAGAATTGGGTCATTTAGTGTGATTGCACAACATGGAATCTTTTCCCCAAGTGTGAGACTTGCAAAATGGGAAAAAACTCTCGAGATTGAAGGCTCGTTCCTCTCTACTCCTCTTATTAGATGTATGTATGAAATTTGTAGATGTTTAACTAAAAATTCTACTCTAATTCGCCAGGAGACAAGGATAGAAAGAAAATAAGATAAAGCTAAACTGACAAGGTGAAACACCAAAGGAGTGGTGAACATCTATTTCTGTAAATTGACACAGATTATGAAAAATGCAACACAAATCATGCACAAATTTCTAAAATTGTAATGAAGGATCAGGATAGAGCAAACAACACAAGAAAGGATTGAAAATTCATTCATAGAGCTTGCATTGTCATTTCCATTTTTAATATAGTGCATTACAACAACAAAGAGGTAGAAAACATGTTGCAGTCCTAAAAGGTCGATATTCCACAAATTCACTTGTCAGGGTGAAGGAGGGAGCCTGCAAAACATAAAAATGTCCAACCCTTTACAAATGAGCCAAATCTGACTTTTAACAATGAAAACCCGAGTTCAGGAAGGAGAAACGCGGGAAAATTGAAATGAATGATTCAACCACCAACCAGATCCATTCTTTAGAGAAGAATGGAAGCCATACTGCATTAAAAGTGGTGGTTGAATGTCGGTTCTACTCTTTTCCCCATGCCAGAGATGTTTTCTCATTTTTCTCTCACTAAACTCCACCAAAAAACAAAATTCAAGATTCCATCGTGTAGAGGACTTAAATAGCTTTCCAATGACAGCAAAATTGATAAAAACCGAGCTCTAGATCGAAAGATATGCCCCTCTGAAGATTTAGAGAAAAATTGGGGAAAAAATCGGGTCGGCGGGCCGAAACCTAATAATTTTCTCCTTTTTTGAATTTGGGAAAAATTCCCCAAAAATCTCCGTGCCCCACTGCTCCGCTACCACATGGCGTAGTACCATTGGTTTGCGGGTTCAAATGGCCATGTTATGCTTTTTTGAATTTTGGAAAAATTCCAAAATTCCTCCGTGCCCCGCCGCTCTAGGACACATGTCACCATCCAATTTACTACAGGCGCGTGCTTTAAATTTTTCCTTTGCGCTTCCGACCACTTTGGCAAAATTTCCAAATTCTCCCCATGCCCCGACCTCCACCAAGAATAGGACACGTGTCACCACCCACCCGCTCGCGGGATTTAACCAAAATTTCCATTTCCTCCTTGGCGGGCCTGCGGGCCAATTTTTCCTTTGCGCCATTTTGAACACTTTGGCAAAATGCCAAAATTTACTCCGCCCCTCCGACTCCCGCCGGTCTCATGGACACGTGGCACACTTTGATTTGGCATGGGCCTTAATCAACTTTCTTTCCTTTGTGGGCCCACAGGCAAAACTTTTTCCTTTGCACCTTTTTGACCACTTTGGAAAAATGCCAAAATTTACTCCGCCCCTCCAATCTCCGCCACCACATGGCACTTCCTCATTCGTCCGCGGGTTCAAATCATTTCTTTTCCTCCTCCTTGGCAGGCCCGTGGGAAAAAAATTTCCTTTGCACCCCGCCCACTCCTTGGAAATTTTTTCCAACCTACCTCCACCGACTCGCCATTCGACGCCATGTGGCACATTCTCATTGTTGCATGGGCCTTCCTAGGAAAATTTCCCTCAAAAACTTCGCCAAGCCATAACTTGCAAAATAGAAGGAGTTAGAAGGAAAATTTTACCTTTCTAGAAAGGTGAGAAAATTCTCTATCTAATGGAGCCATTTCTAGATAATTTTGAGTGCTTGAAAAGTAGAAAATTTTGACTGAGGCACAAATAAGGAAGGAATGAAAGAAAGCTAGTCAAAATAAGCAAGGGGCTTATTTTTTATAACAATTTTGGTGACTCAGGGGGGTCATCTGCCTGTTGGATGAAGTGACCAGCTGCCTGAAGCAATCCATTGGGCATGGAGTCATCAACTTAACTGCTTGGTACTCTCAACTCATTAGAAAATTTCTAGAAAGGAGATTGTGAGAGTAGAACATCACTTGATTTGGAGCATGGCCTGCAATATGCATCTTTGGGACAACAAAGCTTGTGCCAAAGCACTTAGGAAAAGTAAAACTAAGCTATAACAAAACAATGTGCACAAGCACTTGGAGGAATGAAAATCTAAGCTAATATGTACAAGGTGAGGAGTTTCCCTTCTAGTAGTAATGCTTTAGATGGATTCCATTAACTGGAATCTGCAGTTCTTCACCATCCAATGTAGACAATTGGAAGGCATTTTTGTTCTTACATTTTGTGACCATGTAGGGGCCACTCCAAATGAAATCAAACTTTGAATGCCTTCCTGGATTTTCTCGATCTGCATCCCATTTCAACACTAAATCTCCAACTTGGAAGGTTCTAGCCTTAGCTTTCCTATCAAAGGTTCTCTTGATCAAGGCTTGGTCTTCCATTGTTTTACTTAGTGTTGGTTAGATTTTCTGCATAGCACAAAACCTAGGTAGTCATGAGATAAATCTCCCTCATTTAACCGGTGAGGCTCCCATGTCAGATTTGTCAATTTAAGTATGCTAATATCTAAATGGGGTTTTACTTTAACTACTCAGTTCATGAACCATAACTGAACAATTTTGCAACAAGTAAGCAACTATTTAAAGAAAGGAAAAGTTATAGAAGAAGGTAATTACATAAACACATAGAAGAAATGGGGAAGATGTGCATCCCAATCAGTAGATGGCAAAGCTGATTGCATGCACATAGAAGAATCCAATAGATATAAACATAGAATTCTAAAACAAAGGCAGCTCTAGATCCAAATCTAAAATAACACAAAGTTTATTAAGAGATCTAAGATTAAAAGCAAGAAACACAGTACACCGTGACACAAAGTTCTCCAGAAACCTGCTCCTTTGTATTCCTTTGCTCCAAGTGGCTCTCAGGGGTTCAACACAAAGTCTAGAACACAAGATTGTTGCTTACAAATTTTGATCATTAACCCGAAGGTTCTTCCTCTACTTATAGAATGTAGAGGGGCAATTACAAGTTGGAAGCTTTAGTTGAACTGACACATGTGGAAGTCGGAGGAAAGAAACAACTGGCAATCTCCATCTTGGAATTCCTCTTTGCATGACATGTATGATTTGCAACTGAAAATAGAACCTTCTATTTTGCACGTCCGCCACCTATCTCCAAGTAGTTGACTTCTTCAAGTAATGGATTTTAAGCCAATCACTTAAGTTTTATAATTTAATTGATCGCTCAATTACTTTGTCGAGAGGAAAGAAGAAGGAAGAGGAAAGTTGCAGTCTTGTCCTTTTTCATGTTTGCATGTAGCTGATTCTTTTGCCTTTGATTCTCACCAAACTGGATCTGGGAGCAGCTGGATCTGGAAGCAAGCTGGAATTGGAAATGACTGGATCTGAAACAACAAGTTGGATCTGGAAGCGAGTTGGATCTGGAAACAACAAGCTGGATCTGGAAACAGCTAGATTTTGCCTTCGCCTTGTCTTCTCTTTTATCCTTGAAGCTTTTGCAGTTCTTCTCTAGTACATGCATCAATGCAATGTTTGCCGTAGATAACTCATCATCCTTATTTTTAATTGCATATGAGTAATTAAAAATTCTAGAAAGCACTCCAGATGAATGAAAATTCAATGAAGGCTTCAACTGGAAGATGGGAGCATTTGCACAAGATCTTAGAAGGAATTTTTCACACACTGACTTCTTCACGGGCTGCATTCGAAACAAGAGGATGAAGCCTTTGTGCCGGAAGCTTTTGCAACTATGAGATCTGGATCTAGATCTGCATATGGATTTGCATCTGCATCTAGATATGGATCTGCACCTGCATAATAAACTCTGGCAACTGGGCTGTGGATGGAAAAGTTGTAACTTGAATAATTCCACTGCTTTTAATCTGCACGCATGAGTGAAGTTTTTCCTGCTCTAGATTTGTCTATCAATTTAGCAAGAGGTTCTGAGCCTAGATCCGTGTCTCCAATATCTACAAATTTAGAAGTGATGCATGACTATGTTGTGCTTTCTTTTTATTCCTCTTTGCCATGGCTTTGTCTATCTTTGTCTGAATAATTCTTTTTCTTCTTACTTGGCGATTTCTTCAAAAGTGCGAGATCTCGATAATTCTTCAAATTCGGAGGGTATATTCAATGTATTGGACATTAATTAGAGTTTCTTTTCTTTTGTAAAGAACCCGTAATGAATCCTGTAATTAATTCGCACAAAGATGGCCACCAAAGCATGAATAGTGAATTTTAATTATAAAAATCTGCACTTTTCAAGCCTACTACCCCAAAAATTGATGTTTTAATTGTATGCAAAGAGAGCATGAATTTTTCCAACATCACCTGAGCACCTGTATCACTTCTACAAACAATTATGCAGACACAAATCAACCTTCTTCAAAGCATACACCAAAACTAGAAGCTTTTAGCATCAAATCCACCTTTGTCTGAGCAAAAATCCTCTTTAAATGGGGCGCACTTTTCCTCCGAATCAGTAGTTCTTCACCGTGAATTAATTAATTCACCCTTATGACAGCCCATGCTTATATAACCCTCATAATTCTATAATTAATAATTGCCCTTCCTATTCCTAGCAATTAATTAATTAAAAATCATTCTTGTCTCTTTAACTGATGTGCTAAAATTGCATGTTTAAGGACAACCATCCAATAAATTAAATTTAATCAATTTAATCATCCACTCTTCACTCCACTTAAGCTTCACAGTGTGCTTTAACCTTAGCCACTGAAAATAGGAATTAATATAATCATTTAATACTTTAAAAAGTATTATTTCCTTCTCAAAAGGCATTTGCATTAAATAAATTAAATTTATTTAATTTTGGAATTCTATTTTTAAATTCTTTTTGTCCACTTCCCTTTGTTGACTTTTCTACAAGCTGACACAGGCACCAAAATTGGGTGAATAAATATTAACAAATTTTTATTTAATGCATTAGTATTCACCCAAGGTGGGTCGCACTTTTGACATAAAGAATTCTATTTTTAAGAATTTATGACAATGAGATTCTTTACCTGCAAGGCAGCCTCGGAAATCCCACGATCCACTTAAGTGATTTGACTTTAACAATGGGATTATTTTCCTGCAGGCGGTAATAAAATCCCATGATTTCACTTAAGTCACTTTTCTTTTATTTCACCATGGGAATTTTTATCCTACAAGGTAGGCAATAAATTCCCACCTGCCTGCTGCCTCTAATTTTTCCACTGCAGCTTAAGTGACTTTTCCATCATGGGAAAAAGTACCCTGCAAGGCAGGCAATAAAATTCCCGCCTTCCTGCTGCTTCTATTTTTCCCATTGCAGCTTAAATCCTTTGTTTTCCAAAAATGCGCCCAACCCCGCAGGGGCTTTTTAGTGCACGACTTCACTTTTTCCCAGTGAACCGGACCTCCGATGGCGACTTCCTTCTGGCACAATGTGCGTATGTGATCTCCGAATACTACAGGCCAAGAATCAGGCTAACCTAGCAAAGGAATTGATCTAGAGAAATTTCACAGAAAATGAAACGGGAAAACACAAAAACACGAAAAATTGCCAAAAGTCACAAATAAAGCCCAAAACTTATTTTTAGTTAAAACCCTTCTGGTATATAGGAATAATGATATGTTCGATCACAACAGGGTTAAAACGGAGCGCAAATTGCCTCAAACGGGCTCAAAATAATTAAATACAAATTTCTCGCAGACAAATCCTGAATGACATAATATAACAATTTTCGGCATCTGGGTATTTGGTGAAAATGGCTAATATGGCTCTTTGGGAATATCTTGATGCAATCAAGGACTTTCAAGCAATAAAAACACAAAACAACCCATTATTTTAAAAGTACGGAATTTTTTTAGATAGGGTAGTCACAGATTTCGGGATAAAATCTGGGACACCAGCTACATGCTCTCTGATTTCTTGGAGTTCCATCAATTATGCATATCTAACCTCCATGGGTTCAAACTCCAACAATTCCAATTGCTTCATGAGTTCCAACATTGGCAACTCAAGTGACATAGGAAAGATTGCCTCTCTTCCATAAACAAGTCTGGATGGAGAGTTACCGGTGGATCTCTTGGGAGTTATCCTATCAGCCCATAGGGCTGATTTAAGTTTAGTGTGCCAAGTCCTCTGATTTTCATCAAGAGTCCTCTTGATGATCTTTAATAGGTTCTTGTTGGTAGACTCAACTTGGCCATTACCTTGAGGATAATAATTTGTTGAGGTGCCCGGATAGATCCCATTCCTAATAGCCCATTCAGCTACCTTTGATCCTATGAATGCCAATGCATTATCTCGATATTATAGTGGCAAGTATACCAAATCTGGTTAATATCCCCTCATAAAAGTCTAGAATGCTAGATTCATTTGCCTCTTTGAGTGCTGAAAACTTGTTTTACCTTCACTTTCCATTTGAAAGTTGTACTTTTCTTCAACATCATAGTTATTGGCTTGACAAGGGCTGCAAAGTTTGGAACAAACCTTTGAACAAAATTGATTCTTCCCAAGAAAATTTGAAGGGCCTTCTTGTGACTTGGTAATGGCAGTGCTTTTATTGCTTCAACCCTCTCTGGATCAATTGTTAATCCCTCTTTGGAAACAATGTGGCCTAGGAGCTTTCCTTCATGAGCTAGGAAAATACATTTTTTGGGATTCAAGGATACCCCAAATCTTCTACATCTTTGGAACACTTGTCTCAAATGAAAGAGATGATCTGCTGCACTTTTAGAAAATACAGTAATATCATCTAGGTATATCAGCACTATTTTTTGATCAATCCCTTAAACACCATATCCATTGCCCTTTGGAAGGTAGCTCCGGCGTTAGACAACCCAAATGGCATTTTCCTATATGCATAGGTTCCCCATTTGGTGGTGAAGGCTATTTTGAACTGATCATCCTCCTTTACCATGATTTGATTATACCATGAATAACCATCTAGCAATGAAAACCTCTCAGAGCTAGCAACAACTTGCAAAATCTGCTCCATAGAAGGAAGTGGGTAATGATCCTTAAGGGATGCTCTATTCAAATCTCTAAAGTCTACACATAATATGATTCCTCCACTCTTCTTTCTAACTGGAACCAAGTTTGTAACCCAGCTTAAATGCTTGATGGGAAATATGATACTTGCCTCTATTAACTTATTCAATTCCTTCTTCATGAGAGGCTCCACGTGTGGATTGACCGGTCTTTGTTTTTGCCTGATGGGTTTAGCACTTGGATCTAATTCAATTGCGTGTTGAGCTAGCTTGGGATTGAAACCTCTCAAGTCTTCATAACTCCGAGAAAATATATCACGGGAACTCTTGGCAAAAGTCGCATGAACTCATACCTTTCTTATTTGGTTGTCCACTTTACCAATTTGAAGTGATTTGTCTTCTCCCACCAAGATGGGCACTTTGAATCTTCTCCTTGACTTGGATGTTTACTTTCTCTTTCCTGAATTGATCATTAGGATTAAAACTCTAAAGTGACGAGTCGTTTTGGTAGTTTTTTGGTTCTCAGCTGTACCACTTGATCACCATATTGTTGTTCTAACTTTTCCCGATTTTTGGTTAAGAATTCAGCTTCTTCTTGCAAGAAATTGATGATTTATTGGTCACTTTCAAACACTTGCCAACTTACATTATTATGTCAGCACTAATGGCCTTACAATCACATGAATGTTTGGTTGCACTTTATCTTCCTTGATACTCTCCACAACATCAAAGGCTGCTCCAATGCTGCAAGCCTATCAAGCAGCTTGGTTTTCTTTCCTAGGGATGGAGTTGATGCCAAAACCTTCAAAATCCTCAATAAGGTCCCACATCCTATTCTTATAACTCTTGAGTAGGTCATTTTGGCAGCATGTTGCCCTTTAACTTGATTAACAATCAGCTCACTATCGCTAAAGACTTGTAAGTTTTGATACCTCTCTTTCTTGACCAATGCAATCTTTGTATCAAAGCTTCATATTCAGCAGTGTTGTTAGAACATGCAAACTGAAATATAAAATCTGAATAATACTTAATGCCTTGAGGTGAAACAAGCATAGCTCCCCCTTGCACCTTGTCTACTTCTTGACCCATCAAAGAATAGCTGCCATACCTCATTGTCATCTTTATGGTCTGCAGGTGATGCTAGAATAGGTTGATTTTCTTTATGCATATAATAAACTCCTAGGTCAGATTCCTTTATTTCCTTATAGGGATCAAAAGCATGTACCTTGCTTGCCCATTCATCAAGAGTCAAATCTGGGATGCCTCCAACTTTGGTGTCAGCTTCATCTGTGCCTGGATATTCCTCTTGATCAAATGTTGGACAGTTGGCATTGATTAGGCTTGGAGTATGCGGCTCAACGTGAAATTTTGCAATAGGTTCAGACCTAATTGTGGCCTTAGTTCCATATCTAGTTCGGAACAACATGTGTGAGCAATCAACAAATAAATAACCTCCAATTCTAACTATGAAATCCTTGACAAACACAGGGCAAAAAGTGGAGGTAAATCTATCATTGACACATCTTGCAACACAGTGACATTGGGGCATGCATGTAAAGTGAGGCTCAAATCTTTAATTACCCCCAATGTTGTTACTGTTGTTCCATCCAGTTGCACCACCCCTTTGGATATGACTTCATATTGGAGGCCCAGCTGATCAACTATTTGCTTGGGTATCACAGAACTACTTGCCCCATAATCAATCATACAATTGTGTACTAGTTTATCCCCAATGATCAATGAAACATATAATGGAGGGGGCTTCAAAACTTTACCTTGCTGTCCTCCAAGATTTCCCTTAGGATGATCAGCATTCGTGAGTACCTTCTCTTGCATATGAGCTTGTTGATTTGAAGTTGACCAATTCTTCATGGCAACTTGTAGTAGATCCCTTTGGCACAGGATGGATAGTGATTCCCACGAGATATATTTACATTTGTCTTCTTCATTTGTTCAATGATGTTAAATGAGGATGAAACCTCTCTTTGTTGCCCCTTAGCCTACACATTCTTTTCTTATACATGGGTTGCAACATAATTGGGCATTTGAGTTGGTCTAGAAGGTGGCTTGGGCTGTCCTTGCACATTTGGAACTGCATTTTGCTTGCCAACACTTTGTGGAGTGATGGAGGGTTGTGGATCATTTGGAGCTAATGACTTCCCTTCACCAATATTCCTCTTCTTTGACCGTGTGTTAGATGATACATTCTGAGGAATTGTTTGATTCATACCACAAAAATCTTCAGCCTGCCAGTTCACAAGTGTAGTCTCATTTGGAGTTGTATTTTGCTGAGATGTTCCTTGTTGTTAGTTTGTTTCTAGACTCACCTCACTCTCTACGCCAATTTTTGTCACCATCAAAGTTTGGTTCAAAGCACCATTGAAGCACATAGACTGGTTGTGAGGTTCATTACATGGGAAACACCAATCATACTCTTGAACTATATTATTTTACACTGGCACTAAGGCTTTAGAGGTAGATGCAACATTGGGGTTATAGGGAAGAAACGGTCATTGGCGGGAGGCCTTGCTTGATTTTGATTTGCAACTGGATTGGGTGGTCTATTAGGCTGATATGGTTGCCTATTAGGCTGAGTTTGAGACTAATAAGAAGGTCTAAAACTTTGGGCTTGCTGCCTCTTAAGTGTAACCAACTCATTGCCTAAATTTTGTAATTGTTTCATGACTTCTTGAAGTTCATTTGGGGCACTAGAGAATGAAGTAGAAGCTTCATTTGAACTCTGATTTCTAGGAGTGGGAATAGGAGCTAAAGTAGGTGCTTGACTAGTACTTGGGTTTTCCAAGTTTGGATATAAGGGCATGGGAGGCTTAGGCGCCAGTTTACCAACTTGGATCAAACAATTCTCAACCCTAATGGTGATGCTATAAGCAACAGGTATATTTACACCTCCCATGGATTGGATTAACATAGAAATATCAAAATTTAAAGCTTTGAGATAGTCTAAGAAAGCACCTTCAGTTGTTGGCCTTACTATCACTAGGATTCTATCCCAAGTCCTTTGAAATCTGAAATTGAAGTCTGTTAGCTGCTCATTGGGAGCTCTCTTGATAGTTGTCAGTTGTTCCAATAGAGACAAATTATCTCTCTTTTCTCCAAACTGATCATGGAGAGCTATGCACAATCTGTTCCAATTTTTGATAGAGCCTCCCCAAGGCTCCTAAACCATTCTAAGGCTTTCCCTTTGAATGGAGATGTCAACAATTTGACAAAATTTGCATCTCAACAATCTTATGGATTGCACAAACATTAGCATTGTCTTTGACATGATCACCAGAGTGGTCTGATTTTCCCCGATAAAAGTATGGGATGTTCTTCAATGTCAGTAATCGGCTGGGTTTTGTGCATTGAGAGCAAGTGGGTTGCTGCCAATGAAGTTGACATAAGGGTTGTGTTGTGCCATTCTGATTGGCTCGAGAACCCTTGTTGATAGGGTGAAAGGTCTACGAGGTGGAGGAGTTGATAGAATTATGTTTGGTGGAGATGGATACCTTTGAATTCTTCTTCCCCTCTCTCTTCTTCATGGGGATAATTGTAGATACTCAGACAATCCCTCTTCTCTGGCCCTTGACCTTTTTTGGATCCTTCTCATGAATTTTCGGACTTGGACTACGACACCAGTCGATTTTATCTCTTTGGAGTCGCCAAATGTACAAATCGGTGCTCTTTTTAAGTAATAAACTTACAACAAATGCACATCAACTTTGTTGTAATGAAGATGAAGACCTATAAGGTCTCATCGGGTGTGCCAAAACTGTTAGTACAAATCAAGAAGACCCCTAAATGACCTTCAGATCTGCAGTGAGAATTGGGTCATTTAGTGTGATTGCACAACATGGAATATTTTCCCCAAGTGTGAGACTTGCAAAAAATGGGAAAAAACTCTCGAGATTGAAGGTTGGTTCCTCTACTCCTCTTATTAGATGTATGTATGAAATTTGTAGAGGTTTAACTAAAAATTCTACTCTAATTCTGCCAAGGAGACAAGGATAGAAAGAAAATAAGATAAAACTAAACTGACAAGGTGATACACCAAAGGAGTGGTGAACATCTATTTCTGTAAATTGACACAGATTATGAAAAATGCAACACAAATCATGCACAAATTGCTAAAATTGTAATGAAGAATCAGGATAGAGCAAACAACACAAGAAAGGATTGAAAATTCATTCACAGAGCTTGCATTGTCATTTCCATTTTTTAAATATGGTGCATTACAACAACAAATAGGTAGATAACATGTTGCAGTCCTAAAAGGTTTGATATTCCACAAACTCACTTTCCAGGGTGAAGGAGGGAGCCTGCAAAACATAAAAACGTCCAACCCTTTACAAAATGAGCCAAATCGGCTTTTAACAATGAAAACCCGAGTTCAAGAAGGAGAAACGGGGAAATTGAAATGAATGATTCAACCACCAACCAGATCCATCAAAATAGCATGGGTACCCTTAAAAGTTCATTCCCTAATATTTTTGACCATGCTGGAGAAGAATGGAAGCCATACTACATTAAAAATGGTGGTTGAATGTCAATTCTACTCTTTTCCCCATCTTTAGAGGCGTTTTCTCGTTTTCTCTCACTAAACTCCATCAAAAAACAAAATTGAAGATTCCATCGTGTAGAGGACTTCAATAGCTTTCCAATGACACCAAAATCGAGAAAAACCAAGCTCTGGATCGAAAGATATGCCCCTCTGAATATTTAGGGCAAAATTGGGGCAAAAATCAAGTTTCAAGGGCCAAAACCTAAAAATTTCCCCTTTTTTGAATTTAGGAAAAATTCCGCAAAATATCCATGCCCCATCGCTTTCTCTGCTACCACGTGGCACAATCCCATTGGTCCACGAGGTTGGAAAAAATTCCAAAATTCCTCCACGCCCTGCCACTCCGGGACACGTGTCACCATCCAATTTGCTACGGGTGCGCGCTCCAAATTTTTCCTTTGCGTTTTGACCACTTTGGAAAAATTGCCAAATTCTCCCCGCAACCCCGACCTCCACCGAGAATAGGACACGTGTCACCACCCAATTCGCTCGCGGGGAATTAACCAAAATTTCCATTTCCTCCTTGGCGGGCCTATGGGCGAATTTTTTCCTTTGCGCCATTTTGAACACTTTGGCAAAATGCCAAAATTTACTCCACCCCTCCGACTCCCGCCGGTCTCATGGACATGTGGCACACTTTGATTTGGCATGGGCCTTCATCAACTTTCTTTCCTCTACGGGCCCGTGGGCAAAATTTTCCTTTGCGCCTTTTTTTTTTGACCACTTTGGCAAAATGCCAAAATTTACTCGCCCTCCAATCTCCGCCGCTACGTGGCACTTACTCATTCGTCCGCAGGAAAAAAATTTCCTTTGTGCCCTACCCACTCCTTGGCGATTTTTTCCAAACTACCTCTGCTGACCCGTCATTTCGACGCCATGTGGCACATTCTCATTAGTTGTGGGCCTTCCCAGGAAATTTTCCCTCAAAACTTCATTGAGCCATAACTTGCAAAATACGAGGAGTTAGAAGGAAAATTTTACCTTTACGGAAAGGTGAAGAAATTCTCTATCCGATGGAGCCATTTCCAAATAATTTTCAGTGCCTAAAAAGTGTAAAAATTTGACTGACGCACAAAGAAGGAAGAAATGAAAGAAAGCTAGTCAAAATAAGCAAGCGGCTTATTTTGGATAACAAAGCACTAAGACCGAAAAAATGCTATAACTTTGATGGGTGATTACTCGGTGTGTGGTACCTAGAGACATCCCGTTAGATCATACACCTCGTGTTTGGTACCCTCTACAAAACCCCGTCTTGGTTTTCTCCATTTTAATTTGTTCCTCTCATTTTCCTATTGTTTGCAAAAGCGCTAAATAGTCCAGTTTGAGTCAATGTAAGGTTGTTCATTGTCAACCATGTGAATAATATAGGCGGTGAAATGAGAATTTTAATAAGATATTTTACAATATATGTGGTGAAATTAGAACCTTTGTTTATTGTTCCTTTCTAATATTTAATTTCCCTTAGCTTCTCTTGGCTTCGAGAATAATAAATTCTCTACTAATAGTTCCAACCACGTGAAGGTGCAAGCTTTTCTAGCACCACTAACCTACATAAACATGTTAGTAAGAAATTAAATAGAATTTTAAATCCTACAAAAATTTTAAAAAATCATTAAAGTAAATATTCAAATTAAATTCATGAAGAACATACCTTTGCAAATTTAATCTAATGAACCGCATGGATCAACTCTACTCTTGATAGTAGCAAGAATTGTTTCATGATTTGATTCACGAACCTCCAATGATTCTTGTTTAATGGCCCACCTCGATATTTGATCAAGTTAATATTTGTTTTAAGAAATAAATGTGAATAGTGAAGTATCTTTCGATGTACTTTATAGTCTTCAAATAACCAAGTGTTTGATTTTTTTATAGGATATCGTCAAAGCAAAGTTCCAATGACTACCATTGACCCAATGGGATACTCAAGGCCTTCACCATCAATGACTATAGAAGTCAATTTTTTCCCCTGTACACAACGAGACAAGAAGTAGTTTGTTCCCTCTTCATTAAATTATGTCACAATAACTGTAAAAATGTGCCCTACATAACAAAGTAAAACTCAAGTCAAATTTAAAATACATTAAGATTTGATCATTTAATAATTTATAAATATAAAACATAACATACATATGTACCTTATTGCACTAAATCAAAGACTTGGTCAAAGTCAGGTGATGTTGTCATATGATTTGAAGACACTGCAAGTTGTAATTCTCGTGGAACTTGATATGTGTTGAGTGGAATTAGAGGTATACAAGTCCATTTGTCCACCCAATGCTGTGACTCACATTCATTCCACGCAAAATCAATGAATGATATATAAAAACATGTTATGCACCTAGTATAAAGAGTCCAAGAACTTGCATCTGAACTACGGAACGAGTGCATATCACTTGATCCTGCAACTATCATACAATCTTCATAGCTTGCCAAATGTTGTTCCTCTATCAACCATAAATATCTACAAACCATTGAACTGTCTTGAGAGCCCATGTTCTTGACACACCAATCAACAATGCTTCTTGCATTTATAAATTTAACACCATCCTTGAATTTTAAATCTTCTTACAAGTGCTAGTTTCACACATGCTCCCGCACCATCGTGCTCTCCTTTTCCATTTCCCGCCTTAATAAAAATCTAGATATGTTGTACACATATTTCTTTTTGCATCCTGCTTAGCCAATAAAAAATTCATGCATTCTTGAATTGCAATGTACAGTTATCTGACCAAATGTAATGTTGATTGAATAAAATGTTCCTCTCATTCAAGTTCGCATAAAACACTTGGAAACACCCTTGCACATATTCTATAGAATGTGTTTGATCATCACTGATGTAGAAATTATACTCTCTTAATATTTTTCGATCTTGCTTAGTGCTTTCTGGAGAGTGCATGAATGTTATATGCACAAAAATAACAACTTGCATCGAGTTATAGTATTGAGATTGAACCTCCATTTGTGGCTGCAATGTGAAATTCTCTGAAGTCAACTATTGAAACAAAAGTGCCGAGTGAGAATGTTTCCTTGCTTAACTTAAATTGTTCATCCAACCATCGAGCTCATTTGTGTGCCTTGCATACTCATAAACAATTTCCTCTTTGAATTTGACCAAATATTCTGATATAGGTAATTGTTCTGTAACAAGCTCACACCTCTTAGATTTTTTTCCATCTTTTAATTGATATGCCACCAATTTATATTTGTTGAAACCAACCAATTATTTTCCTATTGAATATGTACTCTCCTCATAGATACAACTTTTCAATTTCGGCAAGCCACCACATACATTGCACATTCCATCTAAACATGCTTTGTTATAAAAAATTGTTCCATTGATTTTTCACAAAATATTGTAGGAATAAATTCCCTTGAAGATTTTGGCTAGACATTTAATCCACACTCCTACAACATGATGTCAATATGAAAAAGCGAAATGTATTTGAAAAAAAAATCATAATGCATTAAAAATTCAACATGATGCATGCAACAATAAGTGGTACATGAGTGATTGATTTTCACATAAAAAAGTTTGTTCATTTCAAAGAATTTTTGGCTAATATTAATTTGTGGGTTTTCATTCTTAAACTTAGAGAAAAATTATGTTTGAGTCATATCTAAGAAATTTTTTGCACATGATTCACGATTATGAGAACCTATTATTATTTTTACTTGTATCTCTTCTATTAGGTGACACCCTTTTGTTCTCATTCCAAAACTTTACAATTAATTCTTTTAGAATATCAAACGTATTCTTGTCTTTTCGTAGGAGTCTCGCTAGATAAATCATAATAATCAATGTTATTGATCGACTCAAGACTTTTTGTCTCCTATTACTTTCATTAGTGTTTTTGTGTTTAGCTTCAAAGCTTTTCTTGTTTTTCTAATTAAGCGTTTATTATCTATTTTATCACTTACTATAAAATTAGTAAATGCACACCGTGTAGCATTACTATGTTTGGTGCACCTCTTGACATCTACAATTTGGTATGATTTATGTATATTTTCAACAATTGACACATTTTAATCAACAACATTAGATGTTATTAATCCTGAGTCTTCATTGTAGGTCTCATCTTAATTAATTTCATCAATGTAACAAATAATTGACATATTTATTTGTCATTTAAATTCTCAAAGTAATTATCCCAAATTCCCTAACTTTTCTTCTCACATTTATGTCAGGCATTTTGTTAGGCATTGGTTTTATAATGTTTTCATCAATTTCAATTAAGTGAATTGGTTTTCTTCACAAAATGGAAGGAGATGTTCTAAGAGGTGAAGATTCATTAACATGGTTACTTTCTTCATTCAGTGTTTCCATACAAATTTTAGGATTAACATTTGGATTCTCAAGTAAAGGTTCAACAATTGGATTCATATCAATTTCTTCATCCATACCAACATTATCATTCAATTCAATATCAACATTCATTGAAAAATCATTATTCTCAGATACATTAGATACAACAGATGTACCTTGCCCTGCATGAAGTTTTTGCATCCTCTTCACTTTCTTAATTCTCATCTCTTCCAATTGCTTTGGTGTCTTGTTATTGAATTTATTCTTGTCCTTACGTCATTTTTTGTCGCCCATGATTGTAGAATAATATATTTTGGGGTAGGGGACAAGATGAACTACTCAAAATTCGTAAATAATGTACATGAATCTGCAGACTAGACATAAATATGACAAAAACCCATGAAGGAGGGGAAAAAGACGTTGGGGGCCCATAAATATGTAAAGAGAATAACGTGTACGTGTTATGCTATTCCCCTTTTCCAAGCCATGCCTCAAGGCTTGGATCCCCAAGCTTCGAGACATGGACTGTCTAAACACAACAAACAAACAACGTGTTTTTGCAGGAAAATGTAAAAATGCAACTTCCGCCATGATAAATCAACATAAAACGATCGATTCGTTTTAGAAAAATTATACCACGATGTAGAGTAGAGTTTCTTCTTTCTAAAAATATATTTTTTCAAATTTTATGACTAATATAAGGTTTTCATATTATTTATTTTCTAACTATGCCTTTTTATAGCTAATTTTTGAAGTTTAAACATGTCTATCTTTCGTCGTGTATCTTTTTTTTGGGCTCATCGAAATTGAAAAAAGTATACTAGCCCAAACTAGGCCTAATTCTATGCATATTTTTTAAAAAAATCAATTTTTGATATTTTTGAGATAGTTGGGGGACACGGTTGGAGCTCATATTATGTTTTTAAATTTAAAATTCCAAGACTAGAAAAATCATTAAAAAAATATTCACTAAAAAAATCTAAAAAAATGAAGCCCAAACTAGATGCTCTGGCTATCTTTTTTCCAAAGGGTTTTCAAAAATACTAAATGGTGCTCAAAACATGGTGGGGGCACGAAAGTCACTATATTATGTTTTTAACAAAAACAGAGCACTGTTGGTATTTTAGTTATTTGACCACTTAAAATTATTTGTTTTCAATAAAATTTTGTAGCTTAGAAACTAACTGAAAATTATACGATTCATGTTTATACATCATCTTCCAATTTTGAGTGTAACTATTTCAAAAAACTCGTACAAAGTTTAAGTTTTTATTTTTAGAAAAATGCGTCCACTTAAGACCCCAGTTGGTGCACTTACCCATCTCCTCGCACCACTAATTGGATCACTAGAGTTTGCATCTTCCTTCATCTCAACCATCATTACGCATTACATGTGGTGCTTGAACATTGCATTGGTCGACTTTCCAAATAACTAGATGATGTTGGATATTCATGTCCCTATGCCTTCGAAAAGGGTAGTCATCTCCTCCAACTATCCTCCATCGAAATCCATGCATTCAACATATTCCATGCCTTTAGATTTGTTGGCTCCTTATTAGATTTTACTCTTCCATTGAGTTTCCGAATTATAATTTTCTGACCATCCACCAAATTATAATCTTCAAATTCAAATGTTCCCTATTTGTAACCTTAGATGACCTTGACGATCAAAGGAGGAAACAATGTGCATGAAATTTGATTCCATCTTTTTGTCAATGCCTCAACCATTAATTACACTAAAAAGCATTTCCAAATGCAAGTCTCAATAACTATGCCTGTCAAGCATTACGAAAATGAGAGGTCAAGGTGTTGTGTTAATGGTCATTGATGGACACGTGTTTCATATATGTCTATTCATAAGAAATATGATTTTAGCATAGGTTCCCCCAACATTTATCACAATCCAGGACTTCTCCCTCAATCTCCTTCTTTGTCACCCTCCTCTTCCTCCTCCCTTGCTTATTTCCCTCAACTATAACTTCTTCGAATCATCCTCTTTGGCATTTTCATTACACATTCCACGTGCAATCGATTGCTAGTAATATAATTTTGGTATACCATATTTATATTGTCTCAATAAGCCCTCGAAAAGTAATCAATTTTACGCCAAAAGGCATGTATTTAAGTGAAATGGAGCCCCCGTGGTGACATTGCGATACATCGGCGGCGAGAAATTCGTCGTGCATCATGTCACACGGATGCACCTCCATCGTTGGATTTGTATGAAGTGGGTCCAATTCCTGTGAGAGGAAACTCTTTGCTTGCTTTGTTTTGTTTGTTGTGCGGGTTTTGTACCAAAGAGCACTTTTGGAAAGCCTCTATGTTGGGATCTCACATTCCACCACCGTGATAGATGAAATCATTGAGCTTAGTGCAGCCAAATCTCCCGCACTGAATGTCCATTGAGAATTTCTACATATTGCCAACCTCCTCCTTTGATATTGTAGAAAGAAAACCCATTGAATTGTGGTAGGAATAGTTTGTTATCTGTGGTGATGCTATAGAGATTTATGTCGATAGAAAGGGCAGGCACGATGAGGAGGGGATTGGATAAAACGAGGGATTGAAGTAATGTGAGAGGATCGAGCAACAGCCATTTGGTGTTGTGGTGCGTGGCATGCACGTAATCTCCATCGCATAACCTGCTGTCAAAGAGTGCAATGAAAATCCAATGTTCAGGAGAGAGATTGAGAGAACAACAAAGATATGCATAGGTGTGGGGGATGCACAAAGCGACTACCCTGCTCCGACGAGGTAGTCTCACAAGGCATCTCATTACAAGGTCATGTGGTAGAAATGGGAGGATCCACCCGATTCATTAGTATTATTCACTTTGGGTATGTGTGTTCCATAGGCAATAATGTCGTGGGAAGAGCATTCATGACAAGAGTGAAATAAAAGGTGAACACACTTGGTGGATAGGGCTTTTATATGTCACAAGGTCATCAGGTGAAGAGTTTTAGGTATGGCCTTGCTTTCATTTGAGTTTTTCAGGTGAAGAGTAATCATTGGTAACGAAATATTTGACGCATCGCATGGCAGCTATTTAACCATGCTAGAGATCATCTTCAATACTTCATTCGGTAGATCGTCCAAGCCTTTGAGAATAGCTTTCATTACAATATTAGTCTACTTTGACGACTTTGTGGTCTCTGCATAAATTGATTTTATTTGTACAATTTTTGACTATGTTCATATACTTGTTAAATTAATTATATGTAACTCCTCCATGTTTCATTCTTGACTTGCCATATGCAATTAAACCACTCTCTTATAAAATCAGTACACTTACCAATGACCAAGGCGCAAGGTGAACCACTATCTTATAATCTTATTACACTTACTCTCTCCATTTTTCAATATGTTTTTCCCACTACCATTTCTACCCAATGAAATTGAATTATATTACTTTAAAATATATATTAATAATCATTTACCTACTTCGATATATATGTGGGGATAAAATCCTCGTCACCAAATAAATTCTACAACAAATAAAGTGAAAGTAGGGTATTTTCATGAAATAATAGGTATCTTATTTGTTAAAGTACAACTATTCACAAACAATTGTCGTGGTATGGAAGTGAGAGTATTTAACTAACCATACATTATTATATGTCATTACGATGTATTTGTAATATTTAATCGTAATATAATAAAAAGATAAATATATATCAATGAACGAGTGAAAAATAGTATGACGAGCTTTTGTGGTAATTGCTACACTTCATTTTAAAAGGCATTTTTATAGTCCATCTACCACACTTTCATCGAACAATATCGATATTATGTGAATATCTCATGTGGATGGCTCCTTATCAACTTTGTGTCAATGAACATTAATTGAGGAACCCTTCATTCGAAAAGAGCACATGCAATAGTGTGTTAAATATTAATATACAATACATACATATATTAATATAACTTGTTTATAAATGTATATAAAAATAACCAACATTTTAAACTCTAACACAAAATAAGTGCGATTGAATATAAATCTTCTACAAGTTAACAACACATAATTCTTATGCTTGTTACTACCAATAATTGAAGGGTTCCCATTAATTCACCTGTAGCAAGATCTCGACATCATACCTTACTACTTAGTTTTTCTTAAGATTTACACCTTAGTGGATGACTAAAAAAAACCTATTACACTATCATACACATTTCAAACTACAACCCATGCCACAAATTCTGGTGGGTGGCCTCATTTTGATATGCAAAATTATGGCCGGCTATTCATAACGGGCACAGTAAATGCACTCTATCTTTGTTTTCATATTTTTATTCAAATAATATTGGTGTGTACATGTAGTAAACATGTAACACATAATCATTGATTGTCGAAGTCTAAACCCTAGTCAGTAACACACCAACATGATAAATAAGAAGACATGTCCTAGGATTCAATGGATGCATTCAATGTTTTTGGCATGAATAAACATGCGGACATCTCTTCTGCCAAGCTGCAACAAGTGTTGTTTATCATGGGATTTGTTCCACAGTGAAACGATCCACAAAAAAGAGCAAAAATGATACGGAGATTGGATTCAAACTCCAATAGAGTCTTATATTTGTCAAGTGTTTGAAAATAGGATCACCTCAACCTTTCTCCATGATATCTTTGCATGCAAAGGCAAACCCAAATCAAACAAAGACAAAAAAATTATATAAATTTTGTACCCACAGGTTGCTTCTTAGAAAGAATACATCTTACAACCATACAACCATACAACATAGTTTAATGCTTTCCGATAAAAAACAAAGTGCATTTCTACAAGTTTATAACTTATAATTACAAAGGAATGGTTGAATTCGACTCGCTCCAATCGTGTGACTGTCAAGATTACACTTTTGGAGAAACAAAAATATGGCCATCATGGGGCCTTTGGAGTGGAATATGAGCCAAAACAGTGATCATCATGGGGCCTACACAAATTTAGTCTACCTAGACCAAAAGAAAATTTATGGTTGTAAGGTTGTATGGTCGAAGACAAGCATTCCTTCATCATGGCAAGCCATTAACTTGTAAAATGGACTTTGCTTTTTATTAAAAAACATTCAACTATGTTGTATGGCAGCTTGTGGGTATAAAATTTATATAATTTTTTTGCCTTTGTTTGATTTGGGTTTGCCTTTGCATGTAAAGATATCATGGAGAAAACTTGAGGTGATCCTATTTTCGAACACTTGAAAAATATAAGACTCTATTGGAGTCTGAATCCAATCTCCATATCATCTTTGCGCATTTTCCTAGATCGTTTCACTATGAAACCTATCCCATGATAAACAACACTTGTTGCAGCGTGGCAAAAGAGATGTCCACATATTTATTCATGCCAAAAACATTGAATGCATCCATTAAATCCAAGGACGTCTTCTTATTTATCATGTTGATGTGTTACCTGATCAAGTTACAAACTTAGGCAATCAATGCTTTACAAGGTATGTTGGTTACATGGTTAGTGTATGTACACACCAATATTATTTAAAGAAAAATATGACAACATAGCTAGAGTGCATTTACTTCCTGTTACGATTAACCGACCATAATTTTGCATAGCAGAATGTGGCTAGCCGCCGAATTTGTGGCATGGGTTGTAGTTGAAATTGTGTATGGTAGTGTAATAGGTGCTTTTTAGCCATCCACCAAGGTGTAAATCTTAAGAAAAACTAAGTACTAAGGTATGATGTCGACATCTTGCTACAGTGTGAATTAATGGGAACCCTTCAATTATTGGTAGTAATAAGCATAAGAATTATGTGTTGTTAACTTGTACAAGATTTAGATTCAATCACACTTATTTTGTTTTAGAATTTAAAATGTTGCTTAATTTTATATACATTTATAAACAAGTTATATTAATATATGTATGTATTGTATATTAATACTTAACACACTATTGCATGTGCTCTTTGCGAATGAAGGATTCCTCAATTAATGTTCATTGACACATAATTGATAAGGAGCCATCCACATGAGATATTCACATAATGTTGATGTTGTTCGATGAAAGTGTGGTAGATGGACTATAAAAATGCCTTTTTAAAATGAAGTGTAGTGTTTACAACAAAAGCTCGTCATACTATTTTCACTCGATCAAGACTAGCACACACACATTCATCATGGAACCATTTCACTTCATCATCATTGTATTCATCATCTTCATTTAATGGAGGCGAGAGGAGATAAGGGCTCCTTAGACTAATGTGGATATTCATATACTAAAATCTCAGCCACTTTGTTGAACCCATTGATTTTATGAAAAAAAAATTCCACTACATTTTTCCTGATTTACAATGTTTTAAAAAATATTTAGCTTCGATGAAAAGCCATGCATTTGAAGCGCAAACAATGCTAGCAAACTATTTCATTTAAACAATTTTTCTCCATGTGTTGATTTATGCTGCGTTTGACTTGGAGGATAGAGTCGATGAGAATGGTGCGTTCTATGCTCCTTGGGTACAATACAACATATTTTTATATCTCTCTAATTTCGATTTTCATTGTACTTGGTGGGGAATTAATTTATGTTTATCACTTTCGAGAATGAAGGTTCAAGATGAGCTAGATACAATGACAGCAAGGGAAACAAGCTTCCCTATCTACATGTGGTGGTCAAGGAGACTCGTGAATTCGTCCACTTGGTCCTCTCTTATTGTGGACACCAATGTGGTTATGTGTGACACACTCAACCATATGCAAGCTTCCTATTTATAGGCAACGGTGCATGAGACATTGCAAAGCCTTGGAGGGTGAGAAGAAATTGGAAGCGAAGGTAAATTCGAGGTTCAAGAGCTTGCACTTCCACATATCTTCTACGTAGGTTAAATCCCACACTACAATTACACCTCTCATAGCACCACCCTCATTGCCGAGAGAGCATACTTTTCCCCTCCCACTTGAACAAAACTGCATTGACATGATATTTTATGTCGCAAGCTCCTCCAACAATGCACACCTTCTCCATTCGAATTTGTGAACTAATTTAATTGTTTCTTCTATTTCAAAAATACAACTTAGAACTTTTTGAATTCTAAATCAAGATAATTTAACACACTTGACGATATTGGTAAAAAAACATTTGCAAGCTTCCCCATCTCATTTTTTGGTTTTATCCATCCCCTTGCTCTCCGAGTTATCATCTGCCAAATTCCACTAACATATCTATTTCCTTCAAATTCAACCATTCACACCTCCTCCCCTCTTCACTCCACCCAATCCCTTTTGGCGTTCACATTGCACTGCTGGCATGCGATCGCTAGTCTTTAAAAAAAGGCAAATCACTCGACTTATTGCCCCTTTTGCCTCATGCACAATCATTCGACACGTGTACATGTAAATAAAATAAAAGTAGGGTTTCCGTGAGAAAATAAAAGGGCGCCAAAGCTAGCGCCTAGGTCCCTGTTAACAAGAGAATTAATCCACGTTTAAATCGTGCCAAGTCAGGCATGTTACGCCTACGTGTCTCAAAGATACGTACCACGTGGTACGCAGAACATAGAAACCGGCAAGGTGGCAGAGAAAATATTTCATTTCAAAAACAAACTGTTTGTTAGCCGCCAAACAAAGGTTCAGTTAATCCTCTGTCAACAAATTTTACAGAGATCGCCATAAAAGTGTTATGCAGAACAGCCGAGCCTTGTAAACAGAGAAGAATTTGTTAGTTTTGCAGGCCATGGAAGAAAGCAAGAAGATGCTTCATGACCAGAAACCTCCCATCACCTTCGACATTGGAATAGCCCTTGCAAAGAAGAGGAATGAAGAGGAAAACACCCACAAGACGCCATTCAACGTCTAATGGAAGAGTTTACCAGACGAGGCCTTCTGTTGAAAATGGTTCATGGCAGCTTTGCAGACATGTCCTTCATTGAGGTACGATCTCAAGATTCATTTTTTTATGGGACTTGTAAATGTTATTTCACACTCAAATTCTGCAGTAGCATGTTTTTGTCTAGATTTACGTTTACAACTAAAATTTATAGATATTTAAATTCCACAATTGCCTGTTCTACACCAAGGAAGCTTAAAATTTGGCCCAGAGGGGTCTCAATGAGTCAAAAAAAATAAAAATGAAAATTATGACCTCGCCTAACACCACCATTTTGTGTGGATTTATGTAAAATACCACACCATAACCTCATTTTTAAATAGGGTAAATCTGGAGACTGGTATGTATTTTAAAGTGAGGCTAAACTTGTACACAATTCATACATGTTGAAACCTTCAATCACCCTCAAATGTACCCAAATTCCCCATAGTTATGACACCAAGTCTTGCATGTTTGAGATTAGACAAAATCACACTTCAAGTACCCCTAATCTTTACACCACTTCATACTTTTAAAATAATTAAATTGAGAGGTGTTCTATAACGGTAGTCAAGGTTGTAATGGAGTGAGTTGTTCACTTTTATTCTCGACATTAAATTTGATGTCTATTTGACTGTCACATGACAGTTCATCCATAAATTTGACTTCTATCGGATCGTCACTTATATATATATATTATATATATATATATATATATACTTGGAAAAGTCAATCAAAAATAGTAATATCTTGGCCATATAGTAAAGTTAAGGCCCCTTTTTTGAATAGATCGACACAATTGCACATCTAAATGATTCTATTTACCACAAATCAATGGAAAATTGATACATAATTCAATTAAATTATTGTTTAAAGTGGTATATGAAATCTAAACTAAGAACCTTGATATGATATATATATATATATATTTAGTATATTTATACTACACTATCATAGCTAGATAGGTACTTGGAGATTGATATCTCTCGACATATTTTAGATAAATGTATTTAAGATATCTATACTAGTTATATATTCAGCTGAACGTACCAATAATCACTAGTATAGATATCTTAATGTACCTCCTAATCATTAGACCACAATTTCATAATTTAAGATAGAAAATCATATATTCAGCTGAACTTACCATAATTACGAGTATAGATATCTTAAATAAATTTATTTGAAAAAAGGGGAGACATCAATTTTAAGGTACCTATCTCAGATTTGTTATATGCCATGTTTTTCGGCTAATTTTGCATTGAGTGGTGATAGATGACACTAACCAAGATGTCGGACTCAACAAAATATTTTCGGTTAAAGAGAACTGGGCTCCAAACTCTATCGTATGTCCAAGATATTACATTTTTGATCGAATTCTCCAAAGTAAAAACTCCGAATGACTATTAAATGGATGTAAAACTTAAGGTTGAAAGTTGAAACCGATCGATAATAGCCAAACAAACGTCAAATTTAAAGTTGGCCATTATTTGTTAACAACTTATGGACATTGCAGCTCACCCCCTGTGAGTGTCATCATAGGATGCCTCTTGGCATAATTATAGTGGTTGGCATTTTAGAATATCTAACCCCGGGTCGCACTCAAATATACTTTTAAGACAAATAAACCTTATGACATATTCAAATGTATTGTCAAGATCTATAAACTTGGATCACACTAGAATGCTATGTCACAAGGTTCTCCAAATTTTATTGAAAAAGTTCGAATTTTGCTGAACTTTATTGTCGTTGAACATGAAAGCGAACTTTATCCATTATTTTTACCATAGTTAGCATACTCGTATTTGGCAGACCCAAAAAAATTGACTCGGCAAGACTCGGTGAATATTCGGCAACTTAAAAATATGCAAATTTCTTTAAAAACATAAATATTTATGCAAAATATAGCTACAAAATGTATCAAATGAGTCTGTAAAATGTTGGGGAAGTGTTTTGTATTAGATTTGAATACAAATACAGTACATAATCACATCATCATGCAAATACAACAGCCAACTAATAAGTGTTATGAATTTATGATGATTGTCATTGAAAATTATCATCATAAATTGCATATCTACGCAAGTTACAATTTACAATAATTTACATTTTCCTCTTCCTCGTTTTAGGATGCTCAATAGTTGTGTGATTACAAGTGAGGGAGTGTGATGCCTTTATAAGACAAAAAACAACATTTTTTCAATGTGAAACCTGCGTTTTTCCCATTTTCCGCATTAAACCAGCGTATGGGCGAGTTTTAGGGTCAAACTCGCCGAACATTGGCGAATATTCGCGAATATTCTCGGCGAGTATTCGCCAATATTTGGCACAGGCGAATGGCGAGTTTTACAGGCGAATATTCGTCTCAGCAAATTTCTGGCAAGTACTTGGCGAATACTCGCCAAATAGGCAAACTATGATTTTTACATGGGAAGTTTTTGACACAAATTTGCATTATTTTACAAATGTATGTATATACACACATACCAACTGAAAGTAGTGGATAGAAAACTCTCTCCGCTCTGTCCCTCTAACATATTTATGCATTTTTTCAAAAAATAAATAATGATAGAAAAAAATTGGTTGAACTTAAAGACATTTTTTTCCCGAACTTTATCCCTTGGCGGACTTGAACTGCGTCGAACATGAATGCGAACTCAAACCTTGTGACTTAGCTAGAATGTACATTCAAGACCATATATAAACATGGGTCACACTCAAATTTAGTACATAATCATTATATATAAACCTCTTTTGTATTGTATATATTTCTCATATATATAATTCTAGGACGCACTTGAATGCAATTTTTGTATTATTTATAAAATGTCACATTGGAATGTACTTTTAAGAACATTTATAAACTTGGGTCACACTCAAATGCATCCCATTGTCATCATAGTTTATACCACAACCTTGTAATGTCTATAATCACTGCTTTCTTGCTAGAGTTGGAACCTCACGAGCCACAATTTTAGGGTGTCCCATTACCATTACACCACAATCCCTTGTATATTGGCTATAATGTTAGACTTAGCAAAGGAGTTTCATCAATTTTTGACAGCTTCTTGTGCATTAAATTTCAGGTTACAGCTCCCATTGAGGTTCTTGGCAGGACTGCTGAAGAGCTGCAATTGAAAAAGAACACTCATATTGGTTAGTGGTGCATCTCAACCATTTGCTTATCATATTTGAATTTCAAGAGTTAAGAGAGGCTAGATTTTTTTTAATGATTTTTTATGAAAATGTTTCTTCCACGAGTTTATGAATATTCCAAAACAAAATGGAGGGGATTGACAAAGCCCAAAACAAATTTTAAATGGCATAGGATTTTTCAAAGGCTGTTTTTTTTTTTTTTTGACAATTGGATAATTTTTTAAACATCTACTTAGAAGCAATTGAGTTCCATCTAGATTTCAGATAGATGTTTTGAAAATGAGAGAACACAGGGAAATAATCTCAAAAACCTATTTTCCTATTTGTTCATAAAAATGAGAACTCAGATTCCACTATTAACAAATTTTGCAATAAACATTGGCCTATGCTTTTTAATCAATTGTACACAATTTTTGAAAATATCTACAATTTACAAACCTATTAGTAATAAATCTATGATTTCCTCACATTACTATACCCCCTCTCCGCCCCCACCCCCCTCTCTCCCCTCTCCACACACACATACATATTCCTTGTTTCATAAAATGAATGTATTTTCTTGTTTTTTAAAAAGTCCATCCTCAATTTCCTATTATATAATTCAATTCATTATTTTATTAGCTTTCTTGATTTTCATAGTGGTATTGAAATGATTTTTGAATCAGGAATGGACATCCAGTTTGATTGGGAACGCAGAGATGCATTTGTGCAGCAACCAAACGGGTCCCTTTTTAGCTGGTCCGAGCGTTATCAGTGTCTGGCTCATTTAATTTTTGGTGTGGTAGGTCTCATTGATGAGTAGACAGTTTTTGTAACTATGTATTGTAAATTGTGATTGGTAGAGGATAGGAAATTCCAATGTATCATATTCTGCAATACTCTAAAAATAATTTCTGTATAAGAAACTGGAAGGACCTATTGTTATGTTGGATAACTAAAGTCTAGTCTCTAGAAGTAAAGTTTTTGGTATTCTATTCACTGTGACAACTAACTTCCTCAGAGTTTTGTCAATGATTATTAGAACCTTATGATGTAACTAGTCCTTATTTTCTATCAACTTTTAGGATTACAATTTTGGGCACTTTTCCTTTTTAACATCTTGTGACTTTTAAATTTTCTTTAACTTGGGCTTTACATAAATTAAAAGTATTAAGTTTTGATTTTCTCGAATTTTGTTACTTGCATCCATCCTCTTTTCCTGTTGGGAAGTGCATGCGCACACACACATTGAAAATATCCTAGTAAGCGAAAAAATAGCAGGATGGTACAGATTGTCCTTGTATGCCATTGTAGGGAGATAATGGACTAAGGTTTCTAATTGAAAACAATAAATATTGCATTATATAATTTTATTTGTTGAGCAAATGAACGGTAATCAAAGTTCATCTCTCACATGCATTCTCAATGCTTTTTGTTTGTTTGTGCAGGTTAATGAGTCTAGTGTACCTGTAAAACTAACTATTGTTGAAGAATTTCAGGACATTGAATGGAAAGACAAGGAGCCTTTGATTGAAAGATTGAAAGCTGAGGGTTTCGTGAAAGAAGTATTTCCCTTACATGGTGTGTGACATATAAACAGTTTATTTGCAATTGTTAAGCGATGCTTTTATGTGGGTTTCTATGACAAGTAAAACCTGTTTTGCACTCAAATTAGATGAAAAGCAGAGGTGTGAGCTTTTGCATAACTGGGCGTACAATTGGATGGGCCTGACATCACAGCCAATAGATGCAATTTACTCGTACTTTGGAGCTAAGGTGAGACATGCTTCAAAACTTTTTCTTATCGTATGCATTGTCCTGCTAATGTTGAAATCATGATAAATTTGAGATATTTGATTCTGTTAGTGTAGGTTTAATTTTGTTAGCTTAAATTTGCTCTGGCTTATTTTGCTTTGGTTAATCAAATTGATAGCCTCGAATAGAGTTTGAGTGAACCTTTTACTATTAATAAAAAATTCTCACATACAATGATACAAAGCCTCCCAGCATACATGAACTAGTAGTGTAGGGTCTTGTTATATGATAGTGACTGGATTAATTCTAATGAAGGTGCATGATATACACAATCCCTATGATTGAATGTGCTCATTCTTATGATTATGAACAGGGTCCTTGATTGTATGGTTAAGTTGAGATTCCAATCATGGCACATTTAAAAACCATAAAGAAAAAATACTAGTAACAAATATCTATCTCATCTAGTATGCTCTGCCAGGGATAAGTTTGCTTATGGATGTTGGCTGACGTCGTTTATTTGGTTGCTAACAGAGAAATTTTCCAGAATGAAAATATTTCATTGAATAAAACGGAAAGGCCTCTAGAGTGCATCATAGCATACGACTGCAAACCATCTTTTATCCTGGTGATAACAAAGTTTGACAGCTTGGAATCTACACTTAAACTGTACTGCAAACATGGATAATATAGGAATGCCATAAAACAGAAACTAACAGGGAGAAGGATCTTATACCTGAGAAAATACATACAGAATACCATAGCTCAGGTTTGGATGCAGTTTTCCCCATTGTCATTTCCCAGATGAAGGTCATCTTATCCACTTAGAGATGTACCTTTATTGTTGGAGTCTACATGTTGGGGAAATGACAGTTCCATACTAAAACCATTGGGATGCTTCGTGTAGAGAAGCCTTATAACTAGCAGTTGCACCAATTGTTGCAAAAGACCCCGATAGAGAAGAACTTTTTAATTTATTTTAAAAATAATAAATACTAATGCAGTTATAATCTATTTTTCCACATCTACATAAACTATAATACCTCCACATCTACACATACATACTAAATATAAATTAAAATAAAGAATTGAAAAAAATAAATACATTTAAGATCTGGGAAGGGACACAATCTCAGTACAGCTGTGAACCTCTCCATCAGTGATACCAATACCAACTTGGCTAATCTCTGCAACTGCAAGCTCACAATTGGGATCAATTTTACTGTTGTCATCAACATGATTATTTTCTATACGTTTGTTGACCTCCAATAGAGTATAGTGAATTAAGATAAAGGAGAACTATTCATACAACATTAATATATTAGCCTGAAACATGTAAAGAATGCAGGTGACCACATATCCAAATTCCACAGTCAAACAATTCTGTTGAAATTGGTGCTAGCAGTAAGGATGTGCTAGTGAAGAACATTTTTTTAATTTTGAATAGATGCTTCATATATTAACAAAAAACAATATTTACAACAAAGGGCTGTACAAAAGAATGAACTGTACAGCAGTATTTACAATGAAAATCACAACTTTGTCCTTAAAGCAACAAGGACAGCAATGAAATCAGAATAATCCCTAGGATCAAATTTTTTAGCTTCCTTGATCAAAAGAAATCCTTTTGCAAGTAATTGCATTCTAACTTCACTTCTCCAAGTGTGACAAAAATCATCCAAATTGAATCTGCTGGTGAAGTACATTAGTAGTTTGCACACATACATTCACAATTAATTCAAACAGTTTGAGGAAAACCTTGGAAGATGCTTCTAAGAAATTGCTATAACTTAAATCCAGAAGTCATCAGAATTGTTAAAGCCATGAAGGCGTGTAAAAATGAGAATGTGGAGAATCTAGTACCACTGTGGGTTCAAAAAGATGACTGCAAGCATCATGCATAAGAAACTTTATGGTAAGATTGGAGACATATGATTAATGCCACTAGACCAACCACTAGAAGGATCAACGTTGTGCTTTGCATCAAAGTTAATCCTCGCATGAAAGGACAGAAAAAACTTTATCATGTTGTAGGCATTTGGAAGATCCAATTCTACGAAGGGGGATGATCCACTGAATTGCAGAACCTAATGTGTTATGAACATACAACTATTTAATTATTTAGGAACAATAATTATAGTGCAACAAGAGAACACAACCATTTATGAACACAAAAGAAAAATATTTTCAATAATAACTAAATCAGAAGTTTATCCATTTGATAGCTTTGTATAGTATAAGTCTTATGTAATACTATTCAAAATTGTCTCTTCCAATCATGGTAATAAGTATAATGCATATTTGTGAAAAAGCTATGTAGAGTGAGAAATGAATGGATGCTAATAATAGATGTAATGATTATAATTTATGATTATTGAGAGATGGTACTATGTTCAAGGCTTTTTCATTTACTTGGTGCCACCTTGACTTGGTATCAAGGTGAGTTGTTGACCACCTGATTCTTGGTAATGTTGGGGGAAGGATGCAGGGCGTTTCCTTTAACCCTGCAAGGGAAAAAGAAAAAGTAATGAAATATTTGGTTGGGGCCTGGGTGTGCTAAAATGACACCATTTTGAGCACCTGCATATGGGGAAGACATGGACAAGATCATACTTTTGATGCCAATCAAGGTCATGCAACCAAGGCTTTTTCAACCAAGGTCATAATAGTAAAAATGTGCAAATAATAAAGGCTACACCAAATAAAGTTGTGTCAAGTTAGCTTGTGCTAAATAAGGTTTCGAACCAGAAAGTGAACACTTCAGCACTCAAGATAATAAACCAATAACCTCAACAAGAGTCTACGATGAACTAGGATAAGTTGGTGTCTCATGTGAAGATAAGGAAACATATATACCTACAATGTTTGATTTTGTGAGACCGAGAAGTCTAATTTCTAAGGCACTGCCAAGAATATTGGGTTTGGTTGAAGGAATACATGCACCAAGACCCATATCCTTCAGGTTGGATTCACAAAGATGACGAGATTCAGGTCACTTGAGCGAAGTATATTCATGCTCTCAATCACAAAAATCTTCGTAGAAGAGATTAGTGAAATGTCATATCCCTTGGTGTATTGGTTAGTTTGTAGGTGGCGATGGGAAGCTTGTTTCTATGGGAGTGAGAAAACATTCTGTACAGAAGATGGAAAAGGTATGCATTCATGAAATATGGAAAGCCATACTTGGTGAATGTGTTGCAAGGCAAGGGAATCTTCTTGGCATTGGCTCTTAAGGGAAGATACTAATCAGCTCCAACATGGAGTTTGTGGTTCTAATGGTAAAGCCCAAGAACAAGAAGCATAATTATTTGGCAATATCTTAGTATTGAGCAAAAGATCCTCATTGATGAGTTGGTATTGTGTTACAAGGATTATTTCTAAAGGCTCAAGGGTTTTTGCCTAAATTCTCACTAGAGCATTCTAGATGGTTTCTAATGTAATTTTTTCTAAAAATTGGTCTCCAAAAAGCATAAGTTTGGGTTTAGATGATATTTAACCGTTGCAAATGTGTTCTCTCACCAAACAAGAACCTTAGCATCGAGAGTGACGATGTGATTGCCACTATTTCTGCATTAAGATTTGAAGGTATGTTTTTGAAACCAGGGAATTTCTGACCATATCCTGACTTACAGTAGTGCAAATCTTTAGCATCACATTGGGAAGAGGATCTGGACTACATGATAGAGGATGTTATAAACATTAGAGAAGATTTGTATATAGGTTGGAGAAAAAGGGATAGAGATGGGGAACAATGTTGAATAATTTGTTTGAGCCTATACATTGTGTAAAGCTAGAAAATGTTCAAGCAAATCACACACATGCATAGAGTTACCAATGTCAAATGGACCATGGGAGAGAATTTTGATGAATTTTATAGATGATTATCCTAAGACACAAGGTGTCAGTTTCAATTATCCGTGCTATTTGCTAGTTCCAAAAAAACAACAATAATGGTACCTTAAAAGAAGTCTCTTAGTGGTCTAGAAGTTGCAAAATGTTCTTCAAACATTTGTAGGCATCTTTGAGGCTGCAACCCCAAGTGAAGTAAATTCTGATTTTTATAACAGCTTTAATATTCCTTGAAACCCTAGCAGCGACTGTATAGGGACATTAAATTCATCATATAACCATGCACAACAACTGAAAAATACTTCTAAATAATTATTTCAAGTACGACAACAAATATCCATCCAATTTGCATCAAAGAAATGGAGAAAACCAAAGATGATACCCTGCTGTAATTAAATTTATGACAGCAGCAGGGCAGCCACAAACAAGGGCTGAAAATGATAGATAAACTCCTCCAAAAATAACCAAATTATGGATTCCAGCCTTATAAATTATGATAAGTCAGAATATCAAAAAATATATGAGTTATGTGCCCTAGAAGGCACTAAATCACAATCAAACCCTACTTCCTCCCTAGAAGAGGGGCTCCAAAATATGCAAAGCTCTTGTAGGTCTTCTTCTTGATGCCCTAGATCCTAATCAGCAAAAGAATCTTCAGTAGATGTCTTCAATTCACCACTATGGAGAGTTTCGTTCTCCACCAAACCACAAGGAAGGGTTTCGTCCTCCTTGGATGCCACACAAGAGGGTTGTTGTCCTCAAGTGGAAAGGTATTGAGCAATCAACCCAACAAACCAAGTATAAGTGTATATGCGCCAAAATGATTTGCAAATGAGGCCATACAATCCTTTTTATATCCCTTGGTTGGCGCCAAGATCCCTTAGGTGAGAACCGACCTCTTTAAGCTTTACTTTATCTTCTAATCTCTTGTTGGGGTCTTATAACCCAACCCACCTGCCTTAAGGAGTGAAACACCAAATAAAACATTAAAAATAATAAAGAAAACTGAAATGAAGTTCAATTACTTCCCTTGTTCACTTATTCTTCTTGGCCATGGGAAGAGAATGGCAAGAAGTCTTCATTTGACATTAATTTGAAAAAGGGGACATTACAATCCTCCCTTCCCAAAATTGCTTGTCCTCAAGCAATTGCAAACTCCTGGATCCCAAATAAATCTATGTGGCTCCTTCTTTGATGTTCTTGTACATGAAGCAAACTCATTAAAGGAAAAATGTGTTCCCTTCTTCATCCACTCATGCTTTGCGGATATGATGGCTAGGTCCCTTCCTTGGCTTGCCACCATCTCATAATTTCCATTCAAATGATGGGTTCCCAAAACTTTAGTAATGCTGTCCCAAAAACAGCTGTAACCTTGCATTTTCTCTCAAAAATCAGAATGTAGGTGGCTGGAAACAAGGTATGACAGTCATAAATCACCTGATTTTCCCCCAATTTGGAGCTATGTTGGTTGAAGTAGTTGTCTTCTTTAGCTGGAACCATCTACCACTATTTTCCAATGATTTTATGACCTCAAAATGACCACTCTTGCATCTGATCAAGTTTGAAAACAACTCATAATCTGATTTTATCAAAATCAGCAACTTAAAAATGGAACAACAGCTTGCAAAACTGAAATCTCCTTGCAAAATTAGGAATTGTGAGCATGGCAATGACTAAAAACACCTCTCTAAAGGCTGAAATTTTCTCCCAACATTCATCAATTGAAAAATGCTCCATCTCTTGACTGAAAATACTTGCCTACCCACTTGTATGCATGCAAATGAAATCATGTGGTGGCTGATATGAATAATGACAACAGTACCAAGTCTGAAATTCTGAGCTATGGTTCTCCAAAGTACACTCCTTTTGTCACCACTAACCACCCACATACTTTGTTGGTGTTCCCTTGCATGAATACTCAACCATGAAGTAACTCTACCATGCTTATGTTGTGCTACTACTGATATTATACTTGGCTGGAAATGTACAAAATGGGGCATGTTTTGTGAATCCATCAACCACAACATGTAAACAACTCTTACCTTGAACCACGGGCAGACCAATGATGATTTCCATGGAGATACCTTTAAGTGTCACCTTCTTGCCCATATCCATAAAGCTTATTTCCATGTTTTGGAAATTGAAAGTGAGTTCTCCCAAAGAGTGCAACCATTGGACCCCAAGCACAAGATAGATACCAGCCATGCTAATCAAATAAAATACAACACATACCTCATGTTTTCCCAATGTGAAGAGGAGTTGGGGCACCTCCTTGTACATGGCATAGAGTAGCCAACCATCTATCTTAACCGTGAAGTCTTTGAAGTCTTCCACCTTCAAATTCACCTTTGCCCTCAAACTCTCATCAATGAAATTGTGAGTAGCCCCATCAATCAAAACCGTGACTCCTTGTCCATGGAGAGTAGAACTTGGTTTCAAGGGACACTCTAGGAGTAAATCCTTCACAACTTTGTTAGGATACATAACAAATTCCAAACAATCCTCCATAAAATTTCTTCCTAACCATATGCAGGGAGTAGCAACATTGAATTCAACAAGGGCTTCCTCTTTCTTATAATTCAAAGGATTAACTGAGAACCCAAACTTTAATGCTCACATAGTCTTGCAAGAAAAGATCTATGTGCCATATGTTACTCCTCAAGTTCTTCACATCATCACCAATTATATTACTAAACATCAAACATGACATGTGATCTTTCTTAACAACAAGCTGCCCATAATGACACAAGTATGGCAGTGGCATAAGAGGAAATAAAATGTGATTTTTTCATCATACCTTGGGCTGCCAACAAGGATCCCACCATTCCTTTGTTGGTACTTGTTTGGAACATCTCTCGGAACTCACTCCAAGGTGATAAACTCCCTCAATTTTCCCATCCTTGACTGCTGTTTGGAAATTTCCAGCAAACTGAAAGTAATCATGAGGAACCGGAAGTGCCTTTCCTTCATGAACATACCCTTCCATAATGTCATCCTCTTTGCCCTTATGCAAATCTGATTTCTTTTCAACAATTTGCCACAAGCACCCATTAGAAACCAATGAAATATCATTAAATATTAAAGAGCTTTTACCTTGGGACTCATGCTCCATGATTTCCCTAGGTTCATGCTTCAAACTTTCATCAAACTGTGATGTCTTCACGCTGCTGCTGTTCTGAAAATCAGTCAAGAGATTTACTTTGGCAATGGAAATGGGGGCTTCTAGGGCTTCAATGGGTTGTTCCCTCTCAATGCCCAACAACTTTGGTTGTTCTTCTTCCTTCTTTGGTTCAATCTTTGGAATGCTCGGAAGATGGTTAGGGGCCTCTTGGAAAATATCCTTTTTCCCTTTAGTACCCTTCATCCTCACATCTTTGTTAGAATAATTCTCATGATGATCAAAACCTTGCAAATACATAGTGTGAGGGTGATGCAATAAATTAGTTTGCTTACCATTTGTTGCTGATATGTAAATTCCAGCAAACTGAAAACCGACATGAGTATAAGGTGAGGCCTCCTTTAAGGCGTACTTTTATTGGGTCATCACGAATGCCCAACAACTTCAGTTCTTCTTCCTTCTTTGGTTCAATCTTTAGAATGCTCGAGAAGATGGTTAGGGGCCTCTTGGAAAATATCTTGTTTCCCTTTAGTATTTGAAGGGCATGCCGCTCAACCGGGTCATCCCGAATCTTAGCCTCAAGAACCTCTTGTAGATCTGATTTTCCTTCACCATCTTGCCACATGCAATCATTGGAAATCACAAAAACATCATTTATTGTCAAAGAATCTTTACCTTCACGTTGCATATTGGTCTTCTTTTGTTCTTGTTTTATGATTTCTTCTTCTTGCCTTATCACCAAGGGAGAATCTTTTTCTTCTTTGGCTAGAACACCTTTCCCATTTTCCTTTGGCATGGTGGATTCCTCCATGGGCTGTTCTCTCTCCATTATTTGCAGCCCTGATTTTTCTTCTTGCTCCGCCATTGCAACTTGGAAGTTCTTCTCCTCTTCCTTTCTCCATGCATGTTGAAGATCCTTTTGTGGTGCTTGATACCTAAGTCCTTGCCTTGCTCTTCCTTTGTTCACTCCTATGAATTCTGCAAGGGATAGGGCATCATGAATCTCAAGCTGAAGGGCCTATATACTCCTCATAGCTGGCCGCAATGTTATGACCCACTGAATGTTGTGTTTCAACCACTAGAATGACTTCTTTTCTTGGGAGGAAGGTAGGCCGAATGACCTAGATGAAGAATCACTCACAATTCTTGGTGGCTGAATATTATTGCTTGCCTTTGAAGAGCTTCCTTCACCATTTAGGTTTTGCATGGCATGGATCAACTGTTGTGCATCTTATTCGCCAATCTTTCTTGCCCTAGGGCAAGCCTCTCAACCCTAACATCATCAATATGCATGTTTGCCATTTATTTGTTCTTTTGAATGAAACCCTCCAAGCTAGGAGGATCGATGCTCTGATACCACTGTAATGTCCCTTTTTGGGGCTGAAACTATACATCAAGGAAATCACACAAACCCCAAGTGAAGTAAATTCTGATTTTTATAACAACTTTAATATTCCTTGAAACCCTAGCAACGATTGTATAGGGACATTAAATTCACCATATAACCATGCACAATAGCTGAAAAATACTTCTAAATAATTATTTCAAGTAACAACAAATATCCATCCAATTTGCATCAAAGAAATGGAGAAAACTAGAGATGATACCCTGTTGTAATTAAATTTATGACAGCAACAGGGGAAGCCACAAACAAGGGCTGAAAACGATAGATAAACTCCTCCAAAAATAACCAAATTATGGATTCCAGCCTTATAAATTATGATAAGTCAGAATATCAAAGAATATATGAGTTATGTGCCCTAGAAGGCACCAAATCACAACCAAACCCTAGTCGCTCCCTAGGAGAGGGGCTCCAAAAATATATCAAAGCTCTTGTAGGTCTTCTTCTTGATGCCCTAGATCCCAATCAGCAAAAGAATCTTCAGTAGATATCTTCAATTCACCACTATGGAGAGTTTTCGTTCTCCACCAAACCACAAGGAAGGGTTTCATCCTCCTTGGATGCCACACAAGAGGGTTGTCATCCTCAAGTGGAAAGGTATTGAGCAATCAACCCAACAAACCAAGTATAAGTGTATATGCGCCAAAGATGATTTGCAAATGAGGTCATACAATCCTTTTTATATCCCTTGGTTGGCGCCAAAGGCCAAATAGGTGAAGACCGACCTCTTTAAGCTTCACTTTATCTTCTAATCTCTTGTTGGGGTCTCATAACCCCAACCGACCTGCCTTAAGGAGTGAAACACCAAATAAAAACATTAAAAATAATAAAAGAAAACTGAAATGAGTTCAATTACTTCCCTTGTTCACTTATCCTTCTTGGCCATGGGAAGAGAATGGCAAGAAGTCTTCATTTGACATTAATTTGAAAAGGGGACATTACATTGGTAGATAGATCAAGGTGGTGAACTGCACTTCATATATTTGCAAGTTTAATGTAAAATTCAAAAGACTTGGGATGAGAACGATCCTTATCATCCTCAAAGCATCATTACAACCGCACGTAGTTCATGGATCAATTAACCAATCACCATTTAAATTATTTTTGGGATCTCTTTCTCAAACATTTTTATATGGAATTTATAAATGGTAGGTGGCCATCAGCTATGTCAGTGGAAGTTACTTTGGAAAGGGGATCAATTTTTGGTGTTTATACAAAAAGATCTTCTAGAGTGAAGGATCATTGTTCAAGAAAAAGAAAAGCACAATTCTCTTCATGACCAGCACCGTGTAGCATATCAATTTAAACTAAGCAATAATGTTGTGCCCATATTTGGGGAAGGAGTTGTTTGTAGGATTAGAATAAAGACCAATATGGCAAGATCATACAATAAATTGGAGAGAATGATTTAATGTTTTATTTTGCAAGTTAGGCGGGTGTTTAGTTTTTAGAGTATGCGTACACTTTGAGTAGGAGGAAAAGCCATTATATGGAAAAAGGTACTCGTGTCCCCAGATTTCACTCTGAAATCTGGGACTACCCATTCAAAATTTTATTCGTTCTTTTTACATTAACGGGTCTTTTGCGATTTTATTGCGAAGTCATCTCTTTACATTAAAATATTCCTTGTGAATCATATGAGCCAGTTTAACGATATACCCGGATGCTCAATCTCATTTTATCCCTCCAATCGTCAGTTTTTTTGCAGGAATTTTATTTAATTATTTATTTAATAAATAAAGCCCCGTTTAAAGTAAATTGTGCTCCGGTTGAACCCTGTTGAAGTTTTCCATGCCAGTATTCCCACATCTCAGTAGGGTTTTTACCAGGAATGAATTCAGAGTGATTGTCGACAACTTCTGGCAACATTTTTCGTTTTTATTTATTTCATTTTGCATTTGTTTTCGGTTTTCTCCGCAATTTGTCTCTTAAATTCCCTCGATCCGGTCTTTTTGTTCTGATAGCCTGTTTAATTACCTGAACATCTGGAAGTCATTTATGGCCTCAACAATGGAAGGAATCAGTCTCAGAAGGCAAACTTCTGACCAAAAAAGATGAATTCAAGCAGAAAAAGCCTCTCCTAGGCAAGTCGCACTTTTTGGGATGAATGGATCTAAGCTGCAATGAGAATTTTGACAAAGGCAGGCAAAGGGAATTTCTTGCTCGCCTCAGCAGTTACTTTTTCCCATCAAGTCAGAATCACTTAAGCTGCAATGGGAATTTTAGAGGTAGCAGGCAGGCGAGAATTTCTTACTCTGCAACGCAGGGTGAAAATTCCCATTATAAAGAAAAATCACTTAAAGCACCGGTGGGAATTTCTTGCCTAAAGCTAACTTTTCCCATCAAAGAGGTTTATTCACCCATGCAAGTCGCACTTTTTCAAAGAAGGCTATTTTCCATACAAGTCGCACTTTTTGGGAGATGATTTAAGTTGCTAGTGGGAATTTCGACAGTGGCAGGCAGGTGGGAATTTCTTACCTGCCTTACAGGTGAAAATTCCCATGATGAAGGACAAATCACTTAAGTGGAAGAGGGGATTTTTGGAGCTGCAATGCAGGGTGGAAATTCCCATCAAGTTGACTTCCTATTTTTAGCAATCACCCTTGCCAAAAAGTGCGACCCACCTTGGCATTAAACAATGCATTTAATAATATTTATTAATGGTCTTTCTACCTAATTTTGGTGCCATGAATGGAAGGAAAGTCAATGCAAAAGGATAAGCTAAAGAGAAGTCAAGGATGCATGCTAAAAATAAATAAAATAAATTTATAAAAAGCAACCAACAACATGCATAATTGGGCGCCCAAATTGGATGAATAGATGTGGCTTTTAATTAATTAAATTGCCAGAAATAGAGAAGACAATTATTAAAAATAGCATGCACAAGGCTATATAAGCATGGGACGCCATAAGGGAGAAGCAATTAATTCTTTTTGATGAAGTTTGCAGCCCAGACAAGTTTTGGCGCCAAAAGGAGGATTTTGCATTAAAGATTATTTTCCACTGCTGGAAGCTTCCAGTTTTGGCGCCTAGGGTTGGAATAGCCTAATTTTTATCATTCTAAGTGTCTGCATGTTGGTATATGTGCCTAGGTGAATTAAATAATATTTTTGCTTGCTTTGCATGCAAGCAAAACCTCAAATTTTAGGGCAGCAGGCTTTATATGCAGATTTTGGTGATAAAAATCAAGTATTCATGCCATGGACTCCATCTTTGTCTGAATTAATTGTAGGTATTCATCACAGGTGCTCATATTAGTGAAAGGAAGTTCAAATCAATGTCAGATACATTGAATATCTCTTCCGAATCAGAAGAAATTGCCAGATCTGCACAAATTGAGCCAATTACAAGGGATTCCGGCAGAATTAAAAGAAAAAGAGCTCAAACAAAGATTGTTCCATACCATGATGAAGCATGATGAAAGAGAAGGATCAATGAATCATGCATAGCTTCCAGATTTGTTGACATCAATGATACAAACATAGGCCCTGAACCCATCTCCGATTTAATTGACAGATCCAGAGCCGGAAGGACATCTCTCATGCGGGCAATTAAAAGCAACGGAATTATTCAAGCTTCAACGTTACAACTCAGTTGCCTGAATTTGTTATGGAGTGTGCAAGGTCATATCATCCTCTTTCCAGAACAATTCGGGATCATGCGGAAAGACAATAATCAGGCTGGATGCACAATTTATTAATTATTGTTTAAAGATTCCGACACGACTACTGGGGTGATCGTAATTAGCATGCTTGATGCCGCATAGATGGGAGAAGCACAAAGCAAATTGCGTGGGCATAATGAATAACAGATACATGAAGAAGCCTAGATCTCCATCAAAGTTCCCGAGGACTCTTCCACGATCCAATTTGGTGCAGAAGTTGATGATATTACTAAATTGCTTTGCAGGTTAAATGGAGAAGCCAATACTCATAACTTCCGCTCATGGATGTATGCTTTCGTGAGAACCATTGAGATCAACAGAGCTGATTCGATTATCAATTGGGCGGAGATCATCAATGACAACATCGGCGAGCAGCTCCGAAGTGTGAGGCGGACATTCAACTTCAAAATGACTTCATACCTGGTATATGCAAAGAACCTCGCAGGTATATTTTCCAAATTGGATAGACGAGGAGTTTTGTCGAAAGATCCTATTTTTGAGTGCTTCCCACAATGAAGAGCAGTTCCTAAGTGCAACAAAGATTACAGGGTGGTCAACGATGGGTTCTTCTACGAATTCATCTAGCAAATTGAATAGTGATCTAAAGACCAAAGTAGAGAGTGAGCAAAGAAGCTTGGGAAGTCAGATCCCAAGATGGTCCGCATCTTCATCCAGCTTTATAGACTTCACGTATCTCGTGGTCATGCTGGCTTTTCAGAGAACCAATCAAGTCAGCGAGGTATCCAAGCGACAAAAATGGGTCATCATGGAGTTGTGCAGGCAGCTCGTGGAAATGCATGACTTACAATCAAAGCGGCACAAACCTACAAGTTGCTTTCCAGTCACGGTGGGTTATTACAACTGCCAGAGCATCCATAAGGCGAGGGGAATCGAAGCAAAATGTTTTCCGGATATGAGCATGAGTTCTTCCCAACACGATTGAACTATGATCCATATGGGATAGCGAGGAAGACAATCTCCCAGAATATGCACACATACCTTCATTGGAAGACTTTTGGATGAAGTGCAAAAGCGAGTATGAAGTCAAGAAGAAAGATTTCAGCAGGTTATCAACACAACAAGTATCTGATTATGGTTTAGCACGGATACCTGCAAATCTCGCGGATGATGGACATGTGATACTTGACACATACCATCAGATGGGAGGAGATAGAGCTGCTCTTCAGGAAAGCATAAGTGGTCAGACGATTGAGGAAAGGTCTTCCGCGGTTCTGGTTAACACCTCAAACTTGGTTGTTGACAAAGGGGTATTGCTTGACGAAGCTTTGATGAATCAGATCACAGGTAACTTTATTGCAGGAGACTCCAACAAAAGAAAGCACGAAGGTGAAAGTAGCAGGAGGCCAGAGAAGCTTAAAGTATACAAGAAGTCTCAGATACTGGAGAAGGCCAATTCTACAGCTATCGTGCTAGTACCACTTTCAAACGAAGCTTCTCCTATGTCAACTCATAACACTTCGCAGCCCCTGAACCCCAGTAGATGTTGTTGTTCCTCCGTTGAATCCAACGTCATTTGTATTTGCTCCTCAACCACTCAGATCTTCACCTCCCTCGCAGAGAAGCTGAAAGCACAGATGGCAGAGTTTGAAAAAGCATTGTCTTTGGACAATTCAGAGGATGGCAACCACAACACTGTGGCAAATTCGATGCAACAGAGTCTGAGCATGAGAGGGTGGTACACTCAATGACTTCTCATTCCCGAGAAGCAATTTTTCATCATGGTTGGCTTTGCAGACAGTTCCAGAAGCCAGAGAGGAGATCAACCTGGAAGAGCATGACTTGCAGCTACTCCTGAGTTTGGGCGGAAAGGATAGAAGACCTAAAGTTGCCAAGGTAACTTCAAGGTTGATTATTGAAGAATCAGGCAGAAGTTCGCCGAGTTGATAGTCCAAGAGAGGAAAGCAGAAGGGAGAACTCACGGTGGCAGATATCTCAGTAACCAAAGTGCCACTAGGTCAGACTACCACGGAAGGATTAAAGCAAGATACACAGACACTAATAAATGCTTTATTCCTCAAGCTGGACAAAGAGAAGGCAGAGAAAACCAAACTTCAAGAGCAGGTTTCCCAGTTGTGTGAAATCATTGCTAAGGTTGCCAAACCTTCCTCTCAGCCAGTTTTAGCACATGAGCAGGTGAGCAACCATCTGATCAAGAGGTGGAGGATGCAGGTAATCAAGTCACGGCTATCAATGAATGGAAAAGCCAAATCATTCACCAAGCTTCAAAACAACTCAAAGAGGTACCAACTAGTCTGGAAGTTATGAAAGGTGCATTATCTCAACTAAAGCAACTGATGACAAGCATAGTGGATGAGAATGCAAAGGGGTCAAGGTAACTCGACATTTTGGTTAAAATAAATAAGTTGCCGGAGGAGGTTTTGATTATGGAGCAACTTGTGCCTGATGGACTGATTGAAAAGGGCAAGCAACTTGAGTTTGCAGTTTCTTTCCGCATGGAGATTCTCAAGCTTATGCTGAAAAGAATGCAGTTGCTCGAGGATAGGATATTGTCATTGCCAGGCAATATAGTTGCTTTCACCGAGGAGGAAGTAGTTGGGGATGTTTCTTCCTGCAGAAGAGCTATTCCAAACAAGGTGCTTGCTTCTCTTGAAGGGTTAGCTTCTTGATGATTCAGAAGAGGATTGATGAAGTTGTTAAGACTTTCACGTTGAATTCAATCAACAAGCTGATAACACTTCAATCGGATATTAAAGAGTTCGGGCCTAGTTTGAAGGAGGTGGAAGTAAACATTGACATTTTGTCCAAAGGATTGCTGCAGTTCAGGACCGAGAAAGAGGTTGTTGCTAAAACAGATGGGAAATTGCTGAATTATATGTTCGACAAGTATATTCAATATCAGAACAAGAAGAAAGCGTAGGGTGTAACATCCGGATCTTCTTTTCTTCTCTTCTTTCTCTTATTCCTTATGTTCCCGATGAAATTGTAAGATTAAAGTTATTGGTTTAAAAGCCATTACTTTAAGTTATTTGGAAAAGTTCTCTAAGATAAGTGGCAGATGTGCACAACTTTGGCTTAACCTCCAGATGCATGTCACTTAGAGAGGAATTCTAGGAGAAAGATTGCCAGATGTTCCCTTTACAACTTCCCGCATGTTCTAGTTCAATTGTAGTTTCCATTTGTAATTTCCCTCTATACACTATAAATAGAGGAAGAGCCTACGGGTTAAAGGATCAGAATTTGTAATCAACATTCTTGTGTTCCAGACTTTGAGTTAAACCCTTGATATCTTTCTGAAAGCTAAGGAATAGAGAGGAGGCAAATTTCCGAGAACTTTTGTCAACGGTGCATTTGTTTCTTATTTCTTTTTAGATCTTTGCATAAACTTTGTGTTATCTTAGATCCGATCTGAAACTTTCCTTTGCTTTGAATTCTCGCATTTCAAGATCTATTTGTTTCATGACCGCCTAGGTTTTCATTGTGCGGAAATCTAGCCAATTGTGCAGAAAATACCATCCCTATCAATGAAGCACCAATGACTACATGCACGTTCTATATGGGCCTTAAAACTCTATCAAAACTTGAAATCCAAGACTATTTCGATTCCAAAGCAAATGCTCTCAAAATTGAATGAGGAAAAAAAGGATTGCTACAAAAAAAAGATACTTGTGGTGGTAAAGGTCTATGGATAGAGTGGCATAAAAGTACTTGATGTCACCTTTTTAACGTTAAAAGAACCTATAATTGTATTTCCTTAGCTTGGAGATGAACTTTTCACTCTCAATGATGAATAGAAAAGGCAAGCACAAACTTGGTTCCAAAATAAAAACTCTACCAAAAACATTGAGCAGATCTGCATAGGATATGGAGAAGGCCTTAACCACTTTCAAGCAAATTCTTTGACTGGTGTATGCATAGACTCCACAACCTTCGTTGCCGTTCTTGCTTTGTGTGTGTCGAAAGAAGAGCTTTAAAACAGTTACAAATAGTCACCAAACTTGAATGAAAGCAACTTTTGTTAAATGTAAGAATGGGGAAAACTGCTATATGCACGTAATTGGTTAATGAATGCTCTAGTGTTGGACTCGTACCTTGTGCACGTTCAATTGACTTGGAGTTCCTCATGCCGCTTCAATTCTCGCATGGTTTTTAACGTTTCAAGTTTCCTAATTTTGATGGAGTTATAAATTAAACAAAAGAAAAGAATAAATTTTAGGTGTTTTAATGAAACGTGTTATCCATTAGTAAATTGTACCTCCATTGGGTATGCAACTAGACAAGTGCCCAAGAATGTAAACACTACTCTCTTTTACCTTGTAAGATGGATGGATAAACTACGATACTAGTTTTGGTTTTGGAAACCATGCGGTTGGCAAAATAAATGGGAAACTTAGTAAAACTACTTCTTGACGACTTTGTGTAATGTTAATAAAACCTGTTTTCATGGAGGCGCAAAATATCCTTATAAACCTTGAAATGAGAAAAACAAACTTTAGTTGTGTACCTTGTCATGTGGAGTGTTCAACCAAACCCTAGGTTGTTCCTTGGATGTTCATTTGACCTTGTTTTGTAATGCGTTTAGGAGCCCATCAAGCTAGTTTGCAGCCACAACATTGAAAGTTAAAAATGCAATTTGGTTTTGACCCGCCGTTTTGGCCCTGGGTGTAGAAACGGATTTTGGCTTCCGCATACCTCTAATATTTCTACGTGACAATCACTACAAACCCTCAGTTTGGAGAAAAACATCCCACAAGCTAGTTTTCTGATAGGTTTTGTAGCCTCTCGGTCGTTGGGCGACAAGGCTGCTTGGGTGCATTTACGATTGGTAGCTCTAGAAAGACGAGCGCCATTTTAATCTTGTTTGCAGTTGGGGTTCCATCAGCTCTGAGTGTTTCCCTGTATATAGGGGAATAGGTAGGAATTTGTTCCCTTATGTGTTTGAGTCTCGAAGATGGTTTTCAAATGCTGATTTTTGAGCAACTTGTCTAAATTTGACGTTTTTGGAAACTTGTGACTAATTGGAGAAAATTGTCATATGACCTTATCCAAGCAAAATGACAATTGAGAAACCTTGTAAACACAAATACATGACTGTAGGAAACCTCCTTGATGCTTGTTTGAAAAGATATTGAATGTGAAAAGAAATGGTGTTTTCTCTCTCCTCTCTCTATCCCTATCTTTTGGCTTTGAAAATGAAATGAAATGGCAATTGCATTCTTACTCTCCTTAAAAGTGTGTTAGGTATTATTTCATTATTATTGGAAAATTGTGATAACGTAAATCGTGCTTGATAGTAGTTAGATGCCATGCCAGCGGTTGTGCTGACCATGTGATGGTTGCAAGTATGTGGACATGAAGAAATTTGCAGTGTTCTATATGCTTTTGTAATAACGGGTTATCCTTGAATTGCATGTAATATTAAATGGATGTATATCAGCACTATGATTATAAACATGAATGTTATTTATTGATTATTTTATGATACGTAAGAAATGGTAGTATATTGGTATTCTTGGAAAATGGGCGTTCATTTCTAGAAGTGATTTTGATTATAGGTATATATCTTGCTAATGTTGTAGATGTACTTTTTAACTGGAAATGAAATGATCTTTCATAGTGTTCTTTTGTGGGTTATTAATGAATGAACTCCTTTGTGTGTTTCTAATTACGTTGGAATTCGTAGAAGAACCAAAGCAAAAAAAAAGACGACCTTAGAGTAAGATCCTTGTTTGACACCCTCTTGTGACATTAGCTTAGAAAACTGAAAATTAAAGGATGAGCCTAGTTTTCTTATCTTTCTTTAGCACCTCCTAGCTTGAGGTAATATGAGCACAAAATTAGGATTCTGTAGAATCTTGTCTACTGGTCGACTTTGTCTCGAAACCACCCTATAGAAATGATAATGGTTAAACATTGTTTAGAGTATAAAGGGTTCCTACTACAAACTATTTTTATACATGTTGAAGTTGTGTGGAATGCTTTAGTTTTAGGCTTAGAGTCACTTTGTGACATGTGGGACGTAAGGCCTAAGCAATGTAATTGTATAGTTGTCTTGAGGTTAAGTATAGAGGGCTATGTAATGAACGCACTTGATTCATAGGGGCAGTTAGGAAATGTAATTCCACAATCTTGAAATGTGACCTTGCATTCCTTGGCAAACCATAAAGTGAGGAGGTACCTCACTTAGTACCTCTAATATAATCCCGACTCTTTTAAAATGCGAGTGATATAAGACTAATACATAAGTGAAACTTGGAGTTATCTTATAACTTAGTTAGGCCCTCTTTTGTTGTTGAAAGTACTTTTAAACTACTCCACGTGGGTTCGAGCATCCGAGAAACTTAATCTCTTATCTAGAAAACAAAACTTATGGTGTATAACTATTAGAATTGATTCTAACCTATTTTGAATCATAGCAACAACATGGGTCAAATGTGAATGAATTTGTTAATAACCTTTATAATTTAATTTGGATTTTTGAGGTGTCGTTTTTATGAAAGAAAGTAAAACTTGGAGGGTTGTGAGATAAAGGTGGTGGAACCACTCCAAAACTGTTTTTTTAGTTGGACGTAGAATCCTTGAGTACAAATTGAAGTGAATTAAAACCTAAGACCTTTTTATAAGCTTGGTGTTCGAAACCTATTGTCAACTTTGTCTCCGAAAAGTGCCCCTAAGATATGGACTTTTGAGTAAACAAAATATGGATTACTTTTTCCTTTAAACCAATGCTCACTCTTTTTGTGTGATTACGTGCACTTGTTACAAGTTAAATCAGAAATGGGTTAAATAATAGGTACTGTTGTAAATGAGAATATCTGCTTCGTGATAAATGTTTTTGAGATCTATAAGGATTTAAAAGAGAGTTTTAAAATGGCATTTAAGGTGGAACTATCTTAAGTTAAGTGTTAAACGAAATAAAAGCAATGCAGCCTAGAAAAAGGAAAATGTATGTTTTCATGCTATATGCTCTTCAAACCTTTAAGGCTAAAATTGGAATATGAATACGACAAAGATTTAACCATGAAAATGTGATATTGTGGAAGGTGCCAATTCGTGATGTTCATGTCGTGGTTTCATACTTGCTCATTTATCTAAGTGTGACGTTGGTTGCATATTGTGTCATATTGATATTTGCGTGTTCTTCATGTTGGTGTAAACGTTACATGTGGTGTCGTGCAATCTCTTGTGAGTCTTTATGGTGTTGCACAATTGTATCAAGTAATATGAAAGTCAAAAAAAAAAAAATATCTTGCTATATTTGGTCTTGTGTTTGGGTCCCACATGGGTGGGCACTACATGGATCAGCCTTTGAGAGCCCTATAAGCATCCACCACCATTATCAAAGGTGATCCCTTGACTGGTTTTTCAGACAGCCCTATGAAAGCTCAAGAGAATGGACAAATTGCTAAGCAAGAACCAAACAAAGTGGAAGGTAAAGCACTTTTGATTGTTAATGATATTCCCTTTATTTCTAATCGTTGCATGTGGCAAAACACTAAGGGAATTGGGAAGCACGAGGAGGAAGATGATGAAGTGAATAGTGGAGATAGCCCAAGCAAGTCTCATGTGATAATAGGAGTTAAGCATATTGGGGATGCCCAAAGGTATGGAGGTGTTCCAAAATCATTTCCTTTTTCTACACTAATTCAGTATTGTTGTCTTGAGCCATTTGACGAAAGGAATGACAAAATGTCGTGGTTGAGGCTCCATTGTAAACCATGGCAAGTGGCTGCACATCATGATCAACAAGCTGAAAATGAGGTTATAATTGGAGAAAAATCTGAATATTGGAGGAAAGAGAAAGCGGAGTCGCCAAGTGAAGTTGCTATGAGGTACACCCATGAGAAGGGCATTTCCTAGTGCCCATGACTACTTTCAGTCTGCTGTAATTTTCAGACCAACAACTAATAGTAAGCCATCTGATATTTTGTTTGATCATGACAAGAGCCTATTGCATCATTATTTATCATTGCCATGCTTTGGTAATCATAACTATGCTAATGAGGTAAAGGAGCAAGGTTGGGAGAAGACTCTTTGCCAAGGACCCATTGTACATCTCCCAAGCAAAGCCTGCGCGGTGGTTTTTATGACAACCCAAGGTACACACATATTTCGGATCCTTTGTTTCTTTTTCATCATCATGTTGTGTTGATGATCACAAACTCTTTGTCACGAGTTTGGACTTCAAGATAGGGGTTGAATTGCACATGATGGTTGAAAGAAGAAGAGGTATGATGAAGAGTTACATAGATTGCTTACATCCTTGGAATCCGAGTAAACCCTTGAAGCTCAAAGAAGATGAAGGTAAAGATTTCAGTTTTAATTTTTCCTCTTTTTGCTTATGGAAGGGAAGGAATTTGACGAGTTTGTATAAAGTGGGGAATAATTCTAGCATGGCATGTTTGAGGCATCATAAGAAATCTTATTTTCTTTTCTATGTATTGCCAACCCATGGTTCCATGAACGAACCAAAAGGAATATGGTAAAGAGGGTGATGAATTTGCAGCTGTACATATGTCAATCATAGAGGGAAATGACGATGATTCTAATTTTCAGTTTCATAGGTGGTTAACCCATGGCCCCTAAAAAGGTATGAATTTTGTTTTTGATTTCTTTATTCTAAGTTCAACTAAGGAACACATTGTTCTTGGGGTCAAGAGCTCCAAACTTTAGAGGAATTTACCCTCAAAATTCACAAGGAGTTGGGGTTCCACTTGCAAAATAAAGAAATCACAATTCATGAAATCAGGAAGGGAGAAGGTAGGAATGTTAAGCAAGGGAAGGCTGATTTTATCTCCTTACCGACAATAAGGAAAAGACTGAACATAGTTAACAATGCAAGGAGGAATTTGGCAAGTAACATCATGAGGAGGTATAAAATGGAGATTAGATTATGCAAGGCTATTATGGGAATCTTCTCAATTAATATATGCTTACTCACAAACAATAGAAGGTTGTCCTTCAAGAAGAAATCCCAAAAAGGAAGCAACTCCAACATTTATGTGTCTCTTGCATACTACACTTTCAGCCCTCCACTCATTTTTGCAACAGCTGAAAGTGAGATTCCAATGGTTAGGATGGTAGACACTCAGCCCCAATTTCCTAAAGAGGTATGCCCAGCTCTCTTGAAATTCATTTCAGTCATCATTGGTTCAATTATGAAGGGGAAATACATAGTTATAATTGTGTTTGGGATATTATTGGAATCCTCCACCAAAGTGGGAGGTATGGAGATGTAATCACGAGGATGGGAAGATTTGTAATGTTTGACCCTCTTGAGTTAAGGGCCAAGATGTCTGTTGATTTCAATTTTAGACTTGTTCTTAGTTTTTCAGCCTATGTAAGACAATTTTCAGTCCCTACATTACTTATGAAATTGCTTTTCTTCATAAGATTTCAGTTTGGTAGTTGTTATGCCATGGTTATAGGGCTGAATATGCAAAAATCAAAATTGGGACTGCCATTAGCACCCATGAATAGCGGTGAACTTTCATTTTCAAAGGGAATTCCATCATGGGTTGATGTGGGAAGAAGGTTTCAGCTGAAAGGAAGGAACAAATCAGATTTGATAGCCTCAATTTGGATAAGATTCCATGTGAATTATGACCGTGGTGAATTTTTTTCAGCCCTTCCACAATCTGATTTGCATTTTGTAATAAGAGAGATAGCTAGTCAAGCTGATTATTCGTCAATTTCTTACTTTATGATGTAAACCACATCAATTTGCAAGGACTTTAGTATAGCTGAGCATGTAAAGAAAGGAGATGTTGTTGTTTTTGAAGTAAAAGATGATGATGAGAGGTAGTAGAGGTATGCGTTTGTTTGGATTGAAGCTCCTTCATTTAACATGCATAGAATCCAGATTATGGGAGCACTACAACATGTTCCTTTACTTTGATATGATGCTTGGGCATATAAGTTTGCAATTGCTTGGGACAAGAAATTTTGGGAAGGGAGGACTATAATGTGCCATTTTTTGAATTAAGGCCTAAATGTGGACTTCTTGCCATTCCCTTTCCATGGCAATGAAGAATAATTGAACAAGGAAAGGAATTGCATTTCATTTCAGTTTTCTTGTTTTAGATGTAATGTTTTCTTTAGGAGGCAGGTCAGCTGGGTTTGGAGACATTAAAGAAGCAATTAAAAGATAAAATGAAGCTTAAAGAGGCTGGTCCTCTTCTTATTGGCCTTTAGCGCCAAGGGAAGAATATAAAAGGGACTAAAGGACTTCATTTGCAATCATCTTTGGCGCATTTTTCATATACAATTGGTTTGTTGGGCTAGTTGCTCACTACCTTTCCACTTGAGGACGAAAACCCTCTTGTGTGGCATCCAAGGAAGATGAAAACCTTCCTTGTGGCTTGGTGGAGGATGGAAACCCTCCATTTTGAGTTGGAGACATCAAGAAGAAGGATTGCAAAGGCTTTACATCATTTTTGGAGCTCTTCCCTAGGGGAACGACTAGGGTTTGAAGCTGGTTTGGTGCTTTCTAGGGCACAAATTTCAAATCTGATTTTATATTCTGAATCTCCATATTTTATAAGGCCGTAATCTGAACTTTGGTGAATTTTGGTGGAGATTTACTATTTTTCCTAGCCCTCAGTTTGGCGGGACTGTTGTTGTTATAAATAATTAATTTCCATTGTGCTAATCAGATATTTCTTCAATCTTTTGATGTATTTGTGATGTATAAATATTGCCGTGGCTAGATAAATTATTTTGTGGCATTCTACATTGATTTGCATAGTGAAAAGTGGACTCGAATCTCATAGGCAGTTCGCTGCCCTAGGAGACTGCTGATTTTGAATTGGTTAATCATTCTAAGTTATTCTTAGCTACTTTCAGATTGTTGTGTGTGTATTTGAAGGTGTTTTCAGATCAGATTTATTGGGGATAGTTGGTAAACCCCTTTCCTCCATTTTCAACCCTAAAAGGGACATTACAATCTTCGTATTTTGGGTTTGGCGCATACTTGGATCTTCAATGCTGAAATAGCCTAAGTTAAAAAAATGCATCATCCGAGTCTAGATTGAAATGCCAAACACGGTTGTGGCCACTCTTCTTTTCTTTGTACCCCTTTCTCAATTAACTGGAACCTTTACCTAGACCTCAAATCCTCACTCTTCTCTCGATCTTGATTAACAACTATTGTGAAAGAATGGTGTGTCCAACTTCTTTTATAACCATTGAATAGCGGGCAATTGTTTCTTCCAACGTTGTCCTTCAATGCCGCAAGACTTCTGAATGACTTGAGACCAATACTTTGTTAGTGGCCTCGGATGGATCATTTTCCCGAGAGATCATTTAGTCTTAATTGTGAATGTTAGATTCAACCTCTTTATGAGGTGCCAAACCACCTCCACCACTCGCCAATCATATGGGTATGCCAAGCCACATTGTCATTTGTTCATCAACGAACGTTGTGGTGCTCCTTGCAGAGAGATCTGGCAAAGTCCATCCTTCGCCCACTTGGTTAGATACTCCATCCCCACCACAATATACATATATCTATGCAGTTTTCTGACCTTTTTGAAAAAAATCCAGTCCCTTGCGTTCAAAAAGCTCTTGCGATTATGACAGCCACAATGGCAAAAAATCCTTCGATTGGTTTGCTTTCCTTTGGTAGGTGTCACAACTCTGCACCCACTCTTATATACCCCTAAACAGTGCGATCCACCAGGGTCTGGCCAGCAAAACTCTGCATCTATTCTTGTGCATCGGTGAGCAATAGTGATTTTTAATATTTTCCTTCTGATTGTGAATTATTCACTAGGAGCAATTACATTCAGGATATCTTATAGCTTAGTTCTTGAATGTCCTAACATGCAGTCAGTGCATAGCTTGGCATCATCTACATCATCGCACTAAATTTCCTGGGACTAAGTTGGAATGGGTGTTTGGACCTTCTTCTTACCTGTCCTGAAGTGAGATTGAAACATATAAATGATTCTACTAAGATTTACTTGTTTGCTTTCAGGTAGCTACATATTTTGCCTTCTTGGGCATGTACACAAAATGGCTTTTATTTCCATCTGTGTTGGGGATATTTTTCCATTCTGTAAATTTTGGGTGAGTCATGGTTTCTCCTGCAATGTTATAGGAATTTGTGCATGTCTATAATGCCTCTATCTATATTTTAACCCCATGAATTTTTTTCCCTTCTATTGTTTATCAGGTCTTGGCAGGTGGCTGTGCTCTCCATATTTTCTATGATAGTTGTATCATGGAGTGTTTTATTTTGCAATTTTGGAGGCGCAAGAATGCTGCACTTCTGCTCAGGTCGTTTTCCTATCCTTATCAAAAAGTCCAGTATGTATGTATGAATGTAATAGTACAGCCAATCTTGTTTGAAGGAAGTGTAAATGTAGTTGCATTTAAGAGATGATCTTTTTTTCCTCCTCTTTGGCAGGTTTTAATATTGGCTTGTATGGGACAGGTGGAATGTCAGTCGACCAGGAAATGTGGAGCCGGGATCCAGACCCACTGAATCTGAGCAGCGTGCTTTGAATCAGCTTACCCCTGGTGGAGTAATCATAGGATCAAACAATATGCCTCTAAATGAGCAGCGCACTACCTTAGACAGACATGAATGGCGTGAAAACTTAAAAAGTTTAAGAAACAATGTAATTGTTATTTCAGGCATTCTCTGCCTACAGCTACCATTTGAATTGACATATGCACACTTGAACCACATTATCGAATCACAAATTTGGAAGTAAGGAATTTCTCTCTTTTTCCTCTACATATTCTACATAGCAAACATGGGTGTCCCCCAATGTAAACAGTTCTACCAAATTTGTATCTCAAAATGAACTAGAAGGCTACTGCTAAGCTTTGAACTTGAAGGATTTATTGATGTTTGAAAGCCATTAAAGCCATCTAAAAAGGGAAATCCTATCTTTTCTACATATATTTATCAAAACATTGATTTCGGATGAAAAAACTGTTTTCAAAACTCATCAACTTTATAGCTTAATTGTTATTGCTAAAAGAATTTTTAAAACCATCTACAGTGCCGTGATGTGCCATGCTCGAAGAAAGCCTTAATGTTCAGGGTCAGTAACACTCGTAGACATTTTACCTTATAATATATATTATAGATTAGTAATAAGGTTTTCAAAACACAAGAACTTGATCTCTTATTAAATGGAAATTCCATTTTTAGCAACAGACTAGTTACATCCTAGTCTGGCAAACGCCTTCCCTCAAAACAAAAGATCCGCATGCAACAAAATAAATTGAATCTGTTATAATTTTGTTTGTTAATAAAAAAGTCTCAAAAGTAAAATGTGTATTTAGACTTTGTTGATGGGGTTCAACTTAAAATTGTCACCCTGATTTTCTTTGTTTTCTGTGTTCTTTAACTATGTCATCTAAGCCACTACACTATTTTCTACACAGTTAATAATTACATAAGACAATACTGGAATGCAAAAATCTTCAGATTGCCTATCGGAGTTGATAGACCTAGCTGTGAATGTTAATGATGAGGGGATTCCAATAATTGACGATTTATAGAAAGGATTCCATTATCTTAATTGGTTTTCTATCAAAGATTGGAATCCTTTGATGTCGCTTATTGAAAATTTTCTCTTATTATAGTTTAAATTCACATGAACAGATATATTTGCTTCTTAGCAAATTCGTGCACATTTTGTAGCTTGTCATTTTTTTCCTTATGTAACATACTTTGTTGATGTTTGGATTGCCTTCCTTATACTTGCACGCACACACAGGGCAGATAATGTACAGGGTTATGCATTTCATGTAATATGTCGTCTAGAAGTGGGGTAGGTGTAAATATTTTATAGTAAACCCTCAGAGTGGGGTTTGGAGTATAGCCACCATAGATAGGCCCTATTTAATGTTTATCGCCAACATCATTTAAATTGAAGGATAACTATTTCTACCATCATATCCTTTTTGTCATTTTGATATCTTATTAGTAATTACTCCCATAATTTGTTACATACTTCCTAACGAGCTTTGAATTTGTGTATCCATAGTTTATCTCATTTTGTTCAAAACAGTGTAACTTGTGATATTGTCTCTTCAGAGTTGGTTTGTTATTGTTAACCTGATGTGCAAGAGAGACAAAAAATTAACTAACTTTGATACCATCGTTTCAGATTGTTCTCTTCTTAGTATCTGAACTCGATGTAAAATACAAAGGCCCCTGAAAAGCATTAGTATAAACTAAAAGAATGAACAATAAGTTGGCACAAAGAATGACCATTGCCAAACCACAGTTGTAGATGTTTTCTCCTTGAAATTTTTCATTGGTAAGGCTCTCTAGTTTAGGACTCCAACCAAATCATCTTTTTGACTGCTCTAAATTGAAGAAACAAATATAATGTATTCTTTCCCAATTACAGGGCTATAGCTCAATCTATCTCTATAATAGGGTATAGCTCAATCTGATCCAATAACGGGCCCATTGATCATTTCGAACCATTAGCAAGGCTTGTCCCAGTGATAGTCTGGTTTGTCTCAAAAATAAGAGTATAGTTGAGTTTGGCTCAATGAAAGACCTATAGCTACCGTTACGATTCAACATCTGGCTCAATTCAAGGAGCTAACAGAGGTGGAAACACGTTTTTATGCAAGAGCTGAAGGTGGAAACACTTTTGATGTGCAGCAGGAGGGGGAAAAAATGCTTCCAGATTCAATGATGAGCTAGGAGAAGATACTTATAAGGAACAGTCAGATGGTGATGATAAGGAACATAGGAGGAGAGGTGAAGATGGACGTGATAATCAGCTGGGGATGATTGAGATGAGGAGGATGACCAGGATCACTTGCCATGGGGAACTTAGGAGCATAGCTAGAGAACAATCACTCCTGCTACTTTTACTCCAAGTACTTTGCATTCTATTTCATTGATCAGTAGTTTGGGGAAGATTCCTTCAACCCATACTCCACTACGGTGAACTAAGACTTTCAGGGCCTTTGGCCAAATAACTATACCTAGCACTGCTTTGGGGACACTACCCTAACACTTTTGTCAGTTCTTTGATTACTTGATAGTGATATTGAGATTTTTGTATGATATTGTTGCCATGGATGTTGACCTTACCTAGTTTATCGATCTTGGAGAGACAGAGCCTAGGTAGATTATTTTGAAATTAGAGGGAGAGACTGGGGCAAAGCCTGAGTTCATTGATGTCCATTTCAGGTGCAGTGCGAAGGCCAGCACTGAGCTATAGTTGTTCAGACATGATGGTGTATTCTTCCAAGCATACAAAGGAACCATCAGGGGTTATCCCTTGACGACCGTTAGTTGCAAAGGTTACACTTATGGAGCAGAAACAGATAGTGCTTGATGCGTAAATTTTTCTTGGGGGTGGAGAATAGGAATCCTAGTAGATGAACAAACTTGCACCTATAATTGTTATAGTTGTATTACAAGTTAGAGGTCGAGATGAGTTGAGGCATGGAAGAGTTGGGGGCTGCACCAAGACACTGTGAAGTGTAGTCAAGAAAAAAATTACAAGGAAAAAACACAAAAGGGAGGATCAGGATGACAATTATTTCAACCATACTCAATTTTAACCCAATGTCAATCAATCTACACTCGAAAACAATAGGGTAATCAGTGAGGATGTGAAGTGAGGATGTGAATGATGAAGTGATCTAAGGTTCTGTGAGTCAATTGTCCTATTTTGATCTACATAAAAATGATATGAAATAATCAATTCAAACTCAAAAACATGTATCATCATCACCTTCTCACACAAACGAGCACACCACCTACTAAAAAAATTTGACCCGAGTACAAAGGAAAAGAGGCATGGCATCAAAGACAAACATAGCAGAAGTTGAACTGGGAAAGGAATGAGGATTTGGGAATTTACGGAATCCTCAAAGACATCATGGCAGGTTCAATATGCTAGAACAGGGACATCTTGATGAGCTCCACCCATTGCTGAACTTGTCACCTTATACTTTGAAGAAAGTGACAAGTTTGGTCAGCGCCCAATCCATCAATATGAAATCAAAGGGGGCTTGGAACAGCCAAGGAAAAGCTCCCATACTTCCCTTCTTCCTTCCCAAAAGTCACTCCATCAGATGATGACTAGTTCAGGCCTTCCTGAAATAGTCAAACGTGTTCTGCACAGGCCGAATGCCATGTAAACCACTCAAATGAAAGCTAGACAACTCAAATGGTCAATTACTGAGTATCATCTTACCTACCCAGTGTTTGCGGCAGTATCTGAAAAACTTTCTAAGTATATGTATGCATTTTGGGAGCTCAATCATCAATAGTTGGTTTGTACTATGTAGAGTTGCAGCATACCTTAGGAAATGTTTTCTGAATTAGCATTCTGAGTAGTGTGAATTTGCAGAGAAAGCGATGGAGGTCAATAGAAGAGATTTTGTCATCTTACGACGGTCCCATGATATTCCGCAGTCAAATAATTTGGATTTTGGTGATTTGAAGAGGAGTCACAGCCAATACTTTTGGGGGATTTCCACTGGCAGTGGGTTCCTCCAAGTTAAACATGGTATCATGGTGATGTGCTGCTGTAGTATATTTTCTCTGCAAACAACTCAATTCTGTCGTAAGATGATTTCAAAAGCAAACCACTTGGTAAAAATAGGCTATTCCTCTAAATATTCATAACTGTGAAAATTATTTTTGGTGAATTGATCATTGGTATGAATAAGGAAATGTTGGATCACTAATGACATTATTTCATGGCTAGGATGGAAGAAAAGAAGAACAAACTCAAATACAAGTATCAAACAACCATTCAGTAGGATGGAAAGGATTTTGCAATCTCAGGTGGAGGAGATCTCCTGAAATTAACTGTGGAGGTCAAGAGGAAGAGACAGCAAAACGAGTTTGACAGGAAATAAATGTTGAAGCATACCTAGTTAAAGAACGAATGGGGTTAGGTGGAGTAGGCAAGGAAGCAAAGTGAAGCTTCTTCCAACAAATTTGGGAATTATGAGTTGGAGCTAGCCAAAGTTGCAACAAGGAAGCAGAGCTAAAGAGTAGATTGAAGAACAAGGAGTTGTAGTATTAAGTATTCAAGTGAAGAGTGTTTTGCTTAGTTATTATTATTGTTGCCATTTTTCTAGAGCTCTTATGAGAAACAAATTGAGTGCTGGTCTAACTGGATTTTTGGAGGATTTCTGATAACCTTCCTCTCTTTTCATCAGAGATGTGTTCCTTAAAAGAGTTGGCAAGATTAGACAGCTTACCGTTTATGTGAAAGTTCTATAGCTTGAGAGCATAATGATAAGCCTTGTGAAGCATGTTAACTGAAAGGACCCCATCTCCTGCTGCATTAGGAGTGAAGTCCATTTCAACTTCAGTATTTTCGTTTTCTCCTCTTCCTAAAATCCTCAAATTTTAAATTATATCTATAACTCTACACAGATTCTCCTTTTGTTGTCTCAACTGATACTAATTCTGGTACAATTATTCAGCATGATTCTTGGCAGGAGCTTCAAAATATTCTTGCCATGTGCAGATGGTCTTTTTTGTTGCATCCTCGAAGTATTTTAAGTTACCAGCAATGTACTGGATGGGCCATCTTCAGAGTGGTAATAGTAATTTTCCTTCCTTTAGAGATGTGAATAAATGTGAAATAGGACTTCAGCTATGGACTCCAGCTGTACTGTTTTAGCATCTATTTTTCTTTCGGATATCTTGTTTCATCTGAATTTTGCACAGACTTGCGCTTTTGAAGGGTGCTTTGAATGTCTGAAATGAAGTACACCTTGATGGAGGGGACTTAGTAAACATTGCTACAAGTTGCTTGTATATTTCATCCCTTGCTTCCTCAACGAATAATTTTCTCTACCCCTAGAGTAGATAGTGCCTTTTGTTTTGATGTCTTGGTCTCCTTCTCTTCAACCATGTTAGACTTCTCTGGAGGTTTCTAGTATTTAAATGCTGCCGCTCTATATGAGTTTGGACTGGCATATGTTCCAAGAAACTAATTGCATTCAACTCTGTATGGATTGGGTGATGGGGGAGAATAGTCGAATTCCAGAGAGAGTTCAACTATATTGGGAGTAGGCAAATTTCATACAAAAATGTGTGTGCAGTGGTTAACGATAAAAAATATAAAGAAAAAATAGAGTTTTGTACCCTCCAAAATATCCAGTTAAATATTTCTTTCATCTATATAATCATATTATCCAATGCCATTTGTTTTTACTTGTACGAGCTTTAAAAGTTACAGTCTTTGATAAGCATTAGATAGTTACAAATTACAATAACTGCCATATAAAGCTTCCGATCCCAAAACGAGCAAAAAGTCAGCATATCTTATATAATTTCTATTCATCTTCCATTACTGATGTATTATTCAACATGCTTGTACGACTACAGTTATATCAATTGTTGTTGATGTGTCTCCACGTGCATGGTGCCCGTGTAGAAATATAGCCCTTGGTTGCATGAAGATTGGAGTACGGTGTTTTGGTGTTACGTATTAAATATCTTCCTGTGGTCCATCTTTTGTGGTGGCATAAGTGGGCACAAAAATTCAAACCTCGGCATTTTCATGTACTTGGGCATTTAAAACCAAAATCTTATTATGGTGGACCCTTCCTCACCTATGCGACGGTGGGCATACGATAGATTTTGTTTAGTTGATTAGGCAGATTGTTAACATCTTTATTAGGTTAAAAAGGCTGTCATCTTCTGTGTGCGTTATAGTTCTTTTGCAAGTGATCATTTGCGCAAATGATCACTTGTACAGAGCGAGTTTGATTTTAATCTCACTCGATATGTTTTTGTTGTAATCTAAGTTATCTGCAATTACACGTTGAACATGGTTGTCGACCATTTGCAGCTTTAAAATGTTACTGATTTCTGTACTGGCTCTTTCCAAATTCCATGTTGACTGTAAAACTCTGCAGGGAGAGTAGTAAGCCCTCCTTGATGATGCTATATCAAGATCAGGAGAAAACAAGCTTCTCAGCCCATTTCTAAGCTTCATACTGTTTTCTGATTTGGTGAATTCTCCTTGCGGGATGACCTTCACCCAGGAATTGCACCCAGCCTTGTCTATTGTGGTACACACAACACCCAGCAAGTTGGATGTGGTATTCTACCCAATTTCAACAATTTATCATGTCTCTTGGGGATTTGACCATAGTTCTCTGCTTTGGAAACCCCGATGTTTTTACCCCTTGAGCTCATTCCATTCGACCAAGCTTCATATATATCTAGCACGTTTGTCCTTTGTGATAATTAATCTTATTCCCTCTACAAGAGGAAAAGTAGGGCTTTTGGAGCTACCAGCGAGCTCTGCATTAGGGAAATCTTTTAATGTTGAATCATGGGTACTATTGTGTTTTGGTTTGACCATTAACCAAGTATGCTAGAAATCCATATGCAATCATTGAGAAGGAATTTGCAAGTTCAATTAAACTTCTAAATGGGAAGGAAAAATTGAATTTGAAACTGAATTTCAGGAATAGAGGAATCAAGGGGATCTTCAGATGGAGTTGAAGGGAAATAATCTTCTAGATCCCCACTCCATCCATATATCCTCGTATGTTTTTATTTCCAACTTGTCTATGTGTATTTATGATCTCAAAATTTTGAGGTCGAACTCCTATAGCCTTTCTGAACTCTCACCCCGCCGCAGTTTGAACCTAAATATTCTACATGGTGAGGCTCCATTTGTTCCAGTCAACCCAGCCCAACCCATCTAGCAGGGGTTTGCTAGAGAAAGTTGGCAGCCACTTCGGTGACTTGATCGAGTGATCTAGAAAGTGAGGATTGGGTATTCATGGACTCCGTGGCATATCCCCTTGACCTTGTGAGGGGAACCCCTTAAATTATCCCGTGACTTGGCCCCACAGGGGGACAAGGATGCTTAGGTTGTGAGAGGTGTCGAGGCTTGATGCGAGTTGCCAATTAGGATATTTTGTTCAATTTTCATGCCGATCATGGGAGTCATGGTGCCTCCTAGATCACTGTTGTTCCTCAGTTTCATGTAACATAGCTTTAAGTTGGTTATTGAAATTTGAGATCATGAAAATAAATCTTAAGATTAATCTTACACTCATGATGGAAGCCACATTTTTGGAATTATTTGAGGATGCGGAGAGTCAATATATTTGCACAGAAGCAAAGAGGCATGCTACTACAAACACTAAGGAGACAGTACATTTGTGCTCGAACTATGTGAATCTTGATGAAATTTTGATTTTAGAGTGATTAAGTTCTGAAGGTCCTTACTTAAAAGATATGTTTCAGTGCAGGTTTGTCAAAGAATGTTGTATGATTCTGAATTACACAATAGGGAGCAAGGCTGTTATAGATTTGTGACAATGTCTGTAAGGTGGTGGTCTCTTGTGCTTTTGGAACTTGCACTTTGAGGCACTTTTGGATGTCAACTAGTATGACATGGTATAAATTTTTACTACGAGTCCTTATGTCTACATTTGATGCCCCTCAATGTGTCACTTCTTATGGAGTTCAGCTTGGGGCATATACGAGGGTAGTCATTTTTTTTCATTCTTCCTTACCATCTAAAGTTGTAATCCATATGCTTTAGAATGTTTTTTCTCCGGGATTGTTAAATGTTTTACATTGGGTGCTTTAATCTACATTTGACACCCCTCAATGTCACGCATATCCTATGAAGTTTTATGAGGTTGGGCTTTGGGCATATAAGAGGGTAGTCATATTTTTCTTCCTTCCTTCCCAATCTAAAGTTGTAGTCCATATGTTGAACTTCAATTTTTGTTTCTGAAAGGATTGTTGTTATATCTAAACAAGGTTAACAATATGTACAGATGTTGAGTGACGAGTTTGTTTCTCCAGTGTTTGAAATATGGCAAACATGGATGTCAATTAATGGAGAATAGTCCTCTGGCTGGGAGGAAAATTAAAAAATTGACATTGAAAATCATTATGAATGTCTGCAAATAACCACAAAGGTTAACGGGTCTGATGGAAGAGTTATGTTTGAATTTTTAAGAGTTTTTCAATAAGGCGAAAGCCATATGTACTTTTAGGTTGAATTTTACTTATAAATAGTCTGTCTGATGTATGCACATTACAGTTGTACAAGACTATTGTCTCACTTTCATTATGATTGGAAAGATGTTCATGTATATCTGTCAGGCACTGATTATTTTTGTTGCATTTCTGCCAGGTACGTATTAACGGCTTTGTATCTTTTGATTATTCAATATTATACAAAATTTGGTGGCAACCTAGCTGAACGACTTGTTAAAACCCAACATTATGATAGTAGAGAAGCTCGAGCAGATGGTTTAGTATACAAGGTAAATTATTGTGTCAAAACATTACATCAGATGTGTGTTCAATTTTCAGTTTATGTATGTAATACTTAGTTTCAAATTCCACAAGATATGTTGCAGGTTTTTGGCCTGTACTTCATGCAAAATTACATAGGCTTGTTTTATCATGCACTTTTTCATCGCGACATCGAACTTCTTAGAACATTTTTGATTCAGCGACTGATTGTATCCCAGGTAAGAGTATTTCCAATTCTGCTTGCATTCCCTTGGATTGAATTATACTTATGGAACAATGCAAGATTTTGATGGAGTGGATTCTTTCAGGTGTTAAACAATGTATTAGAGAACCTAGGCCCTTATGTTAAATATCGCTACACGAAATACTTTGCTATCAAGTAAGTTACTTTCTTTTGTTTTACAGCAAACAATTTTACTGGATGCATTAGCATTAATTTTGCTGTTGAAGAGATTTACAATTAAAGAATCATATTATTTGTATCATGCAGAAGGAAACATAAGAAGGGAAGTCTCCATCAGCATACATCAAGAATAGAAAAGGAGTACATGAAGCCTTCATATACAGCGAGTGTAGGAGAAGGGGTGGAAGATGGGCTCTTTGATGGTAAGTTGTCAGTACGATGCCTTTTTAAAATTTGTTTAATAAGCTAAATTCAAATACTAGATGGATATTATACATTGCTGTTTGGAACTGGCCAGATTTTCTGGAATTGGCTTTGCAGTATGGGATGGTCACCATGTTTGCTTGTGCATTTCCTTTGGTTTTTCTCTTTGCAGCAGTGGTAAGTGTTTTCTAAATGTTTTTTTAATCATGATAGGCAGAAAAATAGTAGCAAATTTGGATTAATGATAAAGCCTTCATAAGAAGTTGAAGATTTTGTATGCCCGTTGAATTTCTTTATAGCAGCTGTGCATAGTAGATAGTCAATTTCCTTGCACTGTTGTTCTTCCCTGTTGCAGAATAATCTTACGGAGATTCGTACAGATTCCTTGAAGCTGTTAGCTATGCTACGAAGGCCAATACCACGTGCGGCATCAAGCATTGGAGCATGGTTAAACATATTTGAGGTGAAAATTAGACTTGCTTTTTTCCCTTAGTGCATGGAAAGCATCCTCTATAAAAGCATAGAGCCTAAATTCAACCCCACACACTTTCCAAGTACATTTTTAATTTGCAATGAATTGATGATTATATTTCATTGCCCTAAAAGTTTTAAGAAAACTGTTTGGAGACCCAAATCCTCGTTTTTTTGTTTACTGAAGAGAAAGTCTTGATAACAGATAGATGATCAAAATATTATTATAATGAAGACACGAGTCCAAAAACAGTTCTGTGAATTTTTTAGAATAGGCAAAAGATGAATAGCAATCCAATCATTTTTAGAAGCTTGAGAACATGTCTAGAAATAGTTCTGTAAAAGGGTGAAAGCTAGTTTGAGTATTCAAGCTAGTAATTTGAGATTCATAAAGGAGTAAAACCATCTTTCTGTACATTTTCTTTATAATAGATAAATTTACTATTCTGAACATGGTTTTTGATATGTGATGTACAATTACTAGAGTTTTTGTTTCATGCTATTTGTTTTTGAGAGCAGTTCTTTGCATATTCTTTGAGATTGACACATGTTCATTCTGTTTCCATTTGATGAGTTGATGTATCTAAAGCATCATATCAATAATTGTTTCACAGCTTGGATTTATGATGCTTGGGTGTTACAAGATATGCTCTTCCTTTTTATATATGATTTTTTTGGGATGAAAAAGATCTTATATTATATTAAAAGAAACATGATACAAGATATTTTCAACAAAAAAGTGGGCGGTATGAGAGCACACCCCAAAGCCACGAGCACACTAGGCCACGCCTAGGAAAACAACAAAAACAACTTAAGAGACACCGAAGTCAAGCAGTTGCAGCAAAAAGACTAGTAGAGGGGGTCGTGATCATTTGGCCAGCGGCAGGTCTTTGCCAGTGTTTGGCACATCCCAACCAGAGCCCGGGGGGTCTTCTTCTTCATTGTCAGCAGCAACCTGCATGGGAGAAATGACAAGAGCCATCCGGGGGATCTTATCTCGATGGTGGCGGAGGCGGAGGTGGCAAGCTCCATCCATCTTGGATGCGTAACTCGGGAGCCACGGAGAGCTCCAACCGAGCTGACAAACAGGTGGGGGAGCCTCATCCATGATGGCGAGCTGGTGGAGATAGACTTCTCCGCGGTTGACGCAGAGACCGGTGAGCATGGTTGAAAGAGCGCCGCTAGGAGCGGCTTCGATGACCTCCTCGGGGACGGCCGCCGCGGGGCGGAGAGCACCGAGAGGGAGACGGTGGCTCCCAGAGAAACATTACAAGGGGCATCACCCCAATGTTGTAGAAGAGTCTGAAGGTGCTCCACCTCAAGGGCCACCTTGTTAGCTTGCACTTGAATCTGCAGCAACACATTGGAGATAACCACTGATTTATTATACACGAGAATTGTTGATCAACTTCAGTATTAGCAAACAAAAAGAATTCCTTTCTTTCCATAACCAAAACAAAATTTCCCCTTTGAAAGCATGCCAAATCGAGAAAACATGTGAGGTAATTTGGGGCTATCTCCTAAAAGAATATGTTGCCAGTGAAACACTCTGGCCGGAGGGGGAAAAGAATGAATGAATCCAATTCCAAGCCCGCTGGGATTTGGAGCAAAACCAAAATAGGTGCGGTAAGGTTTCCAAGTGGCCACAAAAAGGACATTTGGGATCCAAAACACCAAGTTGAACTAGTTAGGTGCCAATTAGAAGACCTTGATGTAAAATACACCATAAAAATTGCACAATTTTGGACTCCACACAGGTTAACTAGATTGTGTCAAACCTCCTCCAATAGGAAGGAGAAGAGTGAAGCCCCATCGAGTGTTGAGTTTTTCAACCATGGGAAAATGTGGTGAGAGCCAACGATATCCTTTACTGGCCGAGTAATTCCGGAATGGGGTATCCAAGAACCACTTCCAGTCCGTCCACTAAGGATGGGAGGGACACACAGAAATCTTATGCAGAATATGATCGGGAGATGAATCAATGATTTCATTGATACTAGTATGATCCTGGGTGGCAAGTGTGTATCAAGCTTTTAGCTCGTTCCAAGGACACCAAGATTGTGTGTGCTTGGAAAAAAGATCTTGAATGGAACGAATTTTGTGCTTGAAAAGCTTGAGCGCATGAATTCCAGGGACCTTCGCAAGACACCGATCCAGACTTGAATGACAGGCAACCACCACAAAGAGTGTTGGTTGATGGAAAGGCCATTGCGAAAGCCGTTGCCTTTCCATTGAAGCCATGGTTTAATTCGTTCCCATGCTTTCCAAATGCTTTTAAGCACAAAAGTGCCGACAATTTGATAGGCATCGGAGCAAACCCTAAACCTTTCTAGGTTGGGCGGCCATAAGGGGAACCCTCCTTAATGCCATGGTGCAGAAGACTTTTTAAGCTTCTTGACCTTCAATGCAACGCATTATCCATTTGGCACAAAGTGCCTGCCCTGTCCGCAAAATATCAATAAGACCCATTCCCCCAGATTCACGGGGAAGGCAACAGTCTCCCATGCAACTTTGTGAAACCCTTTGCCAAAAGAGGCATTGGCCTAGAGGAAATCTTTGAGGAGTTTTTCCAGTTTCTGCACAAAGGTTTTGGATGGCACCCAACAAGACGAATAATAGACATGAGTGGCTTTAAGGACTTTGGAACAAATCTGGAATTTCCCCACTAAGGACAAAGTGGTTTGGTGATCCAATATTCTAGCTTTTTGGCCACCCGTTGAACCACATACTGCCAAAGCTCTGCAGTGACGCTTGAAAGGCAAAAGGAATGCCAAGAAATTTAAACATCTCACCATGGCCTAACATTTTCCAATCATAAGAATCCAGCCAAGTGGGTGTAGGGAGGAAGGATTGTTTGTAACACTTTGCATTTTTCACCATTGAATGGAGGAGCTTGAGGCCAAACAAAAATATCAAGGCAATGCATGGCATTGCGAATGTTGTTTTTTTCCTCAATTAAAGTAAGGCAGGAGTCATCTGCAAAGTGACCATTAAGTAATTGGGAACCATCCGCAGTAGGCAGCACAATCCCTTTACAAGCCCTTGGGATTTGGCTTGGGCAAGCAAATACCCAAAACCTTCGGCCGCAAGAACATAAAGAGCAGGCTAAAGGGCAACCTTGGCGAATGGAGCGAAAAAGACCGAAGGGCGTTGAGATGTGGCCATTAATGGTGATTTGGGCCGAGGCACTGCAAAAAGCATTTGGACAGATTGGATGAAGATAGGGCCAAAGCCCAAGGCTTGAAGCATAGCAATAATGAATGGCCATTCTATCTTGATCATAAGCTTTCTCAAAGTCAATTTTAATGAACATAGCAGATTGGTTGGATCTGCAAGCCCATTCCATGCCCTCCCAGACGACAATGATATTGTCAAGAATGTAGCGTCCTTGAATAAAGTCGGTTTTCTCCGATCAATGATGATGGGAAGAATGTGACGAACCGAATTGCAAGGGCCTTGGCAATAATCTTGTAAGAGACATTGAGAAAGGTGATAGGACGCTAGCTCGGGGTTTCCTGGCTTGGGAATGAACTTGATATTCCCCTTATTGATGCGCGCGCTGCGACTGGTTCTGAAATCTTTCAAGATAGACCTAATGCAGGTCTAGGCCAACAGTATCCCACAACGTTTTATAGAATTCGCAAGGGAAGCCATGACACTCGGAGCCTTATCATTAGCCATTTTCATGGCCGCTTCATGTAGGTCATCAAGGGAAAACATACGGTCGCAGCAACCTTCCCTGAGCGGTGAGAGCTTGCAGAGGCACAGAGCCAAACATTGGTCAAGAGCTGCTTGTTGCTCGTCTGAGGGAGCTTGAGCTTGAAAAACCAGCTTATAATGCTTGACAAAGGCTTGAAGCATGAGCCGAGGGTCTCAGAACTCCGAGTTCCGCCATCACGAATGACGCAAAATTTGCTGAGAAGGTTGCTTGGCTTTGAGAGAGAAAAAATTCTTTGACACTTGATCCCCCACTTTAAGCTAGTGCAGACGGCACGAATTTGAACCACCCGAGCATTGTAATAGTCCGCAATTTGGATTTTCTAACGAAGCTCTACCATTTGAAGCTGCAGAGTTTCGGAGAAAGGATTTCCTTCAAGCGCCACCACCGCTCGGCTAAGAGCGAGGTGGTCGCGAAGTTTGAACGACACCGAATTTTAGCTAGCTATCGACCATAGATTCTGAGGAATCTAGTCATCCTAGTCATACCATCCTCCCACCACTGGGTCCAGCTAGCACGCATAGGTGGATTATTGGTTTGCAATGACGTGGGCCGAGGGGATAGATTCCACACCCACCTAATGTGGTTGAGAGTGGGCCCATGTTCCATGAAGGCAGTCTTGAGAAAAAACTGACCTTTATGACAAAAAGGTTTATCTTGCCAAGTGATACGAAATTGTATGGGGGAGTGGTCCGAAAGGAAAAATTTGACATAACTTCCACAGGTAAGGAATAAATGTTGTCAAACTCAAAAAATATTGAGTTACAAAGATACCTCTGTTGAGCCATTTGAGGACCCGATCCGATCCACCTTGGAGATTGGTTCAAGTGAACCATGCTTTAGAGGTGGGAGTGCGAGAGGCATTAGGGTCACAAAATCCAAATTTATTACGCATATAGAACCACGCCCCCTTTCGCCAATTGTCCATCGCATGGCGGTGTGCCTGCACTTATCGGTGGTGGGCAGCTCTACCATATTAAAATCGCCGCATATAACCCATTATGCATCGGGAATTGCGATCGCTATTCACCGCCAAAGATCGGCCCTATTAGCCGCATCATTGGAGGTGTAAATGTTAACGAGGCCAAAAGGGCGGACGTCAATATTAAATAAGACCCATATGGCACGATTAGTGGGGTCGACACCATGATCCATTAAAAAGGGCCACCATTTAGGAGCAAAAAGGGAAATTAAACCCCATGCCCCCATCATGATTATTGCAGAATGTCAGGTTGTCAGGACAGATGGATTTACAAACCATCTCTAACTGAAAACCTATAACTTTCACTTCTTGCAAAACAACACATCTAAATTGGCAAAATTTTGACAAGCATCTCGAACAAGCTACTTGCGGTTGGAGTCTATAAGACCCGCACATTCCATGATATGCAATTCATGGTAAACGGTGGTCGAGGGCCATACGGTCCACATCCAAGCCATCCAAGGCATCAAACTAATTTTGCAGTTTTAATATTGTTTTTGCTTTTGAAATGGAAAGTGACTAAAATCTATTGGATGTAATTTCATGGCTAAGTTGCCCGCTACCTAGTTTATTTTTAAGTCACGGGTTTTATATAAGCTATTGAAAACTAGGGTTAAAGCTTATATAAGCTAGAAAACTAGGGTTAAAGATGTGAGTTGATGAGAAGAAGAGCATAATCCTTGGTTGAAAGGATGAAGAAGAAGAAGAAGAAGAAAAAGTAGATTACATGAAGACATGAGCTTTCATGGAGAGAAGTTGAACAAAAGAAAGTGCGGGTACCTGTTGGTGAAAGATGGTATTATCTTCTCTTTATTTCCTTTGTATTGTTTAGTCTCATGTAATGGCTTGCATAGTATGCAAAGCACTTAGGGTTTCTTCTTGTTAGATCCACAGGTTGTTGTGAGATCTTGTTATTGCTCATTCTTGTAGATCCACATGTTGTGAGATCTTGTATTGCAGATCCATGAGATCATGTTGTATTGTTGATCCATAGGAATCTAGCATGGTAGAGGAAGTTGTCTTCATGTTTGCAGTTTGTTGCAGTGATGGAGGAGAGACTTACTTCTTGGTGCATGGTTAGGGTTGCACATTGGTAGATCTTTCTAGAGGTCTTGTTTGCAGATTCACAATACAAGGTGAGAGAGCTGCTTCGCACAGATGGCATAGATGCGGGTAGCTTCAGGTATGTGAGATCTGGTTATGTTTGAGAGGCACGGTTGTAGTGCACTCAGGTAGATCCGGTTAGAGATCTGGAGGAGACACAAGTGGTGGTATGGAGGCACAATTTAGTGTACTCAGGCAGATCCGGTTGGAGATCTGGGAGGAGGAGATACTCTTGTAGAGATACATGTACTCTTGTGTAGAAGAGTTGGTTTGTAATCTCTTGTTATATTATATATATATATATATGAGATCTCTATCTTTGGTGGACGTAGCCCACATTGGGTGAACCACGGTACATGCTTGTTATGTGTGTGTACTTTTGTGTGATTTGGATTATTCTAGTTTATACTTCCACTGCTTGTAGATTTTGTGGGGAATTGTTTAGATCCTGTGTGCATGATTTTGTTTGTTATTAAATCATAACACTATTCCACATAGCATCCCCAAAATTCCCTTAGTTTTTTAACAAGGGTTTGCTTCATGGTTTTGTTAGTAGTTATTACTGACATTTGAGAGCAAGGTTTTTTTCTGATGAGAAGATCACAGAAGAGATTTAATCTCAAGTGGGAGCTGGAGTTGGAAGAGTAAGGTTGCTGGAAATTACAGTGACCGACGTCGGTTAAGTGGCAACCGAACGCGGTGGACCATGGTGTGGTTACAGTAGGGTGACCGTGTGTCGGTTCTGGTTCTGGTTTGATTCTTGAGTAACTAGTTTTAAACAGAAAATCATAGATCTGAAGAAATGGAAAGATACATAGAATGTATCTTGTTTGCTGAGGTGTCCCCAGTTCTTGAGAGCACAAGCATGTTGGTCAGATTGCAGATCCGGTTATTGAGGTATGGTTTTATCTTGGTATTGCAGTGCTTATATTATTTTGGTTGCACATGCATGTTTGGGATTACAGATCTAGATCTGAGAATGAGATAGAGGAGCAGTTATGCATCCTTTGGTGTAGTTAGATGCATGGGCTTCGTTAGAGAAGTTGAATATAGTAGCACAAAATGAAGATGGGGTTTCCATCAGAGAAACATGTTCTTCAAGTTGAAGATGCGGTTGAGTATCTTGGTGCTGGTAAGGTGATGTGTTTCATCTTGATGCAATTTATTGCATGGATTTATTTGTATTGTTTTTGTGCAAGATTTGGGTGCTTCTTGAAATGACTGGCTCAACACAACTATCGGCTTTGGTCGGAGTAGGCACTGGTTTGGTGACCTATGCCAATTTGTGGCGTTGTGTTAGTTCAGCAGCATTGACATCGTCGAGCGAGGTCGACATGAGGGAACAGTCTTGAGAGGGTAACCATGGTTGGTTAGGGGATGACCATGGTTGGTCTTTGTGACAACGAGTTTGTACATGGTTTTTACGGTAGAGAGAGGGCATGGATGGTTTAGTGTCTGTTTTGGAGGATCGGTTTCTTGCCGCACGTGTGTACATACGAAAAACAGGTGTAGATCACTTCATGGTTTGGATCAGAAAGAGGATGGAGTTGGCTCGGTTAGTCCATTGAGACTTTGAGTCAGGTATCTCTATATGGTTCATGTTTTATTTCTTTCGTTTGGAGCAACTAATATTATGTTTGGATAGTGTGCACAAATTTACACCATGTTTTTGGTGTTGTTTGACTTTTATTTCCCGGTTGTGTGGAATCTTGAGGACAAGGATTTCTAGTCTAAGGATAAGATCCTCAATGAAAAGTCATGGTTAGACACAGTTGCAAGAGTAATAACGAGAGATTTTGAGTACATACGGATGAAAAGAAGTTGATTCACCTACTTCACAAGAAGTCCAAACTTATGTGATGTAGAAAGTATTCTTTGATAAGAAGGGAATCATTTTATATTTTCTTTCATCTTGGTTTTATTTCTCATTGACATATTAGCTTTTGAGCTTGGTGTTAGAGGCAGTGCAGGGAATTTCGTGTTCAGTGGGAGCAAGCCATGGTTTTGGCATTGCAGGATTGGATACATGATGCACATGCAGAGTGAGAGGAGTTTGCTACTATTCAGAGTGGCAGGAGGCACAAGTTGGTTTTGGAGGGCAGTCATGGTTTTGCAGGTATATTGAGTTTATTGCTTTGTGATGTCACTTCTAGTTTATTTTGTGGTGCTGGATATCCCTATGGGATTACAGTTGATGGCTAGATTCAGTTGGTGAAGATGATAGAGCAATTTTTCAGAGTTTTAAGGGTTTAAGGAGAAAATATGACTATTACAGAGACCGGTGTCGGTTAGGATTAACCATGGTCGGTCATCTGGTAACCGTGGTCAGTCAAGTCAGTGACCAGGGTCGGTTAGGAAACCGTGGTTGGTTTGGTTACAGGTTTGACAACAGTGTTTATTTACCATTTTTAGATGGTGCCCTTTTTTTTGCTTTCATCTTGGTTGGTTTGTGCAGAGTATGTTGATGACATGTTTGTTGGTATTTGCACTTGGTATTAGTGGCATGGTTTAGCATGGATGTTTGTTATTGACATTGATGAGCACATGATTCATATTCGGCTTTGGAGTTAGTCGGTGGCAGACTTGGAGCTTCTGGAGAGCTGGTGATATGGATGGATGTACATGGTGAGTTTGTACATGTTGGATAGATTCAATTTTGTGAGTCTATGATGATGTAGATGTTTGATTTGCACATGGATGCTTTGAGCATGAGTAGGGGATGTTTGTATTTCCTCTTGATTACTATGTTACTCCTTGAGAGATGTTATCTACAGATGATTGTCTTGGACATGCTAGTTGTTTATGCGAGTTGGATTTGCAGATTGCAGTGTTTGGATTCTTTGAGTTATGCAGGTTTGTGGATTGATCACCCACTGTTGCAGGTAGAACTCATTTGGGTTGTCTTTACCCAGGATCTTGTTTTGCTTTCACATATTCCAGTTTGACTTGTCTTGGTCAGTTGCATTGGTGGTTGCATGGAGACATGGATAGATGGATGGAGAACATGGTTGGTTTTACAAGTATGGCTACGGATGCGATTGAGGCTCAAACTTCAGTTTGAGTGGGAGCTCTTGCAGGTGTGTTAGTCATGATGGCTTGTTGCATGAGGAGCTAGGTTGGCTTGTTTGTCTTGATACCAACAATTGGTATGGTGTTACGATTCAGTGGGAGCTTGAGGCTTGGTGTCACGGATCAGTTGTAGCTTCGTGCAGGTTTGGTAAGTCATGGTTTTATCTTCTTGGTTTGAGAAGATGGTTTGATCTTCCTAGTTTTATTTTTCTTTGAGAGAATTGTTGAAGGAAAGAATAGATGGTCTTCATGGTGTGTTGAGGACGTGTGATGTACAGGTACAGTGTCAGAGGTTCAACAATTTATCTCCAAGTGGGAGATTGTTAGGTTGTGGAGCTAGATTGCTTCACAGTTAGCATGAAATGGAAAGTGACTAGAAATACAGTAACCGACATCGGTTATAGTGGGACCGACGTCGGTCAGGAAAAGGAGGAACCGGCCACGGTTAGGTCTAACCTACAGCGCAGTTACCTGTGCGAAGCACTTTATTTTTAAGTCACGGGTTTTAATATTGTTTTTGTTTTAAAGCAAATCTATTGGATGTAATTTCATGGCTAAGTTGCCCTAAGTTTGTCTAAGCTTATATAAGCTAGAAAACTAGGGTTAAAGATGTGTTGATGAGAAGAAGAGCATAATCCTTGGTTGAAAGGATGAAGAAGAAGAAGAAGAAAAAAAGCATATTACATGAAGACAAGAGCTTTCATGGAGAGAAGTTGAACAGAAGGAAAGTGCAGGTACATTGTTGGTGAGAAGATGGTATTATCTTCTACTGTATTTCCTTTGTATTGTTTAGTCTCATGTAATGGCTTGCATAGTATGCAAAGCACTTAGGGTTTCTTCTTGTTAGATCCACAGGTTGTTGTGAGATCTTGTTATTGCTCATTCTTGTAGATCCACATGTTGTGAGATCTTGTATTGCAGATCCATGAGATCATGTTGTATTGTTGATCCATAGGAATCTAGCATGGTAGAGGAAGTTGTCTTCATGTTTGCAGTTTGTTGCAGTGATGGAGGAGAGACTTACTTCTTGGTGCATGGTTAGGGTTGCACATTGGTAGATCTTTCTAGAGGTCTTGTTTGCAGATTCACAATATAGTGAGAGCTTGGCTTTGCACAATGGCAGATGCAGGGTAGCTTCAGGTATGTGAGATCTGGTTATGTTTGAGAGGCACGGTTGTAGTGCACTCAGGTAGATCCGTTAGAGATCTGGAGGAGACACAAGTGGTGGTATGGAGGCACGGTTTAGTGTACTCAGGAAGATCCGGTTGGAGATCTGGGAGGAGGAGATACTCTTGTAGAGATACATGTACTCTTGTGCAAAAGAGTTGGTTTGTAATCTCTTGTTATATTATATATATATGAGATTATATATAACCACGGTATGCTTGTTATGTGTGTGTACTTTTGTGTGATTTGGATTATTCTAGTTTATACTTCTCTTGTCTTTTTAGTGTTGGTGTGTGTATTTTCCACATCATTAGGTGAGCCTCACTTAGGTGAGACCAGAGGTCCATGGTTATTTAGGGGTCATGAGATTGTTATGTGTGTGTCACACTTTATTTTGACTCCCTTCCACTCGATTGCATCATATGCGTCATTGGGAGTCACACTTCTATTAGAGAATGTAACTCCCCTCTCTCACTCGAGTTGTCATGATTGCCTTTGGTGGTTACTATCCTATATGTACACCCCATTTGATCTATGAGATAGAGATAGAGAGAGTTTTATGGCTTAACCAGTTCCCCATGTTTCAAATCTTTGCATGCATATTCGGTTGATGCTCGCTCTCTCTGAGAGATCTCTTCACGCCCGCCGTCGCACGTCCTGGGCCGATGTGCACGTTGTCCCTCGTGATCCTCGCCATGGGTTTTTGTACCCTCTTTCATGGTATCGTGAGCGGATCTTGTGGATCCGCACTACTCATTAAGCGTTTGCGTGTTTTACGGTTTCGGCGTGATATTCAGATCTCTTTCTGCGTGTGTCGAATGGCGATTCCAGGTTATGCGCTCGATTGATTCGGGTTTTATACCTCTGTTTGGTTTTTGGGTTGTTCGTGGGTTGGCTCGAGGTTACTTGTGCTTGGTTTTTTATGCCTATTTGACTCATTTGCATTGGTGAACTCGCTACTCGGGCACATTTTTGGATTCAAGGCTCTTTTTTTGGTTTTCTCGTGCATTACCTTTCGTGTGCGTTACCTCTCGCCTCAAATCTTTGTGCTTGTTTTAGCACTCTCGCTAGTTTCACATGTCTGTGGGCTCAACTCATTACGTGTTCCCGCATGCTTAGATTCACCATTGGCTTCTGTGGTTACGTGCTCACCCAATCTGCAGTTTTCTCGTGCCTCTACGTTTACTCACGACCGTTTGCTTTGTCTCAATGTGGGTACTTGGCTCTTTGCACTTCGTGGCCATTCTCAGGCTAGTTCGTGGCTCATTCTCGGGTGTTCTGCACTGTTGAGTGTCTTTGGGGTATATTATAGTTTGAGGTTGACTCTTTAGAGGTTGCAGACCCTGCGGACTGCATGCTCCTACATTCGTTTTGGCATGTGACTCGAGTTCTGCTGGTTTTCACCTGTGTGGACGTGTTTCCTCTTCGTCCGACGTGTGTTTGGTGCCTGCATTTTTCCTTGTTGGCTCGTGTTCCCTGTGTAAGCTCGTGGTTCCTTGGAAAAATGTTTTCTTTTTGTCTTGCCTTTTTGGTCAAGCCGTTTTCCTCTGAACTGCATGCCTATGTTCGGCTCTGGTTTCCTCCACGTGGCATTAGCTCCTGACCTTGGCGCATCTCCAACACCCTACACAATCCTGTTGGGCCGTTTCACGTGGCAGAGCCAGCCTCCCGTGGATTCCTGCGACCGGCAGCAGCTCCACCTCCCTCCCAGCTCCACGCATCTGCTCAACGCCTAAAGCAGCTCTTCCACGTGGGCTCCAAACAGATGTTGTCCACTCTTCCAACGTGGGCCCCTCCTCTCCATCACCTTCTTTTTTAATGTTTTAGGGTGATTAAAAACAAAACATTTATTAAATGGCATGTAATTAAAATTTAGGCTATTTTTGGCTTGTAATTTAATCCCCTCCTACGAGTGTCGAAGATGGAGGGCGAGGTCCGGGGTTGGCAAGAGGCTAATCCCCCTCGCAGTCAAAACAAACCCTATCTAAAATTTCGTGCCGTTTCCAACGGTACCCACACGATACCCTTTGCACCCATTTCGTGCACTTTTTTAATGCATTTGCAGCATCTAGTGCATTTTTCCATCAGTTGCGGGAATCGTTTTAATGCCATAACTTTTGACTCGCTGCTCGTTTTTGAGTGCTTCTTTAGTCAAAGTTGCATGATTTTCCACACATTACGTGATGGCATTGTCAGTTTTGTAAACGCACTACTTTTATAAAGTGCCGCATTCTGGGGGGTTGATTGTACTCTTGGGCTTTCACACGCAGACGCATTATCGGCCGAGTCCAACGTCTTGCTTTTGTGCATCTTGCATTCCGCATCATGGAGAGTGCTCTTTCTAGACTTGAGCGTCGTAGGATCGCTTTACAGCCTCCGCCACTTCTCACCGGAGAGGGAACTATTCAGCTTAGCGTGCTTCCATGGAATGTTACTTCGCCCACGAGGGTCTTTTACCCTTCTTGCTTGGGCCAGTTCCTGCACCCGTTGATCATCGTCATCTAGAGGACTTTCTTGACACTTGCGACCATGTTTTTGGTCACATGATGATGCATGTCTCTTGTTCTCTTTGGTTTCACGTGGCACACTCAGATCCACCTCACCGTGTTTGGAGCATTCTTCAGTCCCTCTATGGAGACCCTTCACATACTGCCGCCATTGTTGCTGTTGTTGATTCAGTTGTCTCCTCCATTTCTTCGTGTGATGACAGTTCCACTGACACAGGCTCGCTTGGTTCTACTTTTGATGACGAGGATTGTGCACCCAGTTTTGATGCAGAGAGCATTACAGAGGACTTCTCTCCTCTTTCTCTCACTATTCCAGAGAGTGTTGACACTTTCCACATCTCATCAAATATCAAGCAGTGTTCTACTCAGTCTCATACCGTCATTACACCAACCTCCTTTCCACTTCCAGTGTGCGAGGCCCACTTCACTCCTCTACCTTCATTGGATGACTCATACCTATCGACATCGCTCTTCTGTTTGTTGAGCCCCCTCATTGGGACGAGTATCTAGCCTAACCTTTGTCGTCTTTTCGCAAAGTCCACTTGTGATGCTCTACAAGTCCCTCATCCATCTACAGGTGTTTCAGAGGAGTTCATCATCTCTGTTGTTGGGAGTGCCCCTTTCGGGAATCATGTCACTTCCACATTTCCAGAGACCTTCATTGATCCACCCTCAGCTGTGGATCCCTTTTTTGTTGTGGAGGATGTTTTGTTCCCTTCACATCACTTGGACATCCTTTCTACGGTGTTCCTCTTTTTCACTCTGACAGTTCTACGCACGTGGCATTACCTTCGGTTCCTTGGCACTCACTCGCTAGACCTATGTCACACTTCCGTGCACCAGACTCAGAGTTCTTCGTGTTCTTGCCTTCGTTTCCTTTGTCGAGTGGGCGGACTTCCAACGTCATTTTGTCCTTCCTAAAGGCGGCACACACTCGTTGCAGTGGCTCTTCTTGATCCGAGGCGAGAGGATCTTGTCATCGACATTCTTTGAGGAGACCTCCTAGAGCTGCAGAGTTCAGATCCGTCCATGGCATCTTCTGCATTCCTCTCGTCTCCCTCTTCTTCTCTCTTCTTCTTCTTTCCGAGAGATTGCCTCTTTGTACATGGGTACCCTTTCAGGCTCGTCTATGGCCGGGACCCATATTTGGCATCTTTCTTAGATTAGAGAGTGTGTTTTTCTCTTATGGTGGATGTTTTTCCCACTGGGTTTTCCTTCACTGCTTGGGATTTCTTTCTTGTACATGGGTACCTCATCAGGCTTTGTGTCGGGACCCATTTCTCGTTTCTGACTTGCCGCCTCATCCTAAGTTACGATGAAGGGGGGGTGTTGGTGTGTGTATTTTCCACATCATTAGGTGAGTCATCTCACTTAGGTGAGATCGTAGGTCCATGTGTCATTTAGGGGTCATTATGAGACATGGGATCGCGAGGGACGATGTGCACATCAACGGACGTGCGAACGGCAACGTGAAGATATCTCGGGAGGAGCGAGCATCAACCGAATGTGCATGCAAAGATTTGAAACACGGGCAGAACCTGGTTAAGCCATAAAACTCTCCTCTATCTCATAGATCAAATGGGGTGTACATATAGGAGGTGCTAAGTAACCCCCAGTGTTGCAATCATGACAACTCGAGTGGAGAGGGGGAGTTACATTCCCAGAATAGAAGTGTAACTCCCAATGACGCATATGATGCACTGACGCACTGACGCGCGTAAGGGAATCTCATAATGACCCCTAAATGACACATGGACCTACGATCTCACCTAAGTGAGATGACTCACCTAATGATGTGGAAAATACACACACCAACATTTAGATCATGTGTGCATAATTTTGTTTGTTATTAAATCATAGCACTATTCCGCAGTCCCAAAATTCCCAACAGATTTGATTGCTTGAGAAACCACCTTAGTCGTTGGGTGGTTGCTCGGGACAAAGAGGAGAGTCCTTGATCTTATGATTAGAGGCCCGACACCGAAGCAAGTGTTAGCGAGTGTTAATGTATAAGATACGGTAGGAATACCGAATGTCTCCCATTTGAATCTCCATGAACTCTTTTAGTTCTTGAGAGAGGTCCACTTCAACACAGACACGCTTCTGCAGACATGCATTATAAAATCGTTGAGGTTCCATACAAACCACCCGCCCTACAGAAGAGGCGATTTGATGCAGAAAATGAACACATGGCAAGGGAAGGCCAAGAAATTCTACCCAAACCGACACTTTGAGGGTTGCATAATCAGAGACCACAAAATCTTTGGTCCATGGAGAAAGGACCAAGAGAGAGTTGCGCACATACCAAGTGGTGAACAGGTCAAAATGGCCGGGGCATGCGACGGGTCAGAGAAGTGGAAAAGGAAAAATCCTTTGGTCATGTTCTGAACACTCTCAAGTCGGATGTTGTGAGCGGCCCAGCCGAGTTAACCCATGATTTTAGCATGCTTTCAAAGGGGATGTGACCCACAAAATATCCAATGAGGCAGAACTGCTCTAACCACTAATATACAACATTAAACTCAGGAATAGGTAAAATAACATCAGGGGGAGATTCATTACCTCGTGGAAGACCTTGGGACGAACTTCCAGGGCGTTTCGGTGGTGGTACCATTGTTTGAGACTCCACAAGCTCCAACCACGGTTTCAACAACCGGGCTCGAAGTGGAAGAGGCCATTATATAGTTACGCCTAGAGGGCGAGAAACCCTAGAAAAAATAGAGGTATTGTCCCGTAGTGCCCAAAGATACCGCGGTATGACATGCACATGAAGGAAACCCTAGCAGAGCCGACTTGAGCACAAATTTCAATATTTGTCTTTTTATATATGATTTTACTAAGAAGAGTTTGGTTTTTTTCCCCTATGTCATGATATGCTCTTTAAGGGTATCTGGTATAATTTGGCTAACAGTCTCAAAAGGAACGGAAAAGGTGGAAAATGGCATGTCTAATGAAAATGAGAATAAGGTTTTAGCATATAACTGAATAACCAAATTATATGCTGACATAAGGGATTCAATCCTTAAGCGAGAGAAACCATTCATTAATTTAATTAAGCATATAAAATTGAAAAGGGGGTACTATATTCTATATCAGAATATTGATTTCAAACATATAACACAATATATTTTTTCATTAATTTAATTAAGCATATAAAATTGAAAAGGGGGTACTATATTCTATATCAGAATATTGATTTCAAACATATAACACAATATATTTTCTCAACTTGACCATCTATAAATGCATCAATAGAAGGAAGAATAATTATAAATACTTCAATCTCTATGAAATTCCTTTTTTCAAATATCTTGTTATCTATGTATTCTCCGATTTTATTACTCATTATCCGTAAATCCTGTATCTCCTATTACATGGATGCAGTGCATACACTATATCAAATGGACACCTATTCCTTAAAATTCATCTCTTCATATCTGGCTTCATGTCTCAATGCTTTAGCAGTTGACACTATATTGCTGAGACTTGAACTTGGTGAAAACTTAGCAAGCTGTTTTCTGACGCAGGCTCGGGTAAAAAACTCGCCAAAACCAATTATATATTCCTATTGGTTCCAAGTTCACAACCAATCATAAAAAGACCATATAGGAAGGAGGTACTTGTGCTTGGGCACAACCAATCAGCAGCATACCAATGAAAATATGTTTTTGCTTGCTCTTGTTTGGACTGCGCATTCGTAGGTACTAGGAAGGTGGTTCATAACACTATTACCTTGGCATTCGAGTGTGATACAAGGCTAAAAGAATAATTCACTGGATTCAATAAAATTATCTTGAAAATGTATTGATGAAGTTTGGCATGGACATTTATAGAATGTTAAGAACTCTCATGGAAAGAAAATCTCAAACTTTTAAGGATGTGTCTTCAGATTGACAAAGAAAGCTTTTTAATGTGCATCAGTAGGGAGACTAATGTGTATAAGATTGCGCCAGTCCAGATATTTACATTGCAGTGAGTTTAACTAGGGGGTTCCAAGTAATATTCTCGGTAGTAAGTACTAAATAGTACAAATTATTCTACACTATTGAAGAGACAATATATTTTGGCTTCATCTTTAGTGGGCGCCCAAAATTTAACCACTTTCAGAACGGTGTGATGGTGATCACACAGGTGATGTTAACAATAGGAGATCTGCAACTGGATATTGCTATTGACTTCGAATGTGGAAATCTTGCGTACCAGAAAAAATAGCTGATTATATATCTATCTAACATTGCATAACTAAATAATTAGCATACTGAAAATGATTGCTTGCAGATATTTGGGAAGTGCCTAATGAATGTCTGACAATCAAAAAATTGATTTACACTTGAACTCCAAAGTTTCTTGGAAGAGCCAAAGACATAGACATCCAACACCATTTCTTGACAGAGAAGGTTTCTATGAATGAACTAGGGCTTCAGTTTCATACTGCAGAAGGCATGGCAGAAACTACATTACTAGAGTGCTTCCTTGATCTAAATTTCAGTCTCGTAGAGACAAGTTAAATGCAATTAAAGATGTCTTTTAAGAGATACAGGCTAAGCGGGAATGTTTGTCTAATAGTTATACTTATATACACACATTCATGTAGACTCCATATAGGCATCCTTGTAGGGTAGATAGCTGTATATCATGTGTGGTGCAGTTTCACAGCGCTGTTTAAGGAGGCAAACAAAATATGTAATAAGATAACATTCAGCTGCATGAGTGACGTTCAAGATTCATTCATTCCCATTTTCTCCTAGGCTTGTAAGGTGTTTTGCTACCTGCAGATATTACTGATACTTTTAGTTTTACACTAGGAAGGGATGCTAGAATTGTTAATGTATGTATGGACAATCGCGATTTCTTAATTCATCAGGGATTCGTGGACAGAGATAGGTTGGGTATTGCAATTGTTATCATGTGTACTCATGTTATTGTAGTTGTTTCTTTAGTTACTACACACATTCTTTGTCAGAGTGAAGGAACTAGAATTATTTTTCTACATCATTCTATTGTGAATTAAATAAGAACGGAACATTTCATGGAATTAAAAATGCATATTAATTGATGTTTTTTAATAAAATGCAAAGCCATTTTCTATTCAAATTAATTATAGAGATGAATATCATTCGTGAAGGGAAGATACTGTGTAATAGAAACTAATAATATATATCAGAAAGTCTGCCATGGATTCATAACCAAATATACCTATACCTATATCTACTGCCCAGAAGACCCACATTATTGAGGATTCAGATTTTCATGATTTTATTTTTTATCCCGAAATAACATAATCATCACCCAAAATCAGCAATGTTGTTCATTGTTAAAAGATGTTTAAATGACAGAACGGAGTTCTTCTCACCGTAAAGCTGACTGTTCTTATCAAACAAGTGGAGCTGTTTTGCACATGCATAGTTATATGTAGCATCAAGAGCATATCAAAACTAACATACAAGGAAAAATATCTAAATTGCATAGACAGACCTTCTGCCATCTATTTCTGGCTGAGAATCTATAATGATTAAACAACACTTCAACAAGTGCCACAGATGCTCTATCACGGGACCACAGAAAAAAATTAACTACACAGATAGAAAATATTTCATCATTATATTCATGATATATGTAACAGTAATCTTGGAAATAATACCCCGCTGACCAGCTTGGTGTGTTATATGTACTCAGTTCTTGGGAGTGATTGCAATTTGCTCAAACTGTGCTCTTCTGGTGTGCTTACATGATCGAGATGGAAAGTGGGAAATAGAGCCTGGATTGGCAACCTTTGTGTTTATTGAACATGTATTACTCTTGATGAAATTTGGTTTCAGCTTCTTAGTGCCTGAGGTAAGTCTACGTAATTTTATTTTCCGCTATAATTTGATACATAGTTAATAGAAATCGTTTATATTCACTCTGATTTGTTTGTCATGTGTGATTGACTGAAGGAGCCTGCATGGGTGAGAGCAACTCGTATGAGACATGCACAGGATCGGGATATGTGCTCCTCACAACTCCTGCAGAATATTTCTGAGCTTGACAATAAGAAAGATTAATTATTTTTCAGTTGTATACCATTTGGGATTTCACCAAATAGACTGTTTATATTTCTGCTGTAAATAAGTGTACCCTAGAACTATTGGTTATGGTGAACTATTTGTTTTTTCTACCAATCTATTTCTGTAATCTTAAAAAGTAAGAGTTTGAGCATTGAAGATGTCATTCTCTTAGATTTTTAGTTGTTTTGTTAAATCTTCTTCTTTGGAATGTGTGCATTATAAATATATCGGAGCTTGTTGGCCTACTATTTGATCCTACTTACGCTAATACCAGAAAGTTTCAGAGCACTCAACTGTTAAGTGGCATATGATTGCCAAAGAAGTGATTAAAGAGTAAGTTTGATTGCACATATAACTGTTAAACCAGTTTAAAATCAGAGAGTGAAGATTTGGTTTGCTAGGAATTTTTGAAATATTTGAGATTTTAATATGATGGTTTCATTGCTAATAATTTTGTGTCCATTGTTAATAATTTTGTTAACCTATATTCAATCTTATGTGGAAAATCGGTTCAGTTGTTGGATTTGTTATTCCTTATTTGCTGTGATAGTTTAGTCATTGACGTATGATCCTATTTATGCCAATACCAAACACTCTCTAAATGCTTAAGAGACATGATAGCTAAGTGTTTTAAGTTTGATTGCACATAACTGTTAAACCAGTTTAAAATCATAGAGTGAAGATTTGGTTTGCTAGGAGTTTTTGGAATATTTGAGATTTTAATACGATTTTATCATTGCTTATAATTTTGCTAAACTAATTTCAAGCTTGTGGAAAATCTTTTCAATTGGTGGAGTTGGTATTCCTTATTTGCTGTGATAGTTTTGTTAATGATAATCTCAATATTGCAATGAAGATCATATTTGATGTACTTGTGTTTGCAATCCCATAGATTAGCTGTTCTCTAGATTAGAAATATGATTCTTTATAAATATAAAATAATCACCATTATTTTTTGATTGAAAGCTTGTAGATGGTGTTCATGGTATTACCCATAAAGTTAGAGCTATAGGATTATTGACAACACATTTCTTCTCACACTAGAGCTATGAGTATTCTCGAAACACCTTTCTCCTCATGGTCAAATGTGTTCAGGCTGAGCTGGATTAAAGGTTATGAGTGCCCTAGGCAATAATTAGAGTGGACCCCTTATTTAGTTAAAAAATTTTACCATCAAATGAATAAATAAAAGTTGCTTACATTCTTGTACTTTCAAATTTGCACTAGGAACATAATAAATCACAAATTTAGAGAAATTGTTATACAAAAGGAATAAAAATATCTTATAAAATTATCATAGAAGGATAAGAAATATTCTATGGATGGAGATAATTAATTATAGGAGGTGCTTAGAATGCATCAATAACAATTTTTATACACGGTTGCTTGTAAGTTCGATTTACCAATATAAAGTAAGTGATGTTGTTAAACCTTAACAAAGCTTCATTTCTTCAAAATGATCAAAAATGAACAAAAATGCTTATGTAGCTCCCATGGTTTTGTGAAAAGTGGTATTTGGACAAGGCCTGCCATTTCCTTTATAAATCATAATACACATTTACACCAAAAAATCGGGAATAGAAAATTAAATACATTTTTCTTTCAATTATGTTCACCTCTAGTAGCTACACCAATTGTTTTGTAAAAAATACATGAACCTTTTTCAAAAAATATTACACACCTACATATCTAGAGTTACATTGGAGAATGGGTAACAATACCAACAAAATCATATGAGCTTAGAAATATGTCATTTATTTTTACGTGCAAAAATATTGTAGTACATTTTTATGTGTGAAATTTATGGTACCAAATAATAATATAAACAAATAGATCAATTAATACCAAATCTTTAGGTAAATTGTTTTAATGCCAAGTTTTTGAAGTAACCGTAAATAAAGATAATTTATAGATTTAAGCGCTCCTTGTTGACACCCTAGGCAATTGCCTAGTCTACGTAAGGCTTAATTCTCCCTTGTGTTCAAGTAGTTTTACACCACCAATTATCGAGGCAACAATCTAAGCTAGACTTGAAGAATAGAAATAAAATAATTCAATGTTTTAAACCTTAAGAAGAAGAGACCTTACTAACAAAAATACTCCAACAAAAACTAAGAACTTCCTTCATAACATACTAAAAATTGTGAATGTAGCAATAGAGAAGGTGTGGTATCTATCAAATAACTCTCTAACCATTAGATTTTGCAAATAACTCTCGACCATTAGATTCCGCAAAAATAACTCTCTAACCATTAGCTACTTTGACATCGAAAAGGAATCTTTTTGGCTTTGATCCAAAAGTATGCTTAGACGAGAATATGACATGGAAGCAATATGAGGAATGAGTGTGAAAATTTCAAATTGGTTGTAGCGAGAGAAAGCGTGATAGTTGAAAGCATGGTAGTTGGGTTGTTATGAGAAATGGGAAAGTCAGTAATATGTGAGAATTCACCCTCTTGGTGAAATAAGCCATGGCTTACGAGAAGATCATGACACCATAAGGTGGAGCTTTTCTCTCACACATCTATTTCAAATGCCTTATGGAATTGTGAGGGTTCTATTTTTTTCTTTCTATGTTCTTCAAGTGATATTATCTAGGGTAAGGACTTGATCTTTTACATTAAGACTAATGCAACAAGAAGCAAACCTCTATAAAACTTTGGTTTTACATGGTTCTCCAAGTATATGACAGTTCTTAACTTTGGAGGTTCAAATACAATTGATTGTCTTGTACAAGTTCATTTAATCTCCAAAATTTGCATGGAGGAATTTGAATACCATGCTAGAAATATGGTGATATTAGTTGAGAGAGGAACTTCTCATTTTAAACTTATAGCAGTTTGTTACTCCCCCCAATTTACTTACCACATGCTATGGAAAGGGATGGCGAATCGCCATTGATTGATCTTTATCTTGAGACCTCCAAGTTGCTAGAAATTGGAGATGTTATCCTCTTAGGAGACTTCAATGCTCGTCAAGTAACCTATAATGCTCACACTTTGTTTTAGTTTAGATCCATTAAGGTTGCAGAGAGATTGGAGAAGAGTTGGACATTTAGAGATAGTTAGCTAACCTTTCCATTACACATTATGGGAGACCATTTATAAGACTTGGTGAAGCTCGTGACCTGTTAGTGCTAAATGGACTCGTGTTTTCCTGGTTTGGGTGATTGCACTTGCTAGCCTTATGATTACTTGTTATCCATATATTGGCGAGCTAGTGTGATAGATTAAGTTTTGACCAAAAATCTTGGTGGCCATTAATCTCTTGTTTTTAAGTGGATGCTCTTCCCCCTTTACAAATCATTCACCAATTTCATTCAAGGTTGTACTTTCAAGCCTTAGAGGTGTAACTATTTCCTCTCACACCCACCACAATTTGACTCATTTATTTTGACCATATGCTTGATTCTTACACCTTGAAAATTTGAAAGTTAACCTCACGAAATGAATTCTATTCATAACACAATTGAAAGAGTTGAGCTTCTCTCTAGAACAATTTGGAATACAACACTTCGACCCTTCCATCATTATATTCATAATCATCTCATCATCTACCTCCTCTCCCCCTCCACTTGAGTTTTATCATTAGAATGCATGGTTTCATAGTAGTGGAGATCTCTATATAGGATTACAACCCATGTTACGTACCGACACCACCAAATAAAGAATTTTATTGTCATATCATGTGAAACAAGAAGAGGTCATATCTAAATAAGAAAACAAGAGACACACTCAATATGCTCAGGGTTAACCTTAAAAATAAATCCTTGTATGCCATATCGACCAAAAAAGTTGGTCCAATTATGCATCCTCCTTACAACATTCTTGATTATGTTAAAATGTAAAATAAGAGCCTAATCTAATGCAATTTTGCAGTAAATAAATGAATACTGAAATATTGAAGTAATACCCAAACAACTAAGCAATAAAAATATGAAACCCTAACTACAAAGAGGGTTAGAAGAGCCATAGATGACTCACAATGATTTCCAGACGTGTCGCAATGATGACCAACTCAACAGGAGTGGAAGATTGTCACACATAAGCCTAGAAAAATGTAGATCCGAAAGATTTGACTGGAATGGGGTGCCTAGAGAGGGATGGGGGTGCCTGGTTTAGATTCTAGGCACCACAGTCTCGCGTAGATGCTTAGAAAACCTCCTCTGAGGTGTCACAAGAGGTTCACACTTTTTCACCTTTTGTCTCGTGTTTATCTCTGTACGATCACCGAGGTCGTTGTAAACCTGTAATGAAGAAAGCACCTGCAAAACCCTCAAATAGACATCAAATCCTAAAAATAAAGATGCAAAATGAGGGGTCAAACTGTCCTCAACTACCACAATGATGGACTTACAACTGAGCATTGCACTACATCTCAGACCCAATGTAGTTATGTGTGTGTGCGTGCAAAATTGTGCCCTAGGTTGCTCTTGTGTGTGTCACACTTTGTGAGTAGCAAGCAAGTAACTAGATGTAGAATGTAAATAATGTGTGCATGGAAACAATAGACTCCCCTCCTATGAAGTGTGATGCAGATGAACTAACCTTTTGTCCCTTGTGATGGAGCTAGATGGATGTAAATGGAGCTATAGATGCCTTTGATGGATGCAACCTTAGGTGGAGATAGTATATGCTTAGTGCTTGGTCCTTTATTATGATCACATAACTTTATATTTATATGATTCCTTCGCTTGAATTTTATAATTAACCCCGAAAAGGAAGACTACAAAAAGATAAGATGCTCAAATGACTAAAAAGGACCCAAAAGTGTGACCAAAGTACAAAGAGGACAAGGGCACCCAGAGGGGACAGGGCACTTGCGCTTGCGTCTTGGTTGGGCGCCGGTATCCAAAATGACAAATGCCAAAAGGTGAAAAGAGAGACTGAGCAAGTAAGAGTGCAAGACTAAAAGTAGAAGCACAAAGAAGAGAAAGGTGGCAAAATACATGGGCTAATTCGTACTTTTCTTACTTAGGAACCATATGAATAGTAGTATGCAATCAAGACTAGATAATTATCCAAAGTGCGTGATTTTGTGTCTACATTTTCCCCACTTTATGTTGGTGAGCAGAATGTTTGGCAACATAAAGTAGATAGAGATGTGTACCTGATATCTATGTAGATCAATGTAGAAAGTGTGCCAGGGACTAGACAAAGCATGAAATGATTAAAAAGGTGGAGCGTGGAGACTAAAGATGCAAAAGTGTAAAAAGGTGATGAGAATGAACCTAGGGTGGAAATGCGTGTGTGAATGCCGATGTTGTACCCATTTTTAGTGTCGATGTGTGTGATGTTGGTGATGTTGTTGATCAAGCTTACTTCCCATACGGACGAACCTGCAAAAGAGAAGACGATCAAGTAGTCAAATACACATGTATATGTATAAAAATCATGTAAGGAAGTATGTAAAAGAAAATGCTGAAAAATATGAAAAAGGAACATGTGCACTTGATTTGTGATGAGGAAAGAGTGTAGAAAGGATCTTGTAGATGATGTCGATGCGCACAATTTTTTCGACGATCTCACGCCAATGTAATGGAAGAAGTGTAGGGAGAAACTGTCAGTGTCATCCTCTAACCTTTAACTTCTTCCCGTTGCATAAAAACACCACCGAAATGGTGTTTATCGTGTTAAGGACTCTCTGCCCTGTAAAATCCATTGTGTAAATGCCCAGTGCTAAAGGACTCTCTACCTTGTCAAAAGCCTTTGTGACATGTCGAAGAACTGTGTAATTTTCCCTTGGTTATTGGCACTCCAGAAAGACCACCATGTATTGCCCCCTGCCATCGGCACTTAGGGAAGGCCATTGTGTACTAAGGAGCCAAGTCTAATTCGAGCCCCGTCTGAAACTAAAACCGTGTTCTACCGGTATTGTATTGTGTGTAACTCTATATGGGGTGATTGGTTCACCCAAATGATGCCCCCTCGTTTGAGGTGCATGCGGCGTCGGTGAAGGAGAATGCAACCCAAAGGAGGACCGACCATCAAATTGTGCCTGCGGCAGAGGAAAGGAAATGTGTTTGGTAGAAACCAAGGCACACACAAACAAGTGGCTAGGAAAAACAAGTGTTAGTACAAGAAAAGAAAAACACTCATGTAAAATATGACATGTAAGCTAAATAGACAATGTATATGCTAAGATGCAAGTAAACACGCAAGAAGACAATGTAGACCGAAAAAAAATGGGTTGTAAACATGGGACATCACTCATGATGTCGCAAGACAATCAAGGCCGACGAAGCCAAAGACATACAAGTGTGCACACAAGACAAAGGGAAAATCCCACAAACAATGGCATATAATGACAAGCAAGTACAAGTAATATAACAGATAACCATGGTGGCAAATAATCCTGCAAAACAAATGTTGCACATGAAGCACTCGTTAGCATGTTAGAAAGATAAAAAGTATGTCAAAGCATGTATAATATGATAAAGTAGTGTGCTATGAAACAAAATGAAACAATAACACCTATAGTGTACGAAAGTGGATGCCCCTAGGAGCCATTGTGGGACTGGTACTAGGTATTGTGCCAAGCATCCATGTTGTGTGTAATGGACATGTATAATCTGTGATCACAACTAGAAAGAAAGTGAATGCGCATGTGTGTATGATAAAGATAATGACATACAAGATATCTATCTAGCATGTGTAATAAAGTGAACATGTACAAGTAAATGCAACCAAGATATGCAATATGTTGTGGATGGATGGAATGGAATGCAGAGTGAATGATAGAAGTCGCGTGCCCCCATGGTGAATGGTGAGGTTCATTTTTATGCCCCCTCAATAGTCAAGAATTAATCAGTAAACGAGAGTGTTTCATCGGGAAATGGTTGAACTATATGTTGTGCGTAGTGTGATGTGATGAATGTGTAATGATGATATGCGACATAGAGATGAGGTGTGAGAATGTGTGATGATTTAGCCTAAAGCGTATATCACAAGATGAGTAGAAGAAGTGATGATTTAGCCTAAAGCATATATCACTAGATGATTCTAGAGGAAGTGATGATGTAGCCTAAAGCATATATCACTAATCTAGGAATGTCGCATGAGAAAGAGGTTGAATGGTTGAATGTGTGAGTGTGATGAGGTCCATTTGATTTTTAAACCCTCAACATTCCAATATGGATCGTGAGACTAGAGTGTGTCATCGGGTAATGACGATGCTAAAGTGTGTGAAGATGTGTATGTGAGAATTTAGGTGCGTAAAAGGGTGAATGTGGTGAATTTAGGCAAGTTAACCAAAATGATTATGCTAAAATGTAAAATAATAGCCTAATCTAATGCAAGTTTGCAGTAAATAAATGAATACTAAAATACTAAAATAATACCCAAGCAACTAAGCAATAAAAATATGAAACCCTAATTACAAAGAGGGTTAGAAGAGCCTTAGTTGATTCCCAAAGGTGATTTTTGAACTCTGTGTCAGCAGTGATGACCGATTAAATAGGAGTGGAAGACCGTCACACAAAAGCTTGGAAAAATGAAAATTCGACAAATTTGACTAGACTGGGTGCTTGGAGAGGGATGGGGATCCTGGTCTAGATTCTTGCACCCTAGTTAGTGTAGATGCTCAGAAAACCTCCTTTGAGGTGTCACAAGAGGTTTGCACTTGTTCACATTTTTCGTGTGTATATCGTTGTAAGATCGCCGAGGTCATTGTAAACCTGCAATGAAGAAAGCAACTACAAAACCCTCAAAAAGACATCAAATTCTAAAAAAGAAAGACACAAAATGAGGGGTCGGACTGTCCTTACCTGCCACAATGATGGACTTACAACCGAGTGTTGACCTACATCTCGCACTCCAAAGTAGTTATGTGTATGTGTGTGTGCGGAATTGTGCCCTAGGTTGTTCTTGTGCGTGTTGCACTTTGTGAGTAGCGAGAAAGTAACTAGATGTAGAATGTAAATAATGTGTGCATGGAAACAATAGACTCCCCCTATGAAGTGTGATGCAGATGAACTAGCCTTTTTCCTTTGTGATGGAGCTAGATGGATGCAAATGGAGCTATAGATGTCTTTAATGGATGCAACCTTAGGTGGAGATAGTATATTCTTAGTGCTTGGTCCCTTATTATGATCACATAACTTTATATTTATATGATTCCTTCGCTTGAATTTCGTAATTAACCCCGAAAAGGTGACTACCAAAAAGATAAGATGCTCAAACGACTAGAAAGGACCCAAAAAGTGTGACCAAAGTACAAAGAGGACAAGGGTGCCCAGAGGGAATGGGGGCGCCCGACACGGATGTCCCCGGCTAGGCGTTAGTGTCCAGAATGAAAAATGCCGAAAGGTGAAAAGACAGACTGAGCAAGTAAGAGTGCAAGATTGAAAGTAGAAGCATAAAGCAAAGAAAGGTGGCCAAAGACATGGGTTAATTAGTACTTTTCTTACTTAGGAACCATATGAATAGTAGTATGTGATCGAGACTAGATAATTACTCAAAGTGCGTGATTTTGTAGCTACAATTCCAAACCAAGTGTCAATTTAAGTGGGGAAAGAATTAAAAGGTAAGGGAATCTTCACATAATGTATGGTCTTACGAGCTATAATTTTCAACCTTGAGACGGTAAATCGGTTGACATAGAGCACTTAAGAGAAAAATTTCTTCATCATTGTCCACCTCTCTTAGCAAGATAAATTGTTGATCTCGTATAATATAGTGGCTTCCCATGAATTCCTACTTGCATGGGTGTCTTGCATCATCTATCCCGTTATTAAATCAAGAAACCAATAAGATCCAAATAATTATACAATCATCATAGTTGATCGCCTTAAGTAAGCTACTTGTTATCATTTTTGGATAATTCAATTTCTAGACATATAGAGTCCAAGAATCTTCAGAAAAACGGAAAGTAAGTTTTAGACGAATCATTGATCAATAGAACACATATTGACACTTAGAGATATGATTGAAGAAGAAAGGGCACATAGGCATAAAGTTTAATTTTTGGTTTTGGAAGACATTGGACACTATTCCCAAGTAATTTATAACCCAACAACATCGAGATCTCGAAGCTAGTGGATTATTTGGTTTTCTTGCAATGACACTTTATGAGAAGGTGGTTGGCCATGTGTAAACTTTGTAGATACCCAAAAATGGCACAAGCCTTTTTACAATGTCTTTAAGTGATTTTGTACATATAGTGTATTAATTTGAATAAAGTGACTAATTGGTGATTTTACCACTCTCTTTGACTCTCTATATATTTGGTAGAAGTTCCTAAATAACTCTCTGGTCTTCCTCGTGGCTTTTGTTATATGTCATTTTATTGTGTTCAAGATAGGTTCACTTCACAAACTGTCCCCTTTTCATTTTGATGTGAACTCTCAAAAGATAAATCTTGAAGTGGATTATTTTATTGCTGCAAGAAGATCTCGTGATGTTACACATTTTATGAATTTATTTTTAGGAAAGTTGCGAGACTGCAATGTTTTCGATGCATGTTAAATTTATGGGCCACCTTCTACACATGTCATGTAATAAAATCATCACAAGGTTGTAGTTTAGTAATGTGTATCACTTGCAGACAACAAAATTTCTCAAAAAGATCCTTGGTAATTTGCTCCAATGTTTGGTAGGAGAGAAGGAAGGAATGTGGGATGTAATTCTTGCACATGCACAACTCGCATATAAATCTATCCATATAAGCACTAGGAAGTCACCTTTCAATATTTTATATGGAAAAATTCTAATAAGAATTACATAATTGAGGGGGTTACCATGTGAAGAAGGGAAGAGTGTGGAAGCAGGGGACTTCACACAAGACATGGATGAAATGCACAAGAAAGTGCACAAATAGTTGAAGAATAGCAATGCACAATAAAATGAACATGCAGATTTACGGAGGAGGCACTTGGAGTTTAAGGTGGGAGACTTAGTTCTTGTGCACCTGAGGAAGGAATGGTTCTCACGAGGAACTTATGAAAAACTCAAGTGGAATAATATTGGACCATACCGAGTCCTAAATAAATTTGTGGAGAATGCATATGAGTTAGAGCTACTATAAGGGATATAGATCCTCTATCTTCAACATTGCATATTTGTACTTGTATTATAAGGGGACTATGAATGGAGAAGAGAGCCACATAGAAGTAAATTAGAGGCACCAACTACCAAAATATTATCACGCAAAATGCATTTTGGAGGAACTTATAATGAAGATAATGCATAGAAAAGATTGCACATAATATATGATAAAATGGAGAGGTCAAACAATTGAAGATGTATCTTGGCTTACAGAAGTGAAAATTGCGAGACTTGGTCATTCAATTTCAAAACTTCAAAATACTTCTTGATCATGGAATCAAGTTTCTTCTTACCCTACATGTATAATGCATCCAAGTCATAGACAATTCTGCATTAACCAAAACTACGTAGTCTTAACAAATAAAGTTTTATGGAATACCTTTGCATAGTGTTAGTGCACATTACCACGTCACTCCTAATAAAACCATACAAAAACCCTTTCCTTAGATGTTTTACAGAAGTCACACTAAACTACAAATGTTGTGTAAGCATATCCCAAGCTACGGAAGCTTAAAAAGGTGACGCCACACTACAGAAGTCGCAGGACACTAGACCTTACCACGTAATCTTATTACAAGCTATCTTGTACAGATGAGCCACTTTGTGCAATATAATAGTACACACCTTGCGCACTCATGCCACACATTGTTTGCATAGATCGTCGATGCTTCACCATATTTTCCAATATTTTCCTAATGTCACGAAAGCTTATACCAAGCTGTGATGTACTGGCAGAAGCTATAGAACATGTATGAAGATGCAGAAAATTGCTTGCTGAAGGCATCATGCTTCCTAAGTAGAAGGGGGTTACGAACATGAAAGAATCTTAAGAATCCTGAATATTGTCTAAGGCATCAAGGTCGACTATCCTTGTAAGTATGAGTCAAAGATTTGTTATGTAGAAGCTTAAGAAATTCTGTAAGCTTATGATAGATCGAGTGTTAGGATTCTTAGTGAAATTCTTGTGGAGTCTCCTTGTAGACTGTAATTTAAATGAATTGGCGATGTTCTTGAAGTTGTAGTGTATTTCTTTGCATTTTAATAGAAATATTTTTCACTGTCTCTTGTTTAGAAGTTGTGCTTGTGATAGTGCCTTGGTGACATCTATTCTAACAAGGGTTACATGGTGTAAGTCATACTTTCATTGGGAACCCTAACTGCAGCTGCATCATTTAAGTTGTCATTATTAGAGCTTGAGATATTTGTAACCCTTTACATGTTATTGTACTTGGATCTTGTTGACAAATGAAGATGGTATTCTAGTTATAATTTGTGTTATATATCTCATGGAACTGCATGTATTTATATATTGTTAGCATCTTAGCTTAGATCTCATTAGTTACATATGTTCTATAAAAAAATTGTAGATCCATTAATGGTTGAAATGTCTAGACTCTCTGCTAACTAACCCAAACAAGGCTCAATAGTCTCTACATGTATTAGGCAAGTGCTCAACGAAAAACTTGGTTGATATGTCAATATAGACAATGTTTATATGTTAAGGCTTGCACATGAGGTGCATAGATATTGATAATGTTGGAAAAACCCCAAAAAGTACACCAATAGAAAGGGAAAGAACACAACTTCCCTTACAACCGACTTAGAAAATAATAACACACAAATTGTAATTCTTGACTTTTTACAAAAACAAAAATTCATATAAGACATGCAAAAAGACAAGGTTTAATATGTTGGCTCTCTCTGTGTATAATTCTTGGAGGGAGATCTTGTCGCCATTCTCATATAATTGCTACAAAAATTGAAGTCGTGAAAATGAGTTGTTAACAAAAATTGTAAAAGAGAGGCTTAAGTTCTTCTAGCTACAAGAGTTGGCATTTTATTCTTAATATAGTATTTATCATGTCATAGTCAAATTAAATGGGTATTTAAATTTGTTTAAACACTACTTATATGTATAAAATATGTTCCATGTTAGATATGAAATGTATATTTCTATTAGTCTTTTTGTATGTATTTCAAAATAACAAATGCAATAGTTGTGGGCGTCACTAACTTAGATATCTTAAATATAAATATCTAAAAAAACACATATCAATTTAGAGGTGTCTATGATATTCTATTTGATCAAACTCAATATAGACACCTTGACGTTGACATCTCTTGTTTTTAGGTACATGCATTTAAGATATTTAAGTTAGTTACATTGAGAGGTGCAACCTACAACCGTCACTAAGGGGATGGGAGGAGTGAATGTAATAGTGTGAGATGTCAATTAAAATGGTCGACCTCGAATTTGATGTCTTTTTAATTGTCATTGTGTACTGTGTCCTTTTTCTTGAAGAAGTGATCCAAAAATTACAATAGCTTAGGCATATAGTAAAGTTTGGAGCTTGTTTATTTTTAAGAGAGATTTTTGGAGCCTAATACAATAAGGTGGCTAAATTGAAGTCATCCATCGCCGCTCAACTAAAAACTTGAAGATAATAGAATTATTAATTATTGTAAAACCCTTCCACAAACAAACAAAACTATATACAACAAATTTATAATAATTTTATTGAAAATGATATATCAACGTTTTCAAATACATATATTTAATATATATGTATTAGTACATATTTATATCATTCTCATGGGCCGAGTTGCCCATAAAACATTAATTTGACGATGAGGACTTGCCATTTAAATTTAATTGAAATTAGAGGGATGGCTACTTGTACGTATTCAGATATTTGGAAGACCAAGCGATAAGCTCCACTATATTACGTGGCAAGGAATAAAATAATGGATAAGAGAAGGGACCCGTCCACGTCAAATCTATTAGGCGTACAATTATAGGTGGACCAGCTGGCGTAAGACATCCAATTACTATTATTTCCTTACCTGCAATTACCGAACGTCTTTGGATTGGAATGGAGTGACATAATTAATTTCACCAGGTTGCTTTTTCAACCATTCCTTTTTAATTGTAGAAAAAAATCCCATGGACTTTTAAGAGGTATCAAATTTAAATTTTCAAAAGAAAAAAATTCTTGGTTTACAACTCATTCCCGGGGATTTATATATAGTTTTCACATTGAGTCAAACTAGCAATTGTATGTGAGCAGTGTAATAGATATGTCGATAGCAAAAAGTAGAGGAGAAGTATTGTAGGAAGAAGCAGGGTAATGAAGAAGGGCATAGGAGGAAGTGAATTATAAGGGGACGGAAAATGTTGGAGGGAAAGTAGGCAATCCTCTTATTTGTTTCGAAAAGTATATATGGCCCACGTTTCATTTATGCGAATTGCTTGAAGGAGAGAGGGGGTGCAAGACGCAAATCCTTGAGACAACATACTCTAGAGATAGCTCCGAAAGTAAGGCCCTTCTCATTCAATACTCTCAATGACTAAGCCAACTATACTATTGATAACATTGTTATTGCCGGTGTTTGAATGTGTGACTTGGCATTGTTCTTATTATTTTCTCGTTTCTTGGTGAAACTTGTGTCTTTGTTCACCTTCCTCTTGGACAAGCATTTTCGTAGGAACTTAAACTAATGCCAACAGATGGTTTGTTATGTGAAATGAAAGAATAAGAGGATCTAGAAGAAAGATTTATGTTTCTTCTATTTCACGTTGCTTTTATTTCTCGTGTTTATGTCAAGGTTGTAACAATAAGGATTACTTACATGGTAAAATGGAAACTGTGCGAGACTACATCTACAATGAAGGACATATGGAAAAAGTTGTTGACCTAGAGATCGGTGTTCCATATCATGTACATTGTCTCTCTTCTTTCCAACAATAAATGACAAAAATGGATTATGTCTTGTTGTGGCTATTCATGATACCACCATCCTTCAAATATGGGTCCTAAAATTGTGTGGAATTATTTCTAATATGGGTTTTGAAATCGTATGGAGCTAGCATTCCAATGTGTGACCAAAAACTACACTATAGGGTTTTTCAAGATAATATTGTTTGCCTATAATTTCGATAACACGAATGTTTTGTCAACTACTTTCGGTATGCAAGAATGCAATAAGCTTAGGGACCCATCTTTAGCCTCACATTATTTTGTATTATTTGACAAAGAAAGAAGAGGCAACTTAGTAGGGCATTTTGGATTATCTTTCTAATGAAGCCTCATGCATGGCATGAGACACACATAATGCGAGTGGATTCAATTGGGATCTAATAGGTGAAGCCAAGGGAGATGATCAACCCAAATAAAGCCCCTAATAGATCAAATCCCTCCTCCACCATCTCTCAAAGACCATGTAAACACGCAATCCTCGAGAGGATACATTAACATGTAAACATATAAATAGAAGTTGTAAGGTTATTTAGACATATGCGTATTTAACAATTAAAAAGAAACCTTCAATGTCCTGTAAGAAAAATAAATTTAGTTTTATTTAAACTAGCAATCATACGTGAAATGTACGATAGAAACGTCGAAGGGGATCTTTAGAATGATTCATATCGGAGGCATACAAACAATGGGAGAGGAAGAGGGGTGAGGAAGAAGGGGTTAGACGGCGGAGAAGTGTGAGGGAGGTGGCAAAGCAAAATAATTACTATCATAAAAACGGTTATTGTATTATATTATAAACATCAATGGTTTTAATTGGGCAAAGTGTTTAAGGTGTTAGATAAGGTGAAGACGTGAATGGAATTCTGAAAATAAAATGGTTGGAAAGACAAAACTACATGTTCCACACTACGGCTTAGAATGCTCCTAGCTAAATACTATATATTATTTGTGTTCCGCTTTATTGTCTCAATCTCCCTTGCATCAGTTACATGTGTGCAATTGGTACTTCAGATGTGAAGTTTCTCTTACTTTTGTTGTGAATATGAATGTGAAATACGTTGAGGGATCACTTTTTATAGGTTGTGCTAGCTTTAATTGTCGGAATACAAGTTTTAATGCATAGATAAAATTCATATTGAAAGTTATGCCAACTTTTTATGAAAAGTCAGCAATTTTTGTTTATTTATGGCGAAATTTGTGAGTGAAACCTCTTTCCGTAGGGTTTGAGCTCTTGGTATGCCTAATTTTGAATATTTTACTACGAAAATATTCTAAAGAAATTGATCATTTTGAGGATTTGAACATTGTTATTGTGAAGATAGAGGTTGAAATACACAAAGAGGAGACGTTTTCTTTGCTTTAGTTGTTAAAATGGAGGTTTAAATGCATAGATAGGTCAAGGATTTTAATTTACTTATTCACAAATTCTTGCAAGCCTGTGTTTATTTCAGTTAAATTTATTCATGGAAACCACTTGTGAGTAGGATTTGAAATCTTGACGTCTTGGATTTGAAATCCGCCATTTAATTCTCACACAAAAATGTCCATATAAATTGATATGTTCTCTATCTTTTTCTGCCAGTAGCTCCACACTATGAATTGCATTAGTTTTTTTGTTTATGGAGTGGATTTGTTAAAGGGTTGGTCGCCCTATTTTTGTTGCATTGGTTGGTGCCATATTTTTATCGAAACTAAGATCTAAGAAAATGAATTTTCCGCCGTGTTCCCTGACGGTGCCCATTTTTGGCAACTAACTCAAATTTGGGGACGATTTGAATCACCGCAATCTCAAAGATCCATCCCAAGAAATACAACAAAATATACATGTCGAAGATGGGGCAGAGGAATTTGGTGTTGGTGTCGTTTTCTTTCCTGTAACACTTCCTTTCTTTTTATTTACACTACTCATGGCGATTAGCGTTATGGATTTTGTTACGACATATTGGTTGTAGCCTCACATGATGAAAAGGATGATGGCACAACAAGGTGTGTTCGACCCGATTCCAAGTTTCATAATGGGAAACTTGCGAGAAATGGGGAAAATGAGGGAATAAGAAACGTTAACCCACATGCCCTGTGTGAAGAATTTTTTTAAAAAAACTCCTTTCACACTACGTCCTTTGATCGAAGCAAAACAATATGTATGGACAAGAATTTTGACATGTCTTTCACATCAACAAATGAAATCTTTTGTGTTTAGAAAAGTAGAGATTTGCTCCTATTTAAATTTATATACGCTAATTACAGGAAAGCACATCATATTATGGTGGGGGATAGAGTCATGAATGAGCATGATGAAGTCACATCCTATCAAAGAAATATTGTCTTTGAAATACAATCTTTATTATGGCAAGTCTCATCTGCAATAGAGAAAACTACGCAACTTCATAGGAAAATGACTTTTAAGGGCTAATGGGGAAGCTTGGGCTCACTAAAGGCATGTTGTAGCTCCGGATTTCACTCTAAAAATGATCGGTTTCTCCTCTTCCATATGAATATCTCGTTTTCACGCCATATATTTGGAATTGGCTATTTATACCCTGCACTTGGATTTTACAAAACCAAGTGTGACATATTGTGGATTCTATATTAGAAATGAGTGATAGATGGAGATGAATGGCTAATCAAGGAGGAGGATTCTCTGAAGTAGAGGTAAGCACAAATCTCAGTTGTCTCACTTGCGATATCATTGCTTGGAAAAATTTTGGCAACAACTTTGAGAGTGGGAGGAAGATATTTGATCAACTTACAATCCTTCGAAGCTCTATTCATGCGGTCGACGATATCAATGGCTATCAAACAACAGTAAAAGATCGGTCATAATAACAACAAATGAAAAATATAATTTTCAACAAATTGGTTCATCATTAAATTCTGCATAGAAATGTAGCTACAAATTTATGTTTTGCATTTTGCATCTATAACTATGTTGAGGCGTCATTATACAAAATGATCTATGTCCAGCCATTTCTGGACGTGGATCGATTACCTCCCTCCCTTATCCTCTTAGTTTATCGACCACATGTTTTGTATTGTTGTTTCCAACTTTGTCTTTTATCTCCACACAATCCAACCTGAGGAACTAAGATGTCAAAACCAGTTTTGAAATCAATGCAAGGAAATTGTTTTCAAAATTAATATAATGAAGGTCATTGATTTTCAACTATGTGACTAGTGATGCAGGTTCTTCCTCGTGTCACTTAAATGAAATATCAGAAGGCTTAAAGTTGAGGTTGAGAATTCTGTTGAAGATATTATAGAATCATGTGTTGGCGAGTACCATGAGGAGGAGAAGAAGAGCTATGGCGACGATCTGTTGGGATCATGCTCTCTCAAGCCCACCACCACGATGTTGTAAGTGACGCATCTAAAAACAAGTTGACGAGGCAACAAGTCATTGATGAATGAAAAAAATTCTTCACAGGGAACGACACGACATTCATTCTTTTAACATGAACGATGACTCACAACCTACCATAGAGAATTTATGGCTGGGATGGTACGTCATGTCGAATGAAGAGATTTTCCTCCCCTTTATATTATTTCGAGAACCCCTTTTGCGTAAAAATACTTATTTCTAATAAATCCGTATAACAATTTCTTTAACTTATAATCGTAACATATAAAAAATGTTTAACTTGATACAATCCAAATCTAATTAATTAAAATCCGTAATTAGTTGAGTACTTTATGTTAAAATATTTGAATGCGATAACTCCGTTTAGTCTACACAAACCATCAAAAACCAAATAATACTGTCAAATAATACAAACGAAGAGATACAAAAAAATCACATGACTCCAAATTTCCAGCTTTCCATTCGTCATGAATTTTGTAACTCAAGCCACAAATCGTTCACCCAGCCAAGAACATCTACTCACTTCCACCAGATTCCACTGTACTGATGTCATTGCTTCGGATAATGTTATCCGCAGAAACTGAGTTGGTTACTTTCTCTAAATCCCACTTTGCATACTTGGTAGCATGTCCCGCTCCTTCCACAGTTTCTTCTTGGCTTGGCTTCAGATTGGCCGAGGAGAACATACGAAAAATATCTTGATCAAGTTGTGTTATCTGTTTCCTATTATAATAGCTAAAGTATAAGAAACATAGCAGTAATCATAGGAACAAGGAAGCTGCAAATACTGAGGAGACAACAATTGCAATGTGTCGCCTACGACCATAAGAATGGACAAGGGCACAAGGGCCTCCTCAAGAGGATACATTAACATGTAAACATATAAATAGGAGTTGTAAGGTTATGTAGACATATGTGCATTTAACAATTAAAAGGCAACCTTCAAGGTATGCGAGAAAAATAAATTTAGTTTTATTTAAATTAAAATATTTAAAATTTTACTAAAAAAATGAAAAACACAAAAGATGAAGACACAAACCCATCAAATCAAAAGAGGTATATTGATAATAAATTAATGTATGTGTCAACAAACCAATAATAAAAAATCAATCAAATTGTAAGCTAGACAAAAAGAAAATGACTTAATCATTACCATCACTTTATCGTCTTAATCATCTTATAATAAACTTAAATATAAATTTTATTTTAATATCCCTTGGCCATATGCATGAGTTCTAAAAATCGAAAACATCTAATATTGCCATAAAAATATATTAAAAAAACAACACATAAATTAAATACAATCTAGAAATAATTGTAAAAAATAAAAAAATAATAAATAATAACAACAAACATGCCTAGATTGTAATAGGCTCGAGAAAACTCGCCTCTTTATTACCTTTTCAATTTTTCCATTCCAGCTCGGTTCCATTTCATTGGCCATTCTTGACCTCATGTGCAAACTAATATTTATATTGAAATTGGTTTATAATTGTGTTGTTACAAACTTACGTATTAGGGGAGTGGAGTCAATTGTCAAATACATATCTTGACACTTGCGTGGCGATCAAATGGTGCCATATCAACACTTGAAATTTGTCTCATAGTTGAGTCAATATGTATTTAATATACATTTTCATTTCATGTGTTTATTTGGAGGAAAGTCACCTTTTGAATTGATTTAAAATACAAATTTGAAATGCACTAAAAATGGTTGGACCTAAACTTGTGCATGGGGTATCTAAAAGTTGGATAGATGATGTGTCACCTTGTGATTGACTACTTTACATCTTTTTTGGGTACAAGTTGTACAATAATATGTAATTTGTACAACTACTTTTCATTTAAATTTGTTCAAATTTTGGGTATTTCCCCCTTAAGTACCATCTCAACTATTAGACCCCGCTCAATTATTAGGTCCTCTCCCCTAATCCTTAATATAAAAGGTTATCCTATGTAATGCAATGCTTGTTGAGTATTAAATATGTCTTAATAAACACCAACCTAAAAACCTTACTTTTTAACACCTAAAACTTAATAGTTATCTTCATTTTAAAAATAAATACATCTCAAATATTTGTACTAATTATAATTATATTTATTTTTAAAATATTAATAAATTATGAGCTAATCTTTAATATATTATTAATCACTCGGTGACTAGATTTTATTCAACCTAACTATTTTTAAATTTAAGCTTCAAATTATTTCTTCAATTGGGAGAAAATATTAATTTAATTACGAATTAAAAAAAAACCTAAATAGGCCCTTCTAATGATATTATGACAAGCCCTTCAAATTTATCATCATCGAATTTTAAGTATGAAACTATGAGGAAGACGAAGAGGAAGAAAGCCTTCATTCTCATGTCTTTTTCTTGATGGACCATCCATGTTAAGATGGTTCTATCAACATGTGGCAAGAAAACAAACGAAAACACTACATATCACACAAAATAAAAAAGCCCCAATTATCCACAAGTAGCTACGGTAGTACACCCCACCGAAAATTGCATTCATGGTGTGTAATAATCTAATTTGGATCGACTCTTTGCCAAAACCGCCGGTTTAATTTTGGTATACTCACGATCATGTCCATTTCCTCCGGTATCGAAGATAATAAAGAATTCAAGTCCATGTGGGCTGAAATTTTTCGATTAGAGATAGTGTGGCGACGTCAATATCCAACCAGCTTATGTAGTCAGAAGCAATAGTTGTGTTGATTGTAAGGAGGTTTGTTGTTAAGGGTGTTTCTATAATAACTAGAGATTTGACAATCTATGTTGGAAATTATAGGCACTGAGAGGGGGTGAATCAGTGCTTATACAAATTTTGACATATAATTCAATTTCCTTAACTTAGTTATGATCAAACCACAAAGTCATTCACAAGCCATAAACAAGAGAGCACACATGAGAGACAATATTTAATGTGGGAAACCCTTCAAGGGAGAAAAACCCACTGAAACCAAAGAAATAGCTTGGACAAGAATGTCATGTAAATGTTACAATGATTTCATGTTGAGCATCTACTCAACTTGGAGCTGCAACTCCAAAATTTAGTCAACCTACCACTTGACCTTTAGCAATATTCTACTTGTATGGAAGCTTAAACTCCCAACAATTTAACCAAGGTACAATTTGATCTTATGTAAGCTGCCACTTACAAGGAAGCACTAACTCCCTGTGTGCTAATCATCCACTTAGAATTCTTCTCTTGTTTTGATCACTTTTTTGTGTTGTCTCCCACAACTAATTATGATCACTTCTTCAACTTAACTCCTTCTCTTCTCACTTTCCTTCATGTGTTGCAAGAAATATATCACAAGGCCTCTCTCATACACACAATTTTACCATGGTTATTTTCTCAAGTATACCTCCTAATCATATGATCTTTCATTATCACAACCTCGCTGCAAAATTACAAATCTATATGTTTTTGATCATGTTCTAATTTTTCACCACCTTTACCACCTTCAATGACATATTCATCAACCACCACAATGCAAGAAAAAATAAGAGTTTATAGCATAAAGGAAGATCAACTCAAATGTATTTTTCACTTCACATTCTATGACCCTTCACCTACATCTCTTTTCAACTCAAAGGAGGATTGAATGACATCACAAAAATTCCCACTAGCATTAATTACATCTGATTTTGTGTCAGTTACACACTCATGACTTACACAACCTATCAATATGCTTCATATTATTACAAATCACTAGAAAATCCTCCTAAACCCGCTTCCCCATTTGACATAAGTGAAATGTTCCTCTTACAACTGTCCTAAAATTTGACATCTCCGACATGTAACCTCATCATGCAAAATTTTGTCTTCTTCCCTCTTGGCAAGTACCTTTTGTATTTTTCTCTCTTACACAAATGGAAAAGTTTCCCAAGCATGCATGCATGTTACCAAACTCTTCTTATAGCCTTGTAACTCCTTAAACACTTCTTAACTCACCATTCTTCTTTGGAGCTTCACACATGTTCATGGAGGTTTAAAAAATTACAGTCATGGAGGAGCTTGAAAGTTTTCAAAGAATAGGTCTTCAAATATTCTTCAAATTTTGGATAAGGTTGTGAGTTGTCTCTACATTCCGTTAGATGCTTAGAGGATCTTCAACACTCTGATTTGAAAAGAACAAGCTGATTTGAATAACCAACAATCAAATCTTCACACCCAAAAATATTCCTCCAAATATGATTACTTGGAGCACTAAAACTTGTCATCCAATCACCTATCATACATCAACAAAAATATCTTGAAGTCTTATTTCACATACATTTTATAGAAATCATCAAATCATTTCTAGGAGCATCATTCCACTTCAATTTCTCAAACCGGTCATGACCGTGTCTTAGGAGCTTAAAAACTAGTCTTCAACTTATTATGCTTAAACACATTCAAAGTGATCTCCAAGCCCAAATTACTCTTTTATCAATTCAATTACATCATGTACAACTTGTCTAAGCATTCAAAAGTATACTTTTTTTGAACAAAACTCCATCTACTCACATGTAGCAACAAGCTTCTTCACTAGCTCAAGAAGTCAAGTTTTGGATCACTCAATATTATGCATACAAACACTTCATAAAACTAAACAAATCACACTCAAACATCATATGATATACCTTCATGTCTTTCGAGACAAAAATAATCACTTTATAAGGCAATACATCATGTATACTCTTCATACCTTCATGTTTGGTTTTGCGTTCTAGGCTTTCTTGGTGGTAGGACTGAAAATGACCTGTATCATCACATTTTCCATATAAAAACTCATATGACTTCGTGAACACCTATAACACAACCCCAACATCCTTCAACAAAAAAATGAGCATGAGTTCCTTTGCAAGTTTTATCTTTTCACCGAACTCTTCAAAAAATTGTTGTTTTCTTATGGGGTCCACCATGAGTCATAAGCTCAAACCACCATGAAAATATGATATGATGAATTATATACATTCTCAAATTCATAAACAAGTAAAATAATTCCATTTAGAGGCTTAACCAAGCATTTTTCTACACCGATTTCAACTAGGGTTTATGAGGGTTTAAGCCAACTCCACTAAAATGAATAGAAATTTGTTATTTCTCATCCATTTTTCCTAAGAATTTTTGCAACATATTTTTATCTCTATGCTCTTAAATTTTTTATCTTATTATTTATCTAAAAGAGTCTCAAAAGGTTATATTTAATGCTAAGATGTGAGAGTGTTATTTTAGCATACCTTTCTTAACCCGGGTTTGGTAAAATTGCAATTTTGTGCACAAAAATCCTCCTCAAGTCCTCAAATTTGGTCCACACCTTCATTATACCTCCTCCATGATCTCAACTGTTTACTTTATAATGGTTTTCTCTAAAACTTAAAATCCCACCTCATTTGGGCATTCTAAACTTGTTTGTCCTGAAGGGTAGTCATACCAATGACCCTATCCATGCCTCCATATGTTGAATTATGTCCTATAATTTCATATCGGGACTCTTGAAAATGTATCTACACCCTTCAATATATATATATATATATATATATGCTTCATATCCTCATGGTAGGTCCTTAAAATAGGCCAAATTGAGCTAGTTTACATTGTAGCTCATCATGATTGTCATGTTCATCAATTTGTAGTCCATTAAACATGTTTTATTATGTTTTGTATACCTTTACTAGTTGCCTCATTCCTTCACTCTACATTTCCAGGTCACTTTTCTAGCTAGGCCTAGGAATTAAACATCCCGAATCGAGATAAACTAACTAATTCCACTCATGTGCCCATGTATTCATCATTATAACCATGTTTCCACATCACATAATTGATACGATTGTTATTAAATCATCCAGGACATGATATCACATCACCACTTAGCCTTTGCTAGTCACGCCCCTCAAGAAGTCATGGCTTACTCGGGTGTTCTCAAGTCTCGACCTATCTTGCTTTATCAACCTCATTCCAAGATCCTCTAGATCTCTTGCATCCCGACTTATCATTAATATTCCTTTGACATCAATGAAAATTCAGCATCCACATGCCAATAATCTATCAATAAATGAACAAAGATCCATGGATCACAAGAGGCCGAACATCAACCCGCAACTCAAAACACATTTCAACCTCGATTATGATTGGCATCTCGACCTATTCCTATAAGATATTTCCTATCGGTGTAATTAGAATCTATGTGGAATCCAAATATACAACAATAAAGAGGATTTAAGGGTTTGTAACTTGGGATTATGATCTAATCAATTTATAATTAACCATTCATAACTAAAATAATGCATTAATTCTTGTAAATATTGATAAATTATAGCTCAAACACATAACAGAGAACGAGGCTTAGTTATACAAGTTATAACATAGGATATCTAGGTGTGTAAATGGGTGGATAAGGCATATCAAAGACTAGAGATGCTTTATTGTGAGTTCTGAAATTGGAACTTGAGTAGGGGAAAGATCGTAGGAAAACTATATAGTCTATACTAAAATTGTATATTCATGACCTTGATTATGCAGTCCTGGAACCTTCAACAATCAGGATATGAAGCTTCTTGCATGATTTTCTCTCTTGGAAAAAACTTCATAATATGTAGCTCTTGCTCACACAACTTTAGGATGACTTCTAACCACCTACAACAAAGTTGAAACCCTAGAAAATTGTATTACCATTTATAAAAGAATCGGAAACCAAAAGGATAAATCATGTGTGTGGTGAGATTGAACTACCCTTGATAGTCAACCCCATCTACTAAACCAATTCAAGTGTTGAACTACATGCCATCGTGTGGTATCAAGCCTTATGTAGTTCTCCTGAGTGCTTGTGCAAGTGTGAGCGCAATCTAAAACAACCCCAAGAGGTTCCCTTATGTATCTTAACAAAAAGATAACAATATAAATATATAGTATAGATCATACCAAGCTTGGTAGTAGTGTGATATGGTGTGCATAATCTACGTGACCTAGCCTTATTGTCTTTGAAACCCTTTGACAATACTTGGAATGAATTTTCTCTTGCTAAGACATGGCTCTATGATATTTTCATGCTTGGAAATGGAGGAAGCTAAACTCTTTGACCTAGTTGAGTGATTTAAATTTATAGTAGGGACTCTTGTAATTTATGTGTATCTCGATTTGGGTAGATTTATGAGACCCTTGAGTGATTTTGAACTGATATTTGTAATGAGAGCTTATAAGAGTGTCAATTTATTTATAAAGTTTTCCCGACTTGCTTATATAGCATTCCATAGGTGAAATATTCTAATATGGACGACCCTAGGAAGATGAAACAAAAGCAATAAAGACATTTAAATCAAAAATGTGGTCAAAGAATGCAAAGGTACTAGACCATAGAAGTTGACCGACACTTTGGACCTCGCATCCCAACCAAAGTGTATCGTTTTTACTAGGAGTATTGTGATGCAAAATAGAAGGTTTTGACATGATGTATATGGATTGTTTATTGTCTTTATTTAACAATATTTCTTAAATTGATGACATAGTGTAAAGATAAACAAGTCATGTAAGAACTAGATAAATGAGATGATTAGATTTTGAATGTGAGTATTTGTCATAGCAAAGGAACATAACCAAACTTGGCATTGGAAAAGGAGAAGTTATCAAATTTTAGTATCTATAATATTTTATTAAGTCTTCCTTGTTACTATTTTTGGATGTTCTTGGACATGCCTAATTTTAAGTGTGGGTATTGGGTCATATTATACAGTCATTATTTTTCATTTTTAAAAATTCTTGTGCAAGGCTAACTAAATACCAAAAAACCACCTATACACTGAAAGGAAAGGCCTAGATGGGGTTCACATTTGATGGAAATTCACACAATTTCATGCTTCTAAGAATAAAGTATCTGTAAAGTTTTGAAATCACCATCTCTTCAATTTGCATATTTTAAATATCTCTCTTCATTCAAGATATAGAATTTTTGAAGCCATCATCTCTTCTAAATTGTAGATTTAAATACCCCATTAGTTTCTAACTTTAAGGTTGTGTTTCACTCGGAAATGCTTCGTTCCTTATAGAAACAGATAAGGTTAGGGTTAGGAGGAATACCTGTAGAATGTCGAGATGATGTGCGCGTACCGTAGAGAAAGATCAGGCTGACTGCGAAGAACTCCTTTTTGTCTTGGAAGGACTACCTGCAAATAAGAACACAAGACCACAAGATTTTGATTAGATAATAAATGAGGGAACTGCCTTGGGCCCAGGAAGTATGAAACTTCCTTTCGAAGGTGGTCAGTTCCCCTGCTAATATGAATTAACACAAAATACTGTAGAGTACCAATTAAATTGTTTCGTGGAACTGGGTAGGGAAAAGGCTGTTTTTCTTGGTTTTGATCAAAGGAACCGATGCCGGTTACCTATAACCGATGGCGGTCACTGATAACCGATACCGGTTGGTTCTAGGATCTTCTGGGCTGGTTGTGGTGTTTGTAATGGCTGGTTTTTGGATAGTATTGAGAAATGGGATGGTTAGAAGCTAAGGAATGATAGTTAGAGGCAATGGTACGTTAGATAATGGGTTCAGGAACGGATTTGGGAAGATTACAATTCCAAAAGCACAAGAAATGTTATAATGGAGGACATGCAAGATATAACTTACTGGTTTTTTGATGAAGGTGCAAGTTGATCTCCTTTGCTGCCAACTCTTCTGGTTTCTTTACTCGTCTCTGCTTGGTCAAGTGAAGTTCTGGACTCTGCTGATCGCTTTGGACTCTCCTTTGATTCAAAATCCTTCGACTGATCTCCAAAATGAAATTCCGATCCGTTGTTTTGGTTTGGGAAGCCCATTTACAGGGAACCGATGGCGGTTGCGTAACCGACGGCGGTCGAGTAGGAACCGGCATCGGTTAGGAAAAAGTAGGCTATTTTTAGTAAAATAGCCCACCTTCCCTGCTTTTCTCCCGAGAGATCAGTTGCGGGCTTGGTCAAGTGGCTAGAAGGTCGGCTTTGGGTGCGAGTAAGGAGGCATTAGTTATGGATGTGAGTCTAGACCAAGTCATGGGTCTTAATTAGGTTAGTTTAGGGTTAGGGCTAGGTCATGATGAGGTGGCAAAGTGAGGTGGCGGGTAAGGTGATGTGGATTTATCAATTACAAGGTAATTAATAAATAATTGTGTAAAGTTTAGGTAATGAGGTTAGGTTGCGAAATGGGATGCGGGTCACAAGGGGTCGTGAGACACGAATTTGGTGTCTACATTAGCCCCTTATTGTCGTGTAGCTTGTTCTGTAAAGCTGCGCGGACAATAATATGAAGTGGTTTCTCATGTTAAAGATATAGGTAATCCCCTCAAATCTATCACGAGATTGAGTGAACGGGAAATCGGGGATAGGGTTGATAAAGGGTATATGTGGTAGAGAGGATGGTAAGGTGATGGTGTAGGTCCAGGAAGCGAGGCGCATGTTGAAATGCAATAAGTACGACTAGGGTACATGATTTGGAGCAAACCAAAGCAATGTATATAGGCAAAGGTCGATAGTTTATCCAAACAAGGGTGATATAATCCTGGTATCCAAGGCATAGGAAGTAGCTCCGGGGGTATATAACAGGTAAGGTACAGGAACGTTTAGGCATGTTCGGCAGTACCAAATGGTTGGTTTGGTTGAGATAAACGTCACGGTCTAGGTCTAGGCAAAGTTGGTCGACAGATCAAGTCAAGGACCCTAATCATGCTAAAACACGAACAAGTGAGCTCGATTGAACACAAGGTACAGGATGGATGGATAAAATAAAACGTTGGTCGGGCCAAATAGGTAGGGCGAGGCCTTGGGTCGGGCCAAATAGGTAGGGCGAGGCCTTGGGTCGGGCCAAGTGGTAGGTTGAGGCCTTAGGTCGGGCCAAGTGGGTAGGGCGAGGCCTTGGGTCGGGCCAAATAGGTAGGGCGAGGCCTTGGGTCGGGCCAAATAAGTGGGGCGAGGCCTTGGGTCGGGCCAAATAAGTGGGGCGAGGCCTTGGGTCGGGCCAAATAGGTAGGTTGAGGCCTTGGGTCGGGCCAAATAGGTAGGGCGAGGCCTTGGGTCGGGCCAAATAGGTAGGTTGAGGCCTTGGGTCGGGCCAATTGGTAGGGCGAGGCCTTGGGTCGGGCCAAATAGGTAGGTTGAGGCCTTGGGTCGGGCCAATTGGTAGGGCGAGGCCTTGGGTCGGGCCAAATAGGTAGGTTGAGGCCTTGGGTCGGGCCAATTGATAGGGCGAGGCCTTGGGTCGGGCCAAATAAGTGGGGCGAGGCCTTGGGTCGGGCCAAATAAGTGGGGTGAGGCCTTGGGTCGGGCCAAATAGGTAGGTTGAGGCCTTGGGTCGGGCCAATTGGTAGGGCGAGGCCTTGGGTTGGGCCGGACCAGGGAACAAATGTTGTGCAACAAAGGTGGACAGAGGCGATATTGGTGAAAAAGAGGCAAGGAGTAAGGAACGGCAAAGAATGGGGTAAAAGAGGTATCAAACCGACGTCGATTCATCATGACCGATATCGGTTAAGGGACCGATACCGGTTTCCTAGGGCAAAAGGAAACCGACATCGGTTTAAGACGAAAAACCTATAAAAAGAAATATACGGCCTGTCATTGTCACTTTTGTTTTTTGTAATCCAAATTTTGACTTGTCTGACGTGGAGAGTTGATTTGGAGGGGTATTGAGTGAGGTGGAGCTATTTGATTGGCGGAGAGAGTTGATAGTGGGCCCGAATAGTTGAGGAGGCGGCAGGTGATTGGCCGGGGACCCAGCAGATCAGGATTGGAGCCATGCACGCAGCGAGGAGGAGGCTGGAGGGGCTGGACCAGGTGGACCAGGAGGATCGGGGAGGGGTGAATTTAGGTAATTTGGTATGGGAGAGAGTGACAGTTGCGGATATCTGTTGGAGGCCCTACGGGAACTATATGGTAACCGAAATCATAGCTGAGGAGTTGAGAGGTGTAGAGCGATTGAGGTGGATCGCGGGGCACAGGCCAGGTGAATATGAGAGGATTCCTATAGATCGCGTGCGGCGACAATTTGGATTTGTGCAGGACATACCACAGGCTTATAGACCATATATGAGGATCGATGCCGAGGCAGCATTCTCACCACCCCGGCCAACACCTCCAGAAGGGCCTGAGGAGATAGCAGCCGATCGCAGGGTAATGGATGTAGGAATGACAGAGGCCTATAGATTATGGTGGGTAGCAGAACTGCGAGGTGTACGTGAGCGCCCTGACACAGTGGTGATTACAGCAGAGAGGGATCGTCTGCAGCGTTTGGTTCAGCAGCTCCAAACGCAGGTGAATGAGACAAGAGGATTGTTAGTGGTTGCGGAGTCACGGGCGGCGAGACTAGAGGCTGGAGTTCTCCATGCGAGAGGGCGTATTCATATGTTACAGGAGAGATTGGCAGATCAGTGGGCGGTACCAATAGCCGCGGTACCTTTGAGGACAGAGAGGCCCGGCGAGAGGGGTCGACGATCACGATCATCACCTAGTTCGGGATGAGTTGTGATGGTCTGAGTATATGTTAGCGAGGTATAAGAATAAGGATGCCGACCTGCGTGTCGATGATAGAGAAGATGTATTTGTTTAACATCTAAATAAAACTGAATATGTATGTTGATTTGAGTTATGATAATAATAAGATTGTCGGTGTTTTGATTTTCGGTGTTTCGAAAAAGGATAAAGAGAAATGTGATTAAAATAAAAATACACAAAAATATTTATATTCACCACACAAGATAGGTTATGGTAGGGGATGGTCGAGCTAACCTTGGGAGACCCCATGTCTCCGAAGTGCTGCCTACATAGCCCATTGCACAAAGCAAGGAAGGGCCTCAGACCGATGTAGTTCTCCCTTAGGATCAGGGAGGGGTGAATTTAGGCAATTTGGTATGGTTTAGGCAATTGGTTGGTTGGTAAAAAAAATTAAGATTGGTACAGGTAAGGTTGATGGTGTTGGTAATGAATTGGTGATGTTGTAAAAGGTATAAGGGAAGTGAAAGTTAGCCTACCCAAGTAGTAGGGAATCGTGTCCTGATTAAGGTCAACACACAATCCTAGATGCGAGGCAAAGTAGAAAGAGTGCTCCGTAGGTGAAAAGAGCTAAACAAACCACACAACGTGGAACGAGCTTGGAGCCCTAGGTACCGTGCATAGACGAGAAGTCAATAGGTGAAAAGAGTTGTGTGATCACAACCTATCAGGTGTACGTTACGTCCCTTGAGTTGAAACAAATGGTGAGGTGAGGTGGATGATATAGCTGAGGTACGGAGAACTTATTACAAAGTGAGTGTTTTGACGGAAGAGAACCTACCCTAAATAGACAAGTCCATGACTCAAAAGTCCTTTTGAATGAGGCTTTTATTTTATTGAATGTAGACTGATCGATGCGGGAAGTCTACAAGGGATATTGATTGTATTATTCTTGAGGTCTTCACGAAGCTGATCGATGCGAGAAGCTTCTGCTAGAGGCTGACTGTGTATAGCTGTCCTTCGAGGGAGCAGTCTATTTATAGTAGCAGATATGATTTTAGTGCATAGCTGTCCTTCAGGGGAGCAGTCTATAGAGAATAGCAGCAATAATTTGGCATATAGCTGTCCTTCGAGGGAGCAGTCTATATTTAATTTAGATGACTAGATGTTCTTTTTAGCATGAAGCATCTAGGCTTGTAGGAAGTTTGACTCAAGAAAATCCCATAAGAATACGGCTTATTTTAATACGTTGAAGTCATGGACTAGACTAAAAAGGGGAAGGCATCATCAAGGGGAGGTGAGAATCAAACTATGTGAGCTTGATTGTTATTATGAGGTGTAGGAAACAGAGTGTATGTAGTGGTAAGTGAGCTCGGGACGGCGGCGGTAGATAAGAAGTGATATAACACTAATTTCAACAAGATATAATGGTCGAAGATGCAAGGCATTAAGGGGTTCGAGCTCAGTTTACCATTAAGCGAAGCTAAATAATAAGTACCCAGATCCATAGGTGTGAGTGATTATATAAGGCCCAATCCAATTGGGAGCAAATTTTCCACGTTTGCTCTTTTCCAGGTTTGGTTACATGTTGATTCTCTTTGAGGACAAGATCACCAACCTTAAAGGTACGCTCATGAAGTCGCTTATCATAAGCACGTTTAATGTGTTTTTGATAGATTTGAAGGTGATCAAGAGTCAGTAAGACGGCGTTCGTCAAGAAGCTCCAATTGGGCTAACCGCTCTTGGCGCGTAAATCATCGTTGGTGAGAATATCCCGAAGAGATATTCTAAGGAGGGTATTTGTATTTCGAGAGGCAAAATAGCCTCGGTACCGTATACCAAAGAAAAGGTGTGGCATTAGTAGAGGTACGAATGCTTGATGCTAGATATAAGCCCAAAGGGCAAAGGGAATGTGATCGTGCCAATTTCTTCCGGATTCATTGACAACTTTCATGAGGATTTTGGTTAGTGTTTTATTAGAGGACTCGGCTTTCCATTGGCTTGTGGATAGTAGGGTGATGAGAAGCTAAGTTTGATACCAAATTTGTCGCAAAGGTCTTGCAACAACTTGTTTTTGAAAGATTTTCCATTATCTGTTATCAGGCGATGAGGAACACCAAAACGACAGATAATGTGGTGGTTAATGAACTCGACAATTTTTTATTTTTTGATTGAAATGAGTGGAATAGCCTCCACCCATTTTGTGTAATATTCTCGTCATTGTGATTATCCAACGGTGACGTTGTGAAGAGGTCGGGTGAATCTCACCAATAAGGTCTAAACCCCATTGTGAGAAGGGCCAAAGATCTCGAGCGACCTGGAGCGGGTGGCTAGGAGTATGTTGAAGGTTGGCATGTTGTTGACACATAACAAAACACTTAACATATTCGTAGTAGTCGTTATTGAGTAGGCCAATAATAACCAAGGCGAAGGATTCGTTTGGCCACGCAGCAAGGCCGCTAAAATGTCCACCACAAATACCGTCATGGACTCGTTGGATGGTATGAGTGGCCTCCGCGCGCCAGATTAGGCAAATGAAGGAGGATGCCATCAAAGCCACGTTTATAGAGGAGTCCCCCCATGACAACATAACGTGAAACACTTTTAAGAAAAGCACGTTTTCCGTTACTAGTAAGGTCAGGTGGGAGGACAGAGATTGTAAGGTAGTCGTGAAATTGGTGATACCAAGTATCCTGCGAACTAGCAGACACATTATTTATCATACAAACAACCGGGGCTGAGTAAGATGGGGCAAAAAGTTGTTGGACCACAACGAATAATTCAGAGTCAGTTGGTGCGGCGGGAATTTGCGAGGCTAGGCAAGCCATAGTGTCCGCAAATTTGTTAGTGGAGCGTGGAATGGTTTGTATAGAATAGTGAGTAAATAAGGCTAGAAGTGAATCCACGTAGTGTTTGTATTTTTGAAGTTCCTCGTTTTTGCATTGGTAGACACCCATAACTTGATTGACTACCAATTGAGAGTCACCAAAAATGTTGATAGATTTGATACCTAAGTGCAGCGCAACCTGGAGACCCAGAACAAGGGCCTCGTATTCCATTGTATTATTAGTGCAAGGGAAATCGAGTCGGAATGAAAGAGGCATAGGCTCAGCGTCGAGAGGAATAAGAACAACGCCAGCTCCTCCGCCACGATGGCATTTGGAGCCATCGAAGAAGAGGGTCATTGGGTACGACTCCTCTGTGAGGGAAAGAGTAGCGATGAGTTCGTCGGGAAATGTGAAATTGGTAAATTGTTCCCCAGGTAAAGGGGCCTCCGCAAGTTGGTCTGCAAGAGTTTGTCCTTTGATTGACTTCTGTTGTACGAATTCAAGGTCAAGGTCAGCGAGGAGCATAAGCCATCGAGCGATACGTTGGTTTAGATGCGGTTTGGCGTACATATAATGAATGGGGTCCGTGTTGGTGATGACAAAAGTTTTGTGATTCAGGAGGTAATGTCGGAGTTTGGTGGCGACAAATGATAGGGCAAGACACAATTTTTCTACATGTGTATACCTAGTCTCATAATCCACGAGGGTACGACTTATATAATAAAGGGCTGTTCGCGTAAATCTTTGAATCCCGATGTGCGAGCATAGCACCTATAGCATGGTCAGTGGTGGAAAGATAAAGGTAGAAAGGGCGGTCGTCCTGGGGTGGGATAAGCACGGGTGGATGCAAGAGATAGGATTTGAGAGCTTCGAAGGCTTGGTGACACTCCTCACTCCATTAAAAGGCAATGTCCTTTTTAAGAAGGTGATGAAAAGGTTGACACCGATCCGAGAGTTGGGAGATGAAACGTTGGATAGATTGGAGCTTACCTTGTAAACTACGCAATTGTTTGAGATTTTTGGGTGGGGGCATTTTTAGGATAGCTTTGACTTTAGATGGATCGACCTCAATGCCACGCAAAGAGACGATAAAGCAAAGAAGTTTTCCCGAAAGAACACCAAAGACACATTTCTTTGGTTGAAGGCGGACAGAATATTGTAACAGGCGATCAAAAATAATGGTTAAAACATCGAGATGTTCACTATGATGTTTAGACTTGCCGAGAAGATCATCGACATAATCTTCAAGGATAGTGTGCATAATGTCATGAAAAATGTAGGTCATAGCCCGCTGATAGGTAGCACCAGCATTCTTAAGGCCAAATGGCATGACACGATAACAGAAGGTTCCCCAAGGAGTTATGAAGGCAGTTTTATGTTGATCGGCAGGGGCAACCAAAATTTGGTTGTATCCTGAAAAGCCATCCATGAGAGAGAGCATCTCATGACCTGCAGTTAGATCAACAAGTTGGTCAATGCTAGGTAAGGGGAAGTCATCCTTGGGGCAAGCGAGATTAAGATCTCAGAAATCCGTGCATATCCGAAGTCCCCCTGTCACTTTAGTGACAGGTACGATGTTAGAAATCCATTGAGGGTAGTCGATAGGCAGGATGAAGGAAACAGAAAGGAGTCATTGGAGCTCCTCTTTGACCAAGAGAGCAATGCGTGGATGCATTTTTCTCAATTTCTGTTTAATTGGCTTGGAATCGGGTTTCAGGGTGATGTTATGGACAGCAATGTCAGGATCAATTCCTGGCATGTCAGCGTAGGACCAAGCGAAAGCTTGGTTGCGAGCATGGAGAAAGGTAGTAAAGGCGGCTTGTTCTGATGTGTTAAGGGATTGTCCAATCTTCACAATGTGAGGATCCTCCTCCATGTGGATGTTGATTTCTATGGTAGATTCGTTCAGCATGGTTTGGGTTTCAGATGGTAAGGCTCGTTGAATATAAGAATCATCCGCGCCAAGGTAAGTGAGGATGGATTCGTCATCCTGACACTCAACAACATTAATCAAAGGTGAATCCTCTTCGATCATGTCTGGATAAAGAAGGGGCAAAGAAGATGGGTCGTCATTATCGCGTTGATAAGTGAGAGGACCTATGAAGATAGCATTTATGAAAAAAAAAAAAGTTAGGAGGGATGGATTCAGGGTCTATAGATTCTGTGGGTGATGATGGCAAAGTGGGTGATGATGGTTTGGTAGGGGCGACGTCTTCTTCTTCCAGGATACAGCTGACAGGAGGTGTCTCCTGTGTAGGTGTTTCGGGAAAACCGAGACCACTGTGATCATTATGTTTACGGGTAGTCACGGGAATGAGTGTATGTTGGCCTTGTTCGTAAAGGCCAAAACCAAAGCCTTTCCACGCACAGCGAGTCAAGAAGGTGAGGGCGAAACAACGATTTGTCAAGTATTGAAAATCGGATTGGAAGGGAACCACACCAAGAGGAGGTTCAGGGGTAATGGAGGATGCGTCAACACCCCCATACGTTAGGTTAGTGTGGAAATGGGGTGGTCCGTAAGAGATTATCTCCCCCACGCGACGGTCGTAGGTGGGATGTGCATGTAATTGTCCGTACTCCTGCGGGGTAGGGAAAGAACTAACGTTATATAGGCGGTACTCCCCCAGCGTAAGGCGCTGAAAAACATCTACTAAGGGGTCGGTGGTTGGAATGTTAGCTGCGGGAAGGGAAGTGGTTTTTGCGATGGTGGTTTCATCAGTTGAAGGCGTAGGCGCGGTTGAGGTGGATGGTTGAGGTACATTTGAAGAGGATGGTTGGGTTGGATGTATGGGTGTCTTGATTGGTATAAGCACATCGTTAGGGCGGTATAACATATTGTAGATTTTAAAGGGGGAGGGTCAGCTTTTAAGGTGTAGGACTTCCCTCGTACTCAAATTTTATGCATCTATGTAATGTTGAGGAACACATCCCATGGCTCGGATCCAAGGACGACCTAGCAATATATTATATCGAACTCTCCCTCCAAGACATAGAAGAGTTCGGGTAAAGTACGTGGTCCTACCCGAATGTTGAGGATCACAAGTGCCTAAGGTAGAAGTAATAGCGTCATTGAATGATCGCAACATGATGGGGTTGGCACACATGCAACTAGAAGGGATATTCATTTGTTGGAAGGCTTTTTAAGAGATGATGTTTAGGCTAGCGCCCCGTCAATCATAACCCACGTACTCGAATGTCTCGGACGTAAGCGGAAATGAAAAGAGCAAGGTCGATCTTCTCGTACCAAATTCAACAATTTCGTCTTCGAGAAACCGATCGCAGTAGCTTGTTGTACGAGAGAGATGAAGTGGTTGGGGAAGTGGGTTGTTTGGTGAGAGAAGCAACGTGATTGGGTGTTAGCATGGAGGCGAAGGTAGGGTTTCATTAGGTAAAACCTCTATCCTTGAAGGATCTCAACGAGAGATTGTCGATGAGATTCGGAAGTCCAATGAGATCATACTGAGTTTCATTTTTATGGGCTATTGGTGAAGCCGTTTAATCATATTTCGGTGGGCAATGCCATTAGAGACGGATAGGCGGGTCATGCGAATGACCACTTTAGGTGGTGGTGCAATCGGGATGTTTAACGGAGAAAGAGATGCCGCATGTGTGTTTTCTTTTGCTTTCCCATTGTTTTTACGCCTCGAGTAATGACACTAATCATATTAATCTCGTAGACTGAGATGAGGAAGATGGTTGGGATAACTCATGGTCTTCAAGAGGTGGGGTTGTAATAATGATAGATTTTGGTGAGGCGGGGACAGATGGTATAGGAGAGGAATGAAAACTAAAGGTCTCTCCTTCGTAAGTTGTCTTTCTTAATCTTTCTATCCGGGAGAGGTGACTGACGAAGGATGGTTTTTAGAGCTTTGCATCCCTCCACATCATGTCCTGGTGTGCGGTGATAAGTGCAGATTTTAGACTCATCGTAACCCATGGGTCGGGGTTTAGACGGGTCATAAGGTCTAAGTGGAGGTAGGGAAATGGTCGCATTCTCCACCACCATAGCTAGGATTTTGGCGTAAGATCCTTTGAGTGGGTCAAAATCGGAAGAGGATGAGGGTATTGGTTGTGCGGGTTTTGGTAATGTTTGGGCGTGGTTGGTTTGCACGGGTGGTGGTTTAGCCGAGAGGTGTTGATACGTGGTTTTCACTAAACGTGATTTCTTTGGCACAGAAGCTATGTTGGATGATGAGGCCGCAGATGATGTGGTATCCGAAAACAACCACGGGGAAATAGGAGTGACCAAAAACAAATCTTTTGATGATGGAATTTGTTTAGGGTTGATAGGTGGACAGGATACGCGGAGTGATGGTGTTCTTATACCTGGAATTTCTATATAGGTGCGGAAGGCGTAGGTTGTTTTGAAGAAAACGCAGGAGGTATGATATATTGATGTAAGGTAGAGGGATGGGGTCCCAATATGGAAGGTAGGTATGACGATGATGGTTTTGATTGTGATAGGGGCACGGATTGAGTTTGTCTCCTAGGTGGCGGGACGGATTTATTTTTGGATAGATCGAGTCGCTTAGGCGAGTGCGTTAGGCCGGGCATTGGTGAGGTTCCAAGCGTAGGGAAGATCTGGTTAAGTTGATAGAAGTGGACGGGGCATTTGGTAGAGGTGAGGGGGGTGAAGGTGAGAACAGGGGCATTTTAAGCTTCTGTAAACACTTCGGGTATATGGTGGAGACATCAGGATCAGTCATTTGCATTTGAGTAGAAAAAGGGGTACTCAAACGTTCCCATAGGTAACTCTGTGTCATCTTCCGTGGAATGATAGTCTCTAGGTGTGATTTGTAATTTTTATATGGAAGAAAGGTGGGTTGTAATTCCAGTCCACTGCGGGTGTGATACAAGGGGTAGATGAGGCGCTGTATCAATAGATGTTAAGAGGTCAATAGGTCACTGAAAATATTTAGGCGATGAAGAACTAATAGGTAAGAGGGCGTGTTTGAGGGGGTCCGTTATGGTTAAAGAAGTTAGTGATGTCGGTGTAAGAAGTTTCTCGTCTAAAGGTGACAAAAGGAGTGGCGAGCTCTCCTCTTGTCAGCGGCAAAGAGAGCGGTAGAAGGGGACGTTTGGGAAATAGCTAAATTAGATAACATCCGCTCACACCTTGTAGGGATGTGGTGTAAGAAGACTTGTCGATGAGAAGAGAAGTCCGGCGCTTAACTCTTCTATGGGTAAAGGAATGATTTCACTTTGGCTTGATGGTGGTGAAGGAGGTTCGACTCTGTGTTGGTGGAGAGGCTTGATTTAAAAATTTTCAATAGAGGCTTTTGGCCGAGAATCGAAGACTGCATGGGATCTCATGAACACTCTCCTCGCTAAGATATCTTGGTTTACGTTCTTTGTTGACGAGTGATTCGGGAATGGCTTGTTGAAAATTTTCAGATTTCGGTTAGCAGGGGCGTTAGGATTATCGAGGGTTATATCCCCTGCGTTAACCATTTCCTGCACTATGTTTTTCAACATCTTGCAATTTTCATGACTATGTCCTTTTACGCGGTGAAAGTTACAAAAGTCATTTTTTTGTATCAGGAAGGTATTGCGCGGGTGGAGTCAAACCCAGAGTGAGGTTTAACAGGGGGCAAGGTGATAGCCCCAGCTTTGAGCAATTTCTCTAGGATGACGCCATAAGTTTCTCCCAAGGGAGTGTAATTGGTGGGCTCAGCTTTGTATTTATAGGTGGTTTTTGGTGGAGTATTGGACGGTGGTTGGGATTTGACCATCACCGCGTGGACAGCTCCTTTTGATTTAGAAGAGGTTGACGCGTGAGGAGTGGTGGTATTTGGTTTATTGGTAGAATCAGGAGTTCGGAAAGTGGAGTTCTTGTTGCGCAACCGCAATTTCTCTTCCTCTAAGGCTCGAATTTCTAATTTTCGAGCCATAGTAAAGGCCTCGTCGAATGTACGGAAAGTTTGAATTTGGAGGGTAGGGGAGATGTGCTTAGCGCAGCCCGCGTAAAGAGTTCGATAAGTTCGGTTTGAGGCAAGGCATACGTAAGTTGGTTGATAAGGCCCCGCCATCGTCCAACGAAATCTGCGATAGATTCATCTTCGAATTGTCGGATGGCATAGAGGTCAGTGATAGATACTTTCTTGGCAATGTTAATGGAGAAATGATCCAAGAAAGATTGGGCTAGTTGGTTAAAAGAGAAGATTGAGTCTTTGGGTTAAAGCAATCGTACCACTCCAAGCGAGCCCCGATAAGGACATGGGAAAGGTGCGGAGTAACAAGGCATCATCATGGGCAATCAAATAACAAGCATGTCTAAATGATCGCAAGTGTTGTTGAGGATCCTCTTTACTGTTAAAACGAGTAAACTTTGGCAACTCCCATTGAGGCGGATAAGAATGAAGGGGGACAGAAGGTGAATGGGCTCCCGACAAACTTGCTCGTATGTCAGGCGCTACGACTTCCAAAAACTAAGCCTCCAGGTTTTGCATTTTGTCCATCATTTGCTTGATGAAATCTGTGGTTGGATGAGATGATGGTGCCACAGAATAGGGGTGTCCCATATAAGGTGTTGAGGTCACTGGATACGTATACGGGAATGAAAAGGTAGGCGGAGCTTGAGAAGGAAAGCTCGTTTGAATAGGTGGCAGAGAGTAAGTCATGAATGGAGTGGTCTGAAAGAGAGATGAGATAGGGGCAGTTGGTGGTAGCGATACGTGGGGTCCAAGATTAACAAAAGGAAAGCTAATCGGGGTCGTATGAACCTCTGCCGCTGTCGGATTGGGAGACGGGGCTAGCGATGCAGGAAGTAAGGTATTGTTATCAGGAGGAGTAGGAGCTAAATGAGCAGCTATACTAATAGGCATGCCCATAAGGAGCTGACCATCAGGCGTACGGTCAGGGGTATGAGACAAATAGTATTGTACAGCGCTGGGATTAGCATCCAGAAATTTGGCAAAGTCCTTGTCTCCTACAGGAATTTGGGGGATCTCACTGGTGTCCGTAGGGTTTCCTATAGAATGTGAAGGGGGTGATTCAGGCAAAGAAACAGAGCAAGCGTGTGAAACCATGGCGGCGGCTTGCTTCCGAGTGATGACAACCATAGACCAGAACACACAGGAAAGTTTCAATCTATCAAGGACAAAAACAACCTCAGAATGGTGAATTTGGCAAGTTCTTTGGTTTGTCGTAAGTGAGAGAGACGAATCGATATCGGTTTGGTAACCGGTGTCGGTCACAGGGCAAACGACGTCGGTCCCCTAACCGATGCCGGTGTCAAAAATCTAGAATAAGAAGATACAAAGGGGTTGCTAATTTGATTTTTAGCAACGTTGAGTAGTTTAGCAACTTATTGATCACAGAAGACAAAGTATGACAGAGAAAACAGGATTTGAAAACAAGCAAGAGGCACACGCAAATGCAGAGATTAACCTTAGGGTTAATTTTAATTATTGTGGGCTTATGCCTTTAGACGTAGAATGATGTCAGAATCCTAAACAAGAGACTTAGGGGAAATGTCAAGTTGTTTTGGCTTATAAGGTTACCTCAATCGGGCGGAGGAATACCGCGGAAAAAAGGGGGGATGTTTGAGCTGTTGTGTTAATTGTGAAGTGATTCGGTACGTGTTGTGCAGTGAAACTAAGGTTAATTTCCTGTCAATACCGTGGATATCACCCCCACGTGTACGACCTGTTACTTAATCTATGTTCACTAGAATTGAAAAACAACAGGCAGGAATGCAATGCATGTGTTTTAAAACCCAAATCGAAAGTGATATTCGATGAAGCAAAAGAGATGACTTTTACTAATGCAAGATGCAAAAACAAAGCAAGTTCTTTTACCAGAATAATAAAATACCTGTGAATATCTCTAGAAGAAGAAAACACAAGTATGCTCCCTATAATAAAAGCAAGCAAGAAATAAAGAAAAACCCAAAATGGGTCCCACCGTGCGTGCCAAAATGTTTCACTCGGAAATGCTTCGTTCCTTATAGAAACAGATAAGGTTAGGGTTAGGAGGAATACCTGTAGAATGTCGAGATGATGTGCGCGTACCGTAGAGAAAGATCAGGCTGACTGCGAAGAACTCCTTTTTGTCTTGGAAGGACTACTCGCAAATAAGAACACAAGACCACAAGATTTTGATTAGATAATAAATGAGGGAATCGCTTGGGCCTGTGAAGTATGAAACTTCCTTTCGAAGGTGGTCGGTTCCCGCTAATATATGAATTAACACAAAATCCGTAGAGTACCAATTAAATTGTTTCGTGGAACCGGGTAGGGAAAAGGCAAGTTTTTCTTGGTTTTGATCAAAGGAACCGATGCCGGTTACCTATAACCGATGGCGGTCACTGATAACCGATACCGGTTGGTTCTAGGATCTTCTGGGCTGGTTGTGGTGTTTGTAATGGCTGGTTTTTGGATAGTATTGAGAAATGGGATGGTTAGAAGCTAAGGAATGATAGTTAGAGGCAATGGTACGTTAGATAATGGGTTCAGGAACGGATTTGGGAAGATTACAATTCCAAAAGCACAAGAAATGTTATAATGGAGGACATGCAAGATATAACTTACTGGTTTTTTGATGAAGGTGCAAGTTGATCTCCTTTGCTGCCAACTCTTCTGGTTTCTTTACTCGTCTCTGCTTGGTCAAGTGAAGTTCTGGACTCTGCTGATCGCTTTGGACTCTCCTTTGATTAAAAATCCTTCGACTGATCTCCAAAATGAAATTCCGATCCGTTGTTTTGGTTTGGGAAGCCCATTTACAGGGAACCGATGGCGGTTGCGTAACCGACGGCGGTCGAGTAGGAACCGGCATCGGTTAGGAAAAAGTAGGCTATTTTTAGTAAAATAGCCCACCTTCCCTGCTTTTCTCCCGAGAGATCAGTTGCGGGCTTGGTCAAGTGGCTAGAAGGTCGGCTTTGGGTGCGAGTAAGGAGGCATTAGTTATGGATGTGAGTCTAGACCAAGTCATGGGTCTTAATTAGGTTAGTTTAGGGTTAGGGCTAGGTCATGATGAGGTGGCAAAGTGAGGTGGCGGGTAAGGTGATGTGGATTTATCAATTACAAGGTAATTAATAAATAATTGTGTAAAGTTTAGGTAATGAGGTTAGGTTGCGAAATGGGATGCGGGTCACAAGGGGTCGTGAGACACGAATTTGGTGTCTACAGTTGAAACTCCAATAGTATAAATGTTTTGCACTATAAAAATTATTACATGTGAGAACAACACCGAGAATAGAAGGAAAATTGAGTAAATAGCTCGGGGTTATGCATGAAATGGAGTCTAGAATAGGAAAAGACAATGGAAATGTCAATAAAGAGTCTTCCAAATCCACACAAATCATAGCGAAAGAGGAATGAGGATGAGGTTAAATCTCTTATTCAATCAAGGGCATATTTAGATCACCTATTCACCCAAACATATGGTAATAAAAATTCTTAGCGTAACCATCACATATATTTGTAAGGGCGCACGGTCAACCAATCAATGATAAATTCCCCCAAATAGTGGTAAACAACCCATTGGTTATTTGACCGATCAACTTTGTAAAGACATGTGATGTATAGGATTTTCTAATAAAAACTATATCGACACAAAATCACCCTCCATCTGTGATAAAATGTGTTATGTATGTGTGAAAGAATTGTGCAAATGTGTGAAATCAAATGGAAAAATCTAAAACACACTCTACAGAGAGCGAAGGATGTAGGAAAACCAATTGAACATTGTCACAATTACTACGAAGTGTAAGAAAACAATTGTAAAAAATATTCCATCAACTGTGTTGGATGTCGAGACGGTTTTAAAGCATTGATTTTTGTTAAAAGGATAAAAAGTGGTTGTTGGATTTACATTTTTGAAAGGGAATTGTCAAATTTTTCTTGTCATGTTTATAATTGGGTAACACCTATTGGTGTAATTAGAAAAGTATTAGTCAATCTATTGATATTATGATTTTTCAGGGGTAAAATATACAAACTCGATTTATAGAAATTATAATTCTCATTTTTACAAATACAAAAATATACTCAAATCTATTTATCTCATGGTTTATCGCTATATTATGATTGGTGGGACAAGTTTAAGGTGAATTTTTATTTTAATATATTTTAATTAACTCATTATAACACACATCTCATGGCATACCTTTCACATCATTTTTATTGAAATTTATATTTTCTAGTAATGATACATAAAAATACAATACCAATTATATTAAAAATAAGTGAAATGGAATCACACCCCAAAATGTTGTCAAATAGAGCTATATAAGTCAAGAGGAAAAAAAAATCACAAGTAAAATTTTGATATGATTACACTCAATTTATAAAAAGCTTTTTAACTACAAAAATTAACAAGGAAAAACACCAAGGCACGTAATATTAGACAATAATAAAAACTATGGAAATTGGTGGAGATAGAGGGAGAGGACTATCATGATTTCCATTGCAGCAACAACTACTAATGGGATGATATTTCATGTCAAGTATGGGCTCATGGCCATCATTATCATTTTTATTTTTCTTCATCACCCTATTTGGTAGGGAAACTTTCCTTGAGAAGGTGGTACACATGGGCCACACTGCCGCCACCACCACCACCAATTCTATCAAATACACCATTGTTACTTACCTCTATCAAGTGAATGTCATCCCGAGAAAATAGAAAATATTCATTGATTTATTGAGTGGTAATGCCATTTATATCCCTATCCATGACCTTGAGAAGGTGAGAATTGAATGGGGAGTTATAAGGAACTCGGCCGACAACAAAAGGGTGTAGACACTCAATGATAACGTATCCTTTAATAATGAAACATTTGGGTATGTTACTTTGTTAAGACAAATGATCATATTATAAGTCTAATTAGTTGATCTCTCTAGCTATTTCTTGACTTGATCATCTCTAAAATCTATTATGTCATTCATTCAAGAATTATTAACTAATCAAAGCAATAAATTATCACTTTGCATCTTTCTAGAATTCTTGATTTTACATTATTGTCAACTTAGGAAAAATCTATAGTTTGGTATATAGTGGAATATGATCTTAGATGAACTGTGTGATCCTACCCTCTTTCATCTTCCGACTCTAATTTTAATTTGAATATCTTAAGTGCATCATTTTATCTTCCTAAGGTCAACCTTATCAAAATATTTAACCTAAGGAAGGTTATCTAAGAAATTCAATATAACTTCATTACTCACCTAACACTTTCATAAGATCCTATTGAAAATATCAATACAAAATCACCTAAGGCTCTCCTAAATATTCCAAAAGTAGTTGCACATCACTTAGAACAACCACTACTATAGGTTTGAAGCACTCAACCAAGTCAAAAGGTAGATAGAATCCTCCATTTCCCAACATGCAAAGGTCTTAGAGCCATGTCTTAACAAGAAAAAGTCACTCTAAGTATTTTTAAAGGTATTCAAGGGAAAAAATGTTTATTCTAATAGTTGAAGCTATTAGTGAAGCTTTTTATTCCCATCCATGGTTTGTATTCCATTTCATGTTTTTTCTATACGTGTAATTAGATTACTTAGGTGTCAATGGGATATATCGAGTTACACTTCTCTACCTTTTAAGTGGTGGTTACACTTCCCCACTTCCTATTTATACACCTCTTGTAAAGCTATTTTACTATGCATTTAGTATACAAGCAATATTTTGGCTCATGTTTGGTTTCTCTCTCTTGCAACATTACTCTCTTTGTGTATTTATCAATGCCCTATCTTGGCCCATAATATCATAGAAGCACACCACATAAAACTAATACCATGTTGGGTACATTCTCTACTCTATTTTTTCCAACTATCTTTGTGTCAAGAGACACAAGAGAACTCTTAGGGGCTAGATTAGATCACATACTTACACATACACCTAAGAGAACTACATGAGGATTAATCTCACCGAAAGGTATGTATTGCAGCACTTGGTTTTATTTGATAGGAATTGACTACCAAGGGTATTCTATCCTCACCACACACTCATTTATACTTTTTTATCTAATGCTTTAATGAAGGATATTACAACTATCTAGGGTTTCCACTTGTTGTGGGTCATTGTAGGTTATGTTGAGCTTGTGTGAATAAAAGTCACATAAAACAACATATATTTCCATATGAGTTAAGGGAAAAGAAAGTTATAAAACCTCACTGCAAAAAGGTCCAAGATTGCATATTATAATTCATGATTGTGCAAAAGAGGTCAAATTCATACATTAGTTGTCTTAGACATGAGTGATTTCCAATTATAAAATTAGAGACAAAACACCTATAAGATCAAAACAACCTTTTTATCCAATTTGCACCCGTGACCCGAGTCATCCCTACACCACTCTAAACAACTAATTTTTCATCTTCCTTGCGTATTTGAGATATCATTATATCATTTATCATTATTACAAGTATTAATGTGTTATTCTAATTATGCATGGTTGATTGTAAATTAATTAATTCATAAAAGGCCTCAGAACAAACCCTTACATCTTGTATATTTTTTTACATATCACATATCTCATATATATTTTTAGGGTGTAAAATTTTTGTTAACTTGAATCTTGATCAAATATGTTTCTTTGTTAAACCCTAGTTCCTCTTGGATTCCTTATTCCTATCTAGTTTTACATATTCCGATCTTATAGGGCTTGTATGGCCATATTTGGTGTATGATTATTTTCTTTTCTCTTGTGTAGATTCTTATGGCACTATCATGCCTTGTTTTGATGATCATATTGCGTCATTCCTTGAGTTCAATTAAATCCATCCCATATGTAAATACATTCTCTATGAATTATTTCTAGGCACACAAATCCATCTTGCTACACCTCTTGATACCATAACTTCCATTCTCAACAATTTGAATTTCTTTAACAAAGCTACAATTTTATCTTTTCTTGTTGTTAGAGATTCTTCCAATATAATCACAATGTATTTTAGTGAGTATATTCAAATTGATCCCACGTGCAATGATATAATTCATAAAAAATTCAAGATGCGAAGGTCCATCCTAACACATCCTTGCGTATATGTGGCATTTGTTCTCAAGGCAATTTTTTGTTTTACACTTGATATAATTCCTATTTATGGTTATAATTTTGATGATAATTCTAGAAACAATTCTAATTATATTGAACATGATAATAATGCTCTTCCTATTGCACATGATCATACATATTTATCTTCTATTGAAATGTAAATAACAATCAATACACTAGAAAACCATAATGTTGTATATAATGTTACACTAAAATGTGCAATTATTCATGACATAACTCTTTGTGATGCTTCTCTTATACATTATATCATGGATACTACTTACACTAAACACATTTCTTCTATGATGATAGAACACATTACTAATGTTTCTTATGATGTGTTTGTTTCTTATAATTCTATTGCAAATGATTTACATGTTCCTATTGATGATATGGCTTTCGATCCTCCGAGTGATATTCCACACATAGATCATAATGTTATACTTTCATCTATATCTAGTGTCTCATCTACATTGAATATACCTATTGTGGCTACATATTCAATGTATATATATTTGGGGCTAAACCATAATCCATAACTGATTTCATATTCCTCTCTTTACTCATTTCCTTATCAATATTCACTTCACTCTCACAAATAATGTTATCAACAATAACAACTATTCATCTAAATCTCAAAACCCTTGCTCGATACCAAAATGATGTAATCAAGAAACAAAAACAATATTCAAATCAACTATCACAAGGTTTCCAACAACCAAAACCGCATTACTCTGCCCGTGGAAGATCATACAAGGTTCATGATGTACTTAATTTGACTTGTAATACAAGAAATAGGCTAATTAACTCTTGGAAGGTTCTGAATGCATCCTCTTACTTTGTTTTTCATTCTCAAAATGAATCCATTCCATCAACTGAGATACTTATAATGCAAGTAATTCATCCTTCACTCACCTTTTCAACAACATTCACATCATCCTTCTTCACTTATTCACCCTTTTAAGTAATCCACTTTGGACACTTGATTCACTATTAGAAGCAACAAGTAAATGCATTCAAACCATGAAGAAAAAGTTCTTATCTTGTTAGACAAATTGTCCCTTTCCCCTTAAGAAAATGCATGCTTGGATCATATGTAGGTATAGGTTTCTAGGGGCGTATCTGAGACCTCACTAGCTCCATTATCATCTTCTTATCACCTTAGATGAGTGTCTAAAATTTGAAGGTTCCACTTCTTGTGTTTTGGCTCTAGAACCCTTAACTAGGTCATGAAGAAGAAAATGTCATGCATATATTTTATTTTAGGTCACTTCAAGATAAAAAGGAGTATATTTAAGAACCCAGTGAAGCCACTTGACCTATTATATAAGTTTCAGGGTTTGAGTCAATATTTAGAGGTTGGTTTCTTTGTAAAGTGGTCTCTAAAACTAGCCTTCCCAGATCGGTAAGGAAAATTCTCAATTCCATTGATGGGCTTTAAAAATTATTTCAAAATATCTAACTAGACTCATCTACAGTCATTTCTTACAAATCTCAAAGCATACCTTGAAGGTTTTAAGCTTCAATCTTCGAACCCTAGCTTGTCTTGACAATGTGTTACAGTGTAACTCGAGAAGGGTAAAATATTTGTATCTTTCTTCCTCGTTGTTATCAAACACTCAAAATTGACCCTATGGTCTGTAGCATCCTCCCCCTTGATTCTATCTTAATAGTAATTCATGACCATGTGCATAATCTCTTCAACCAAAAAAATGCATTCTCGCGATACACGTTAAAGATCGAGGCTCTTCACACTTTGGAAACTTATACACTTACCAGAAAATGAGTCTTCTTATTTGTTTAAATCACTTATTCCTTTGTTCAAGATAATTATTTAAAACCCTTATCTCTTGAGTATAATTTGAAGAAATCCTTCACTCACCGCAACCGACAAACACATTTTTTCGATTCGGGGTATTTCATTGAAACCCTACATGTAATAAGATCACTATCACATTGTTCTAACTCCTTATGTTTTGTTCACTAACTACTCTAATCACTCACTCAACTAATAAGAACTCTCATTCACATTTTGCAAGTTAGATTGGGCACAAGACTTCCACATTGTTTCCATAGTTCCTATCCCCTCAAGGTTTCATCAAACCAAACCCTAAGTATCAAGTAGTTTACCTTCATTATTCCTCGAACAACAAGGCCACTTACCTTACTTAATATGATTTGCATGGTCTATGAATCATGCCCCTACATCCTACAAAGTAATGATAAAAAAATCACAAGGTTAAAATGCACCTGAACCAACAAAGAGCATTGTACCAACATATAAATATTGAGCTTAAATTCTTATTGCATTCACAATGAGATCAAAATCCACTCGATATCAAAAATACCACACATGCACAACCATAAACACATAAATCATGTAAGAATATATTACAAACTAAGTTTTTCCTCCTTCAATATCTTCCTTGAAGCTTTGCCTTGATTCATATCTGGATAGGAATGAAAATTATAGTTACATTTTTGCAATATATAGTCTTTGCATCAACTTCTAACCGAATGCACACCCTTATCTACCTTGGTCATATGAGTGACTTTTGCTTTAACACTAAGTTGCTTAACTTAAAGACAAAATTCTTGACTTTTAAACTTATTTCATGAAAACAACAATAGCAAGCCAAAATTGGCCTCCACATTCAAATTTTACATTTTGGAGGGAAATGCTCTATTTGAATTTTGAAGAACCTAGACACCCACTAACACCTAAAAATGACTTAAATTGACCCCTAGAACTCATGACCATACCTGAAAAACAAAATTTAGATGTTGTCATCCTATGTACACTCTAGAGTTGATGCTCCTACATCAGTCTTCTCTCTTAAATGAGGTACTTTGGTTACTTTCTCTCTTTTTCTATATTTGGTTCAGATCATAAGAGCTAAACAAAAGAATCTTGATGCAACAATTTCCTCATTAATTATACATCCAATGAATTACATATATATATATATATATATATATATAGGAATTCTATGTACTACATATAATCTCTTTTTTCCCCCTAAAATTGCTTCAAAACTGTGTGTGTGTGTGTGTGTGTGTGTGTGTGTGTGTGTGTGTGTGTGTGTGTGTGTGTGTTATTGCTTTTGCTATAACTACACACTAAAATGGCAAGCTCATTCGTGTATATGAAAGGACCTTATTTACACCCGTAATATCTAACTCACAAACTTACTAATATTAAATTATACCCATCCAAATACTAATGTAACACTAATAAAAATATTTGTAACATTCCCCCTCTTAGTGAGAACATGGGGAAGAACCATGTACCATTTGAATCGGGAAAAAAATCATATGGAAATGCATAGTTTTAGGTCTACATACAACTATCTAGATCTGATTGCATATGACCACCTACATACAAGAACTTATCCCACTTCCACTTCTAGTGAACATATCACTGGTCAACCATATTCCAACAGTTATGATAGTTATAGGGTCTCTGTGAGCTTAGTTTCTCTCCTATACAATTGTTTACACCATCTATAATATGCACATTCCCTCTTTTCAAACTTAACATGGAATGATTACAATGTTTTATTTTTACACACACCACACAACTAAAATAATAGAAAAATGGAAATTTGAGTACTATGTCCTCATCACATTTGTAACCATTGTTGATGATCACTCCTATGTGACAAAATTCCCCAAAAGGAAATGAAAAGAAAATAATTGCCTTAAAGTTATTTTAGAAAGTTGACTTTAAAGTAGAAGAAATATATATATATATATATATATATATATATATATATATATATATATATATATATATATATATGACCCTTTAAAATAGACTGGGAGTTATGTACATGGAATCCCTTTATAATATGGGGAGGAATAGAGATTTAAATAAGTTCTCAAACTCCTTATAAAAAGGAGGGATTAAAATTTATAATTGTAGAACTGTTAGGGGTAAATGTAATTACTTGTACAAATTTTGTTATGAAAGGGTGTGTTGGTTACCAAACCACCCAAGGGGAATTATTTAAACCCATGATGGGGGTGAAAATGGAGGGAGAAATATAGAGATATTTTTGAGAGTGGCATATCATCCTGAAACTGATGGACAAGCGAAAGAGTAAATCAAATTTTACAAGAATATTTAAGGATGTATGCTAGTGATAAACCTAAAAATTGGGAAAATTATATACATTTGATTGAATTTGCATATAATCAGGGATACCATAACACTATAAAAATGTCACCTTTTGAAGTTGTATATGGTAGGAACTGTAACACACCTATTTCTTGGTCTGACCCTATCCAAAGAACTTGGTATGATAATGATAATTTAAAGGAGATGGAAGAAATTATAATTAAGGCAAGACAAAACATGAAAGTTGCACAAGATAGGTATAAGAGTTGGGCTGATTCTAAATGGTCTTATAGGGAATTTGAAATTGGTGATCAAGTTTTCCTTAGAGTTAAACCTAAGTGTAGTTCACTTAAACTTGGTTACAAACTAGCTCTTCCTTCCGATTTATCTAGGATACATGATGTTTTTCATGTTAGTTTATTAAAAAAATATGTTTATAATTCTACTCATGTTATTGATTGGAAAAATATATCTATAGAACCTAATTGTGAATTTAAAATAGAACCTGAATCAATATTGGAAAAGAACTAGAAAGTTAAGGAATAGAGAAATAAATGAAGTAAAAATCAAATGGACTTTTTGTGATGTGGATAGTGCAACATGGGAAAAAGAAGAATATATTCATGAACAATATCCATATTTATTTTGACTAATGATTTTGTGGTTCGTTTATGTTTTAGAGAAAGATAAAGCTACTAAAGTTAGCATCTGATTTAGAAGGGGAGAAATGTTTTGTGAAAAAATTCCCGAAAAGGAAATGAAAAGAAAATAATTACTCTAAAGTTATTTACAAAGTTTGACTTCTAAAGCGAAGAAATATATATATATATATAAGACCCTTTAAAATAGACTCGAGGAGTTATGTACATGGAATCCCCTTTATAAGATGGGGAGGAATAAAGATAAAATTGTTATGAAAGGGTGTGTTGGTTACCAAACCACCGGAAGGGAATTATTTAAACCCTTGATGGGGGTGAAAATGGAGGGAGAAATATAGAGATATTTTTGATAGTGGCTCAATAATTTTTATGTGGTCCAAGTGAAGGCAAGTGGTGGGCATTGGAGAGGGGCATTCTTTAAGGGTGTCCTAACTGGGGTACATAAAGTATAACCCAAGATGGTTCCTGCAAGAAGATATTTTAATTGATTTAATTCCTCCATATAATGTGGCCATAGCTTGAGGTGTTGGATCTGGGTTACCATGTAGGAATTCATTGAGCAACATAGAGTCCTTCCTATCCCTCTATACAGATAAGTATTTAATTTTACAACTATTGTTTTTGTAATGAATTTACATTTTTCACATATATGAAAGAAAAATTTATATGTATATTTTGATTTTGTTAAAATAATTAAAATTCATGTGTAATAAATATCTATTGGATGTTTTATATGGAAAATTATTTTTAACATGAAATTATTGGTCTAGAAAAAGTCACGTCACATTTTGGTATCAGAGCAATTAATCCTATAAGGCTTGTGACATGGGTTAAATAATTGTATAAATAATGTAAATAAATAAATATTAAAATTATTTAAAAGAGAGAGAGAGAGAATTCAATATTAAATGATTATATTTAATTACTTTATTATTATAATTTTTATTTTATTACTTTTCACATTAGACTTTAGGTTTTTGAATTTTCTCATTGGCCTTTAAAATTTTATGACAAAGGGTTAATTTGGTTAGTGAAATATTTTATTTAATACCTATAGTGTGTAATATGTGTAGGTCAAGGTAAATTGTGGGGTAAAGGGATGTGTAAATAATTGAATGGTCTCCCACATGAGACAACCCTCCCCATATTAGTCTATGACATAAGGGTAATTTAAACGGGGCCAAAATTCAATTCTAATATTTCTACTATTAATATTTAAACTATAGGTTATGTAAGCTATGTCTATCATATGCTAAGTGGTTAATTAAAATAAAATTACCACCTAACCTAAGTTTAAACTATAAATTAAAAACATTTATACATTTATATTAATTTTCCATACACTTTATTTTATTGGTCTAAAGACCATGTATAATGTTTGTAAGGTGGTTTATATTTATAACCACTTGAATTAAAAAAAAAAAAAAAAAAACTATATTCAAAATTTTATACTTTAAACTTTTACCATATCTTATTCACCCACGTGTGGTTTAGAATTAGAATGGTTATTTTAATTTAAAAACTACTATATTTTTTTATAACTTTTTAAACACCTTATACTTTATAATATATTATCATGTCCTCATGCGGCCACTTTATAAACCAATTAAAAGATTAATTAAAACTATATATAAATCGAATCTATACTTATATATTTAATTTAAAATCTATATAACACATAATATATGTTTCCCTCAAACCCGGTTTTGCTTCCCCTGTTCTTGGCCATGCCCCTATTTCTATGGGTCGTTTTGTATCCGTGGTTGATGGGGGTGTTTCACCTTAAATCCGGGTAGTTGTAAAAGTTTTCTTAAGGCAGCTAAATCCTCTGCCCCAACCAAACCGATGAAACATGCAATGTATTCACCCATTGTATGTTGTGGAGCAGATGTGTTGAAATATGAGAAATATTTCAAGGAGAATGGAATCATATGTAGATTCAAAAAATCTGCTCGGGCCTACCTGCCCTTCATGATTGGATATCTTCTTCATGGAAGCCGCTAATTGTAGGTAAAGTTGACATCTACCCCACTACAAGAGGCTTCTTCATAGTCGTCTTTGATATCACAGCTGATAGAGATTTGATTTTTGATAGATTGTGGGATTATCAAAGCCATTTTTGCTTATGAAGCCATGGTTCCCTCTTTTTAACCCTGTTTCTGAAACCTTCCAAACCCGACCTGTGTGGATCCGGTTGCCATATCTTCCTCTCCAATTTTGGGGGGAGAAATGTTTAATTTCTATTGGGAATTCTTTAGGCAAAACCCTGGCTATTGATACAAAGATGACCATGTACGAATATACTACGTATGCTCGCATCCTGGTCGATATGAACACCTCAAAGGATTTCCCTACTTCTGATCTACATGTTGAGGATAGGATATGGAATCAAAACATTGAATATGAAGGCTTCCCCTTCAGATGTCGGATTTTCTTTTCTCTTGGCCATTTAGCGGCGGATTGTAAGTTTGGGAAGAAAAATACAAATAATCAAACTTCGTGGTGGAAGAATGCTGATTCTAGCCATTTGGTTGTAAACAGTCACTCAGATTCCGAGTCAGAGAGGGATCTGAGGATGAGGAAGTAGAGACTCCTACACATGAGAAAATCACCCCTTCTCCTATTGAGAAGGATCTTTCTCCCTGCGCTAGTTTGGATGTTTCTTCCCTTCCTCCTTCTTCGGGATCCTCATTCAAGTGGGTGATTCTTCAATTTCACTTGATGGAAACTCTCCAACTTTTGTTTCAACAAAGCTCCATGTTTCGTGGAGAAAGAGGACTTTGAAATACCAGTTCATAGAAATGAAAATGAAGATCCGAATATCAAAAAGGGCTGGACCACAAAGTGTGTCAAAAGAAGAAAGGGAAATTTGTAAACGATGCCTTTAAAAGGAACTTAAGATCCCATGGGAAGGGATCTCTTGGTTAAGTTTTTCTTGTTTTGATGTTATTTGTTTCCTTGTTATGCCGCTGGAAGAGGTTAGGATCTACTTGTTTCTTTAATGCAATATCTTTGTCTCCATATGTATTGGGGTAGGGTCCCCTTAACCCTATTTTACCATTAATAAAAAAATAAAAATAAAAATATATGTTTCCCTAACCTATACAAAATTAACATCCCAACCTCTTTCTTATTTTTTAGGTCAAAGGGAATTATTTACATTGTCGTGGGGTGGTTAAATTCCTAAGTTTAAAAACATTAAACTTTACCATATCATGTATAATTTAAAATTATAACTGATTACCTATTAAATGATCCACGTGATTTTTAAATCTCCTTCCATATGGAGATCAATAGACCATTCTAGTGCATTTTAAATTTTCAATCTATGTTTTAAAAACATTTAAAGAAGATGATTCCTTTAGTTGTTGATGCTCATTTTTATTATTTAAATCATAATATCTATGTTGTATTGAAGCTGCACTTTTGTAAAAAAATTGAGTTGAGGAAGTTTTTATCTAGATTCCCTTATGTGAATTTGCGTGTAAACACAGAGAATATGTTTAAAGATGGAATCTCAACACGATCTGGATTACCTCAAGCTTGAACAACAAAATCAACAAATATCTAGGGAAGTAGAAGAGATTACTTTGCAATTTGAAATTTTGAAAAAGCAATTTGCTGATTCCACGAAGAAAAATACTAAGGATAATGATAAGTCTGATTAAAAATTGAGTAAAAAGAGGAATTTGTAACCCATTGATAATTCAAATTCTGTTGATAAGAATTCTTCTAGTTCTGATTTTGAGTTCTATAATTCTAATAAGGGAGGTAGAAATAATAAGGAAATTAAGCACTTTGATAAAAATCAAACTACTAGAATATTCAAGTGATGTAGAAACCAGAGAAGAAGCAGAGAGGTGGTTATCTAGTTTAGAACGATATTTTGATTTGTAAAATACTGGCAGTGGAAATAGGACTCAAATAGCATCCTATCAACTGAAAAATGTTGCTTTAAACTAGTGGGAAGACACTATAAAATTAGAAAAACTAAGACCTCACAAAATTAAATGGAATCAATTTAAAACTTTGTTTCAAAATAAATACCTTTCAGATTATTTCCTACAGGAAAGACAAAATGAGTTCTTTGATTTGAAACAACATGCACAAAAAGTAAATGAGTATCATTTTTTTTTTGAAAGATTAAATAGGTTTGTACCTTTCATTTCAAGAAGAGATAGAGTTGTTAGATTCATCAATGACTTAGAGAGGATTATAAGGCTAGTGTTTGGTGCAGCAAACCAACTACGATAGATGAGGTCTCACAAATAGCAAAACAATTTGGAAAGCAAAAAGAGATTAAGAGAAAAATAAATGAGTATTTTAAGAGAGAATAATAATACATTATATGGGAATAATAGACAAATAAGTTTTTTGAGACTCGCACAATGTAGGCATGCTAGTTTTGGAAATCAACAAAAAAATGGAAACAAAGAGTTTGTTAAGAAAAGTTCTAATGAGATTAAATGTTGGAATTGCGGAGAAAAACATTATGCAAAGGGGTGTCCACAAACATTAAAAGAATGGAATAAAAATGATATTAAAAATAAAAAAAATTACATTAATAAAAATCACTAGAATGATATTGATCAAAAGAAGGATAAAACTTCAACTATGAAAATTCATGTTGTAGTCGATATAGGTACAATTCATCATCAAATTTCTTTGATAGTGTAATGCCCCATCCCTCGTCCTTCTTTTTCTTCTTCGACGACCATGTTGCTAAGCATTTAACGTTGTTGTGCTCCTGCTGATCCTTGTCAATGTGATTAATAAGTAGTATTAAGTCGTAATAATAATAGTAATAATATTATTATTTTAATTATCGATCGACGACAACTTCTTTATCTGATTATCGATTTGTTATCAACTTTATTTTTAATTATCGATAAGTGATTTTATTGTTTGGATTGGTCGCTTCACGGATCGAGCCTCGATTCATGCAAGAGGAGGGTATCTTGTTGTGACATTGTGGTTGGTCCTTGTCTTGCGTTCATTTTCGAAACTCCTCTCTAGTTCCCTCCTTGGTCGACCAGGCTTGCTTGCGTACTCGTTTTATTTTTCGATAAACGAGCGTTGGGTTTTGGCATCAAAATTTTATCAGATATTATTATGGATTTCCTTAAGCTATGTTTTCATTATGTATTGACTTCATTTTAGGGTTTTTATCTTTTTCTTTTAAAATTTAAAACAAACAAATAAATAAACAAATAAATAAAATAAAAGTTTTAAATTAAAAAGCCCGTGATTTTTGTTGTGGGGCGGATTTAGGGCAAAAAAAAGGGGGCTTGGGCCCCATTTGTTTTGTTTTCTACCTTTGGTTTTGTGGAATGGAAAGAAGACAAGCAGCCACCGCCGTAAGGAGAAGGAAGCTCGAACCAGCTTCTGCGCAAATGCCTGAAGGAACAGAGGTTTCATATGGTGCTTTGGTCGTAGTTTTACACGATCTATGTGCTTGGGCACCTTTTTGTCTTCTTCACAGAAATGCCTCACCAAATGTCATCCCATGGAGTGCCATGTTCTTTTGGCGGCCCGTGCCAGCATCCTCCCTACCTGCGTCAAACCCAAGCTTCTGTTCTTGTGTGGACAACTAGCACAGATGTGTAGTTTGCAAATCTGAAGGGGTGTTGTTTGCAATGTTTGACCAAATGAAAGAACGAGACAACTTCCCTGAAAGGCGTGTACTATAGCATTTAGAAGGCATGGGTTTTCCCCAAGAGACAGTCACACTTTGTTTCACCATGCAACAAACAGGTCTCCACCCAATCAGTTTACATCTGCCATTGTATTTCCAGCCTGTGCCAAAATGGAGTTGTTGAAAAGGCGTGGGAACTAGTTGATTTAATGCCTCAAAGAAATGTGGTCTCATAGAGTGCTATGATTGCAGTGTTATGCGCAAAAAAATGAGTTTGTTGAAAAGGCCTTGGAAACTTTCAAGCAAATACTGTTGGCAGGTTTAAAGCCAAACTCCACAACACACTCAACGCATCCTTCACGCATGTGCCAAAATGGGAAGCCTTGGAACAGGACATGGGCACCTTTGATGTTATCAGGGCAAGATAAAATAATAATAATAATAATATATTTTCTTGTGTGTGTGAATGGCCATTCGTGGCCGGGCCCAGCTATCTTGAGGAAGCTCTAAACTTTTTCATCAGCATGACAATAAACTGGTGGTGGCTGTGTGAAGGTGTTTGCTTGGTGCTTGCAAACCTGTGGCAGTTGTGTGGATGTGCTTGCTTGGTGTTTGGGAAAAGCCTGTGGTGGCTGGAAGGATGTGTTTGCTTGGTTCTAGTGAAATAAAAATGTGGTCTCAAGGGCTTCAGTCAGGGTAGGGACATTTGGCAGATGTTGTAGTTGCAGGTGTTATGGCAGATATGTATACAAAAATGTCAACTGTTTGACAAAATGCCTCAAAGAAGTGTTGTCTCATGGAATGCCAGGATTGCAAGATATGCACATAATGGATCTGTTCAAAAGGTTTTAGAAACACATAAGTAACTACTTATTCTGTTGGAAAACTTCAAGTGATTTGGAAGTTGGTGTGATGTGGTGGAGGTTAGATCTAGGCTTGTGAATTGGTTGACAAAGTGCCAAACGAGATACTGAACCGAAGCCGCGGGTTTGACTGACTCCGTCCCTTCCAGGCATGGTCCATCTTCCCTTGCCTCTCATAATTATCGTGTTTTAGTTCTCTTTTACAACTTAATAGATTTTCAAAACATTAGGATTTTAATACAGTTAAATGTTATTTCAACTCGTTGCAAAACAATGAAATGTTGTGTCGTAACTCACGAAATCAAAATAACTCTTCTACATTAAAACATGAACTTCCAACCTCATTCTGTGGTGATTTAGAAAACTTCCTACCCACCTGGATCGCTTCAATATTGTTTTATCAGCAAGATGAAATTGACTTCCCATTAATAAAGTTGATCTTCTCCCTATGTAAATAGTTAATTTTTGCATTTTTCGGAGACTCATTAAGTACCCTTCGTAACTCTGAAAACAAGATGTGAAGCATCATTTGTGTTCCTTGATATGCGAGGAGTCACCTTGACCTTTGGTTTGACCCCAAACGAACATATGAGATCTTTTTGACGCTCTTATAGGAGCCTTGTTACACTGTTTTACAGTAGTAAAAAGTTGTTAAATCTAGAAAGTTGGCTTTCGTTTTGAACCGCCATTTGAAACCTGGATAGAGAAATTAATTCCCATCTTCGCAAACCTCTAGTGTTTATACTAGACAATTGCATGGAACATTCAGTTTAGGGAAAAACACTTTTCTGGATAGTTTGGCAAAGCCATTTTGTAGGCCTCCGGTCGCAGTTTGACGAGGTTCAACTGGATCAATTTCAACTTGTCGCTCCAGAAAAACTTGTCGCCGTTTGAAAGTGGTTTTCTAGTTCGCAGCCCGTTGACTCTGATGAATTATCCTTATATAGGGAAACTAGTAAGAAGTGTCTCGTTTCGTGTTCATCCATCGAACGTTAGTTATGGACGTGGTTTTCGGGCCTGGAACTAACTTTTGTTCTTTTTGCATTGGGTCAACTATGACCAAGGTGACCCCAGAAAACTAGCCAAACGCAAACCATTCGCTTCTTCCCAATTTCAGTCATTTCTTTATGAACTCTTGGTATATCTGGGGACATGTAGAAAGTTAATCGTGGTGCGTTCTCATCGAAGATAACTTTTGGAAGCGGTTTCTTAGCCTCCGAGCCCGTTTTGAACGTTTTGTAGCTAGTGAGAAAATGTAAAAATAGAAAGGCTCATGGACGCTCGTAGGGTTGCCAAATCACCTGGAAACTTTTAACACATGCAAATAACTGTTTAAAACCCTTTAGTGTATCTGTTGTGTGAAATAGAACTTTTGACAAAATGGTGTTTTCTCTCTCTTCCCTTCTCTTTCTCTCTCTTGGGTTACAAAATGAAGAAAAATGAAATGTAATGAATACATGTCTCTAGACCTTTTTATTTCGATTGCAAATTGTAATTATTATCATATGTAAATGGGAAACTGAAAAATGATACTTATGTTAGGTTAGGGTGGATGCCATGCCAATGAATTATCGCTGATATCATGCTCATGTGGGTTTTGCAGGATGGAAGAATGACGACAAAAAGGTGATGTGTAATTCATTAATTATCATTGTAATTTATATAGTTCATTGTTAAAAGAATAAATGTATAATGTAGTCTCTTGATACAGAAGGTTATATTGGATAATTTGTTGATATGTATGAAATGCTAGTTTCAAGGACATCTAGGAAATGTGTATTTAATCATAGTTCAATTTTGATTTATAGTACACCTGGTAGAAAGGGTTTGATATTTATATAAGGTAAATAAATTTGAAGTAATATCTTGTAGTGTATATTTAGTGTTCATTAAATGATTAATGAGTCATCTTGCGCATTTATATCTTGTAAATGTAATAAAGAGAATTAAATCGAAACACTCTACCCTTGTTCAATATCCGAGCATAACTTGTTTTCGTGAGTGTTACTTTTTACCCTAGAAGACATTGAAAACCGTAGGTTGAACTTAATCCTTGCTCTCAATGGAAATCTCCTAGCTTGAGTAAGCTAGAACCCGAGAATGAGCTTATCATCTTAGTCAATATGTTTAGTGACATTGTCTTAAACCTATGTCATTAGGAGCGACACAGTCAAACTTCTCTTGGAGTATGTAGAGCTAACTCCTCCTTCGTATCCTAGTGGTTTATCTTGTTTGCCGAAGATAGCTTTAAAATTAAAATTCTTCATCGAATGAAATCCCTATTGGATCCAGATGACATAGATGGAGGAGGTGTCTTAGTTATGTAGGCCTTAAAATTTTGTTAATGAGCTCCTTAGCTCCGCTCAGCTTAATGTGTTACCCTGGTTTCTCTCAACATAGCACCTTGGTCCTTTCTGAAGGTGGTTTAGCATAAATATGTCCTCTTGCTTAAAACACATATATAGTTGAGGGGTAGACCCTTAGGTGAAGTTGGAATTAATCTAAAACTCAGTTGATTCGGATGTTAACTTGGGTTCATGTGTAGCTACAAGTCTTCTAATCCTTTATGTCTTCAAGAGGTTAGACAAACACTTCGTAGCTCCTTTCATAAGACAATGCTAAAAATAATAAGACCTTTTTGTGACGTAGAAAATAAGGGATACTGCCGCTCTTGGAGACCTTATATCTCAATTAAATATCTTTATGTGATTCAAAGAATATGTATTACACTGTTGTGATAAAACTACGAGATAACGAAAGATATATATAAATATAAACAGGAAGTCATTAAGTCATTGATTTAGAATAACTATGGTAGGGAAATAACTAACCCGTGATCGAGGTTTGTTTTCAGTAAAAATCTATCTTGTATTTCTAACCTCCATAAAATCCTAATGTCGCCATATGGACACAAAGTCACATTCACTTGAGTGGTAAGAGTAAATAGGTAGACATTGAATGTATGTTCAAGAAGAAGATTTTTAACATGAGAGTAAGATAATTAAGTACTTTATATGCATTTGATTTATGCCAAATAAGTATGCAAGTTATGGAAATTTTGTAAAGAACAAGAAGCTAATTTAAAATGGTCGAACTGTAAATTATATGTGGATTGAACTTAAGGTCTCTGTAGATGGAGGAAGGAGGAAGCTATCCTTGCATAATAATGTTCTTGGAATGTTAATCGTAACTAAAATACATTTAAGTAATGATGTGTTGTGGGTTTTCCGTTCCTAAAGTCATGTTTCTTGTGGTTGGGTCATTGCTAGTATTTGTTCATTGGGAAAAGTGTGGCATCGACGTGCCTATGTTGTTTTCATGGGTCTATGTGAGTCGATGACTTATGTGATTGTCATATGTGAGTTGAGTTTCTGTACTTGGAGCCCATGTTGTGTTGTGTGTAGTGAGCAATGTAAGTCAAAAAAATTATCCTGGTATTTTACTGTTGTATTTGGGTGCGTAAAATGTGGGCACTACAAATAGAATTACAAGGTAGAATTAAAGGTCAAAATGTGGTATTCTTAGTTGATTTGGGTAGTGGTCATTGTTTTATTTCTCCTAATATTATTTCTAAATTAAATTTGTCTGTAAAAGAAATAGAGCCTATCGCAATGGAGATGGCAGATGGAAGGATAGTTAGACATACTAGAGCCATGATAGAAGACCTAAAAATTCAATTAGATGATCTTGATTCTTGTGATCATTTTCATTTTCTTAAACTAGGACAATATGATGCAATCCTAGGAATGAATTGGTTAGAGAAAAACAATGCCTTGATTAGTTGTGAAAATAAAGAGGTTGTTATAAAAGATAAAAATAATTATTTTAAAACTTTACAAGGGACAAAAGGGCCCATTAAACCTAAAACCATTTCTACTATGCAATTAAAAAGGAGTCTTAGGAAAAATTGTAAAGGGTTTTGTGCAATGGTCACTCAGGGGTGATGGTGGAACTAAGTTAGACATTAATATCCAACCCATAGTTCAAGAATTTATGGATGTTTTCCCTGAGGAAATAGAAGAATTACCCCTAGAAGAATTGTAGAACATGTCATAGATATAATTCCCTGGGCTGAACTCGTATCCAAAGCCCGTTATCGACAATTGATTCCTAAGTTAGCTGAACTTAAAGTACAATTAGCTGAATTTCTTAAACAAGGAAAAATTAGACCAAGTGTTTCTCCATGGGGTGCACCAATATTATTTGTTAAGAAGAAAGATGAAACTATGAGATTGTGTATTGATTATAGACAACTGAATAAATTGACCATCAAGAATAAATATCCCTTACCTATAATTGATGACTTATTAGATCAATTAAGTGGTGTTACATACTTTTCTAAAATTGATTTGCGTTCTGGGTATCATCAAATTAGAATTAAAGAATCAGATATTCTGAAAACTACTTTTAGAACTAGATATGGACATTATGAATTTGTAGTTATGCCTTTTGGGTTAACTAATGCTCCTACAACTTTTATGAATTTGATGCATGATGTGTTTAGACCTTTCTTAGATGTGTTTGTGATTATATTTCTAGATGATATTATGATATACTCAAAAAGTGAAAAGAACATGAACACCATGTTAGGTTAGTTTTAGAAACTTTACAAAATATCAACTTTATGGGAAGTTGAGAAAATGTGAATTCTTTAAAACTGAAGTTTCTTATCTAGGACATATAATTTCTCAAAAGGGAATTGCACTGACCCGATAAAGTAAAAGATGTGCAAGAATGGGTAATACCAAAATATGTGCATGAAATAAGATTTTTCTTGGTTTTTCTGGTTTTTATCGTAGATTCATTAAGAATTATTCTAAGATAGCTTCTCCATTAACTAATTTAACAAAAAAGGATAAACCTTATCAATGGACTAGTGAATGTGATCAAGCTTTTAATAGATTAAATGAATCATTTGTAACTACTCATGTTTTATGTATTCTAGATTTTTCTAAACCATTTTCTGTAGTTACTGATGCATGTGGTTCCGGTATTGGTGGTGTATTAATGCAAGACAATAAATTTGTAAGCTATGAATCTAGGAAATTACTTCCTGCCAAAAAAATTATCCTATACATGATTTAGAATTGTTAGGGATTGTACATGCTTTGAAAATTTGGAGACACTATTTGTTAGGGAACAAATTTACTATAAAAATTGATCATAGAAGTTTACAACATATCTTTACTCAACCTTTATTGAATATGAGACAATGTCGATGGGTTGAATTGCTTAGTGAGTATGATTTCGAAATTCAATATGTTCCTGGAAAAGACAATTTAGTAGTGGATGCATTAAGCAAGAAAATAATTTTTGTTAATGCTTTAGCTTTAGAAAGAAGTAATTTTTAACAATCTATTGATGTATATTTCCAAGAACTTCATGAAGGCTTGAAAAATGAAACTAGTAATGTACATTTAAATGATAGACTTACTTCTTATCTAATTGGGCCTAATGGATTATTGTATTATAAGAATAGAATGTGTATACCAAACCTTCATGAACTTAAAAATCAAATTCTTAGAGATTCTCATGATATCCCTATTGTTGGTCATCCTGGATTTCAGAAAAATTATTTGTCTATAAAAAAGAATTACTTTTGGCCTAAAATGAAACAAGATATTAGAACTTATGTGCAACAATGTTTAACTTGTCAAAAAGTAAAAGCAGAGAAATGTAGTAAACCGGGTAAGTTGCAACCTCTTAGAATTCCTAAATGGAAATGGGAATATGTGAGTATGGATTTCATCACCGGGCTACCTCGTACTAGAAATGGTCATGATAGTGTTTTTGTTGTGGTTGATAGATTAACTAAAATGGCTCATTTCCTTCCAACTAAAATTAAAACTTCTGCATTTGATGTAGCTCATTTGTTTTTGAAAGAAATATTTCATTTGCATGGTCTTCCAAAATATTTAGTAACAGATAGAGACCCAAGATTTACTTCTTCTTTTTGGAAATCATTATTCAATGAGTTAGGTACAAGTCTAAATTTTAGTACGACATATCATCCTCGAAACGATGGAAAACTGAAAGAGTAAATCAAATTTTAGAAGAATATTTAAGGATGTATGCTAGTGATAAACCTAAAAATATGGAAAACTATATAGCATTTGATTGAATTTGCATATAATCAGGGATACCATAACACTATAAAAATGTCACCTTTTGAAGTTGTATATGGTAGGAACTGTAACACACCTATTTCTTGGTCTAACCCTATCCAAAGAACTTGGTATGATAATGATAATTTAAAGGAGATGGAAGAAATTATAATTGAGGAAAGACAAACATGAAAGCTGCACATGATGGGTATAAGAGTTGGACTGATTCTAAACGGTTTTATAGGGAATTTGAAATTGGTGATCAAGTTTTCCTTAGAGTTAAACCTAAGTGTAGTTCACTTAAACTTGGTAAATATGCTAAATTAGCTCCTCATTTTTGTGGTCCTTTTGAGGTATTGGAAAGAGTGGGTGAACTTGCTTACAAACTAGCTCTTCCTCCTGAATTATCTAGGATACATGATGTTTTTCATGTTAGTTTATTAAAAAAATATGTTTATAATTCTACTCATGTTATTGATTGGAAAAATATATCTATAGAACCTAATTGTGAATTTAAAATAGAACCTGAATTAATATTGGAAAAAGAACTAGAAAGTTAAGGAATAGAGAAATAATGAAGTAAAAATCAAATGGACTTTTTGTGATGTGGATAGTGCAACATGGGAAAAAGAAGAATATATTCATGAACAATAACCATATTTATTTTGAATAATGATTTTGTGGTTCGTTTATGTTTCAGAGAAAGATAAAGCTACTGAGGTTAGCATCTGATTTAGAAGGGGAGATATGTTATGTGACAAAATTCCCTAAAAGGAAATGAAAAGAAAATAATTACTCTAAAGTTTTTTTCAAAGTTTGACTTCTAAAGTAGAAGATATATATATATATATATATATATATATAAGACCCCTTTAAAATAGACTGGGGAGTTATGTACATGGAATCCCCTTTATAAGATGGGGAGGAATAAATATTTAAATGAGTTCTCGAACTCCTTATAAAAAGGAGGGATTAAAATTTATAATTGTAGACCCGTTAGGGGTAAATGTAATTACTTGCAAAAAAAAATTGTTATGAAAGGGTGTGTTGGTTACCAAACCACCCGAGGGGAATTATTTAAACCCATGATGGGGGTGAAAATGGAGGGAGAAATATAGAGATATTTTTAGAGTGGCTCAATAATTTTTATGTGGTCCAAGTGAAGGCAAGTGGTGGGCATTGGAGAGGGGAATTCTTGAAGGGTGTCCTAACTGGGGTACATAAAATATAACCCAAGATGGTTCTTGGCCAGGGAAATAATGTATTTTAATTGATTTAATTCCTCCATATAATGTGGCAATAGCTTGAGGTGATGGATCTGGGTTACCACGTAGGAATTCATTGAGAAACATAGAGTCCTTCCTATCCCTCTATACAGATAAGTATTTAATTTTACAACTATTGTTTTTGTAATGAATTTACATTTTTTTCACATATATGAAAGAAAATTTTATATGTATATTTTGATTTTGTTGAAAGAATTAAAATTCATGTGTAATAAATATCCATTGGATGTTTTATATTTAAAATTATTTTTTTAACATGAAATTATTAGTCTAGAAAAGTCACGTCACAATCACTACCAAGATGCGACGATTACTACGCCACTTGGGAATTGATCCTGGCTTTAGCCATTTTGGCACAAATGTGGTGCCACTAATGAATTTTCATAGCCTCGTCTCTTGTGATTGATGAGAGGTTGTTGGTGACCTCATTCATTGGTTTCCTTCATCCTCCTATTGATGTTGCTTTAGTTATAAAATTTGAAATTGAAGCTTAGCTTATAATATTTTATTACAAATCAAACGTCGGGTTCTACTTTGAAAATGCATTTGTAAGGTAATTTTTAAAAAAATCAAGTTTTAACACAAGACGACTTTGACAAATAATTGATAACACGATATTGATTTTTTTGTTATTGATAATAATGACATGAAATAAACATTGTACTTTGACAAACTCTTATAATTTTACAAGGACAATAATATTGACACTTGAGACAACAAAAATGATAAAAATGATACTTTAGATGACACAACAAGATGAGTTTTCTTTAACTATGACTCTTTATTATACAAACTTCAAATTATTGCATTTGACACATATCTAAAAAATTATCTTAGAAAGTAATACTTAATTACTTTCTCGACATTATGAATAATGACTCTAGAAATTAAAAAAATCTACATATTAGACTTACTCAAAAATTCAATATTGAAACAACTATATGCAAAATATCCAATGACCAACTAAAAATAAGCTAGAATCTGTAATGACATATAACTATAATCTATAGGCTTGATTATATATATGACTTTGAATATTACTCTTAACACATAAAAAGTAATAGTTTATTTTTTTAGAATAAAGATATACTCAACTTAATGACACTATGACACAATGACGACCAGAGACTCCTTGTAATGAAAAATTATGTTGACTATGAACTAAATAACTAAACTTATTAATATTAACTTATACCCATACAAAATTATTAATATTAACTAATATCCATACAAACTTACTAATATTAACATCTCATCTTCAATGTTGGGTTGCATGCACTCAAACACTCCAACTTCTCCTTCGATATAATTGGGACTAATCAAACCCAATCCTTCATCACTTCAACAACAACTCCAAGTCTTCAAAGTACAAAGAGAGTTAGATCTCTTCCCTCTATAAAATAGATAAATGTATTCCTTCCATGTATTGCATCTCCTCTACTTTACTTTGTGCAAGTTCAATTTTACAAAAGTTACAAGCATTATTTATATTTTGAGTTACAATTCAATTTCTATCATAGACATTTAATACACTTTGTGTTGTAGGTTTCACCATGAAGCATGCCAATAACAATACATCGAGAGGACAACTATTGAGCAAAGATAAGGTGTATATGCAAACTTAGGTATGTTTTTCATTTAAGCATGTAATTTTTAATTACACACTTGGGGGGATATAAACACTCAAATTTGATAACTTATCCTTTTTTAATGACAAGTTTGGCTATGTTCATTTGCTAAGACAAATTTTCACATTCTAATTCCAACCAATACATCTCGTTAACTCTTTCTTGACTTGTTCATATCTACACTCTACTTTATCACTCATTTAAGAATTATTAATTAATCAAAGTAGTAAATTATCCATGTGCATCATTCCGGAACTCTTGATTTTACATTATTGTCAGTGTGGGAAATCCGTATAGTTTGGTCTATAGCAGAATATAGTCATAACCAACCTATACAGTCCTACCCCCTTCCATATTCTAAATATGATTTTAATTTTAATATCTTAAGTGTGTTGTTTCATCTTCCTAGTGTCATCCTTATCATAATATTTCACCTATGAAAGGATATATAATTAAATTAATATCACTTCATTAATCACCTGACACTTTCATAAGCTCATATTGCAAATATCAATAAAAAGGCACTCAAGACTCTCTTCAATTTTCCATAAGTAGTTACATATCACTTAAATAATACACTACTACAATTCCAAAGCACTCAAATAGGTTAAAGAGTTTAGATTCCTCCATTTCCAAGCATGTAAAGGTCCTAGAGCCATGTCTTAGCAAGAGAAAAGTCACTCCAAGCATTGTTAAAGGTATTCAAGGGAAAAAGGGTTTAGTATAACAGTTGAATCACACCACATCACACTACTACCTCGTTGGGTACATTATCTAGTCTATAGTTACCTCAATATATTTGTTTCAAGAGACAAAAGGGAACTCAAAGGTGTTGTCTTTTATCACATTCACACTTGCACATACACACAAGAGAATGATATAAGGCTTGATACCACTTGAGGGACTGTAATATAACACTTGTATTAGTTTGATAGGGGTTGAATACTAAGTGTAGTCTAACCTTATGACACACTACTTTATCCTTTTGTTATCTAATGCTTTAATTAATGGTATTACATGTATATAAGGTTTCCACTTGGTTTAGGTCATTGCAAGTTGTGTGAACAAGAGTGGGATACAATGAATTATATTTTCAGGAAATAAATGGGATTATAAATTTATATAGCCTCACTAAAAAGGTACAAGATCGTACCATAGAATTTAGGATTGTACAACATCATTCCAAATGATACAATAGTTGTCTAGTCTTGGAAAGGAGTGATTTATAGTTTTAAAATCATAGACATAGCACTTACAGGATCATAATAACCTTTTTATCTAGTTTGTACACCCATATATCCTTGCACCACTCCGTATGCCTAAGACTTCATACCCCTTATGTAATTGGGATATCTTTCTATGATTCATCATTGTTGCAATTATTAATGCAATATTTTAAACATGCATGGTCGATTATAAATTAATTAATTCATAATAACCCCATGTAATGAGACCTTACATCTTATATGTTGTTTTTACACATCACATCTCTCATATACATTTTTAGGGCATAAACAAAGGGTCACCACCCCAATGGTCAAAGATGGAATTGAATATGATAGTTACAAAAGATTATTTATCAATAGCCAACTTATTAAAAAATAATATTAGTTATGTCTTTCCAAATGTGAAAAATAATTCCAACTCAAAAATATATGTCAAATTTGATTGTATTTTTAATCAACATGGTTTATTCCCCTAGTGATACCACTTTATATGTGAAGAATTATTGGAGGTGATTAGATTATAATTGTCTCGTATTTTGAAATAAAAGTAATACTTCTCTATTTTTAGTCATTTATGAAAGGACTTAATTATTTTTGAAGGTTTTTTTATTGTTTTGAATTTAAAACATAAGGTGTATAATGAATTTATTTTTCATAAACATTGTGCTCTAATTGTTTCCTAACATCTAATAATTATTGTGAGATAGATATGGTGTTATGAAAAACATCACATAATAACCATGATTGAAGAATGACCAAGGAGATAAAATTAATGGTTCATAGTTTTGACATGAGAAGAAGCTTCAAATTATATCATAGTAACTTTGGACTTGTGCACACCAACTTCAAACTAACATCCGAAGCTTTGAAGTAAAACGTAGAAGCTTCAAACTAGGACACAATATTTTTAGACTACACCGAGACAGTTCCAAGTAACCGTGCACATGCTAGAAGAATATTTAAGGATTCTCCATGGTCAATATTAAATACACTTTAAGATCTTAGTCCTTTGTTTGAGAAAATGTACACATGGAAGTGAGTTCCATTTAATTAGGAAACAATAAGAAGCTATGAATGAATTACTCTCCCATATTTTGTATGATGAGTCTCGAGTTGATATTTTTATATGTTGAACCTTATTTTTCTAGGTATATTAAAATAGTATATAATCCCCACACTTTTCATATGGAAAGGTAGAATAGTAGTTGAATTCTATTAGGAATTTTATTGTATTGAAACTGCCCATAAATGTAAAAGATAGTTCTACAATCATGGAAGATTGAATATTGGCTAAGTGCCAAAGCGCATGTGTGCGCGGGGGCAAGGAAGAAGAAGGGTGCATGGGGAAATAATGTACGGGTTTAAAAGGGTTTAGGAGAAACCAAGGGTGCGCGCGCGGATAAGGTGCCAGCCTAGAGACTTGGTGGTCAAGAAAATAATATTCCACGCATGGAAGGTTCTCGAAAGACATCATTACAAAAAGTGGAGAGCTCAAACAAGATTAACATGCTCCATTGGAGGACCACATGGACACTTGGCATATAATCTAATCTCTTGAGGAAGGCATGGTGGTGGGTGCTAAACCTATTTATAGAGATGCTCTAGAGAAAGGAAGACACACCTAAATGGAGAAGAAGCCGATAGACAACAGGTGCAGAGATCATAAGGGAATGCATCAAGAGTATGATGTTGCAGTAAGGCTAGGATTTAGAGCATTAGTGCTAAGGGGTATAATGGATGTAATAGGCCTCTGTATGGCATTAGAATATGTAATAAGGGATGAACTAGGAGGGCATAGTTAGAATATCACACCAAGGAAGATCTGCAAGAGATAAGTTTGAAGTCTTTTGTTATGTATGGTCTGTTATGACCCTTTTGAATGTAATGTGGTTACTATACTATGATCAATATGAATATATGGCTCTATTCTGAATATCTTGGTTCATGGGTGCAAACCCTAGTGTCTCTTCTTCATGTTATGAATCAGATATGTTCTTTATATGATGTTTCTCTTGTTATTTGCATGGGTATATAGATGTAATAGCTCATCCGATGCTTTTAGAATGAGTGCATGAACATTTACTTTTCTACATCTAATTTTCTATCAATGGAAATATCTTCTCACAATGCTCACATAAAGGAGGGGCTCGGCACCCACGCATGCCTCGGGTGAGCACCCAATGCCCACTGGGTGATAGGCCGACGCACATGGGATTAGAAAGTTGTATTGAGAGTACATAAAAATGACTACATCTTGGTTCCATTTCTGGGACCTCTTTTCAAAGCTATTGTGAGAATGATGCGTGATGATGAAGCACTTGACCTTGGATAATGTCAAAGCATGGTTTAAGAGCATGGAGGATGAGTTTTCTTAGAGATTTAGTATTGGACCTGAGTTTGATGCACACAATGGGTAGAAGAACACATGTATCATGAGTTGTATGAGACCTTCTTTTGTTGCTTTTCTAGTAGAGTTGTATGAATGGATTTCCACGTATATGCATCTAGATCAAGTTGGTACTATAGATCTCACATTTGGACCCAAGATGAATATCAGAGGCTGCAGGATGTTGATCTGACTTGGACACATGTTGTTGATCATTGGTGGAAGAGAGTGTTGACTAGTTATACCCTGGAATACACTGTTATTTCTACGTATTCTTGTCCTGAGGTTGTTGAGTTTGAGTTCTTAAAGGAACCTAGAGGATCATTTTTGTGTTATCCCTTTAGCCATGAAGATCCTACTCATTACACTAAGTTTGGAAGCATTCCCTATGGCCGGCTAAGCTTCTCTAAGCATTGGGTGAGGAAGCTAGGGTGGAGGAAGATGGTAGAACATTGTGGCTGAAAAAAAAGAGAGGAGAGATGACTCAAGTATAGTAAAAGCACGTGAAAGGGAGTTGGCTAGACAAAACGTGAGGTTGTGGGAGTGATGGATTTATGGAGGTAGATGTTGTGGGAAGGAATTGAGGTTCACATGAGGATGTGGAGCCTGAGCAGTTTGTTACTACCCCATCTCGGAAAGTGTAGAAGAGAGATCCCTTCAACTTCTTGATGAGAGTTCATCACTTGGAGAAAGGAGAGCCATCGATGCACATCTAAATCCACTTGGTGACCAACCCCTAGTTGCTTAGTCTTCCAAATCAAGAGATAAGTATTGCTAACATAGTTGGTATTGGTGGGAGTGACCGATCTACACTAGAGATATAATTTTCATTTGGTACATCTATGGCTACACAATCATTTCTTGTGTTTGGAGGAATATTGTCTGGAATGATGTTTGGGAAAAGTGAGTACACAAAGCTTGGGTATCACATCTAGGAGTGGCATGAGACACACATCTGTAGTGGTGCAATATCACAAACTATTGGCATAGTTCAGTTTAGTGGGACATTGGGAACACTAGGCACGACCACTTCAGCCCTTTACCAGCTACATAGAGGTGGATCTGGTGGTATAGAGCTAGAGGACCTAGTGGACCTGGATGGATCTAGGAGGATCTGGTGGATCAGAGAGGATCAGACCTGGGATCTAGTGGATCTAGTGGATCTAGTGGTGGAGGTAACACCGAGAGGGAATCAAGGTTCTAGGATCAGGTGACAAGGGCCTCAACCACCTCAACAAGTGTTTTTGAGATGTCTTTGCACCTACCAGACTACAAAGGTGTTGAGGATGTTACAGAGCATGTACACAAGTGTGAACTTGTATATGGCACATGAAGGGGATCACTACCCCAGAGTGGAAGGCAAGTCATTTTGCAACAACATTGCAAGGACACACATATAGTTGGTACCAAAAGTATGACCCCATCAGATAGTGGTGGATTACACCACACTTATGGAATGCCTTTCTTGGCTGAATTTCATATCCTTGAGTTTGAATAGAAGAGCATCATCATGCTGAAGGAGATTCAACAAGGAATGGTAGAGAGTGTGTGGGAGTACGACATGATGTATTTCAAGACTCTCTTATCAAATCTATCCTATGATATTCACCCCTCTCAACATGCTCAATGGTTTGTTGGAGGATTGATAACACCATTTAGGAGAGAACTTTCACACAAGACTTTCACAGACCCACACGAGGCCTTGAGGCTTCCCCTACACACTGAGGCTATCAGAAGCATGGATACCAGTGTTAGCCCCTTCCTTGAGGCTCATATTGCTGTAATGGTGAAGTAGCTAGAGAAGCTATCTATGAACTCGGCACATGAGACTCACAGTGGTCTATGGTGCATGGATTGTGAGGTAGAGGGGCATACAAAGGATAGTTTCCCTATAGAGATCGGTACACATGTGACAATGGACTATGAAATTTTCCATGGAGATCATGATGCAAGTAGATGCCCACTATTGCAGCATGCATGATCCGTAAGAATGTGTCTTTTATTACAAGATTTACACCTCTACTACCCATGACACCAAGGATTATAGATTGATTGACTAGATACATGATGCCATTGATATTGGTGTGCACCAAACCAGCCTCACAAACAATTCCAAGGATGATGGTCATCACTATGAAGGGCACATGGATGGGGGGCACATGGAAGAAGTTTTTCGAGGAGGATTTCATGGTCATGGTAACCATGGAGAGGAAGAAGTGAGTTCCCACATGGGAACATGTTACAACTATGGATCCACAGAGCACTATAAGTGTGAGTGCCCTGATCTACTACAATGCTCATGGTGTGGAAAGAAGCACAAGTATGAGGAGTGCCCAGAGTTATTTGAGCACATGAGCCAACAACACCAAAATAAAAGGCATCGGGATGGTAAGCATGAGGAAGGTGATTCACAATGGATGCCAAGAGTGGCGCATGAGTCAAAACTAGAACCGGTACTAGTTACGATGTGAGAGAGGCAGGCACATGAGGGAAGTACCAAGGAAAAGACCATTGGTTATTAGAGAAGAGGTGGTGCATGGAAAGTATCCAGACCCTACTCATCAAAAGGAGGTGTATCAAGAAACCATGGATGTGATTCAAGCCTACAAGGAGAGATCCAATAGTGCTGAAAGAGCAATCAAGATAGTTAGAGAAAAGGAAGAATGTTGAGGCTCCACAAAAGGATCTGATGAGGTTAGAGAAGTATGCAAGATGTTGAGGCAAGAGAATATCATTCCTTTAGGAGAATGGTTACGGAGAAGGTACCACACGCTGTGAGAGAGGGGCAGAGAGGCAGGTTCTACATGCCAACCTTCCTCCCCACAACCTTGATTATGACAAGGAGATTACCTTGAATGTTGTTGTAGATGGGTGGCTTCTAGAAATATTTTGATTGACATGGGCATGGAGGTCAATGTTCTCACCCTAGATGCATGGCATCAAATGGGAAGGCCCCCATTACAACCATCTTCAATGTGTTGTATATGGCTAACAAGACAAAGGAAATGCCCATTGGTGTCTTGAAGGATGTTGTTATCACTATCCAAGGGGAAAAGTTCACTAGGGATTTTGAAGTCTTGGTGCTAGCCAGGTAGAAAACTTTCCAACATTACTTGGGCACCCCGGTGTTATAAGAATAATGTTGACCTAAGGTTCAATAAGGGATACATAAGTTTTGAAAACAAGGAGGAGGGTCATCATCCCCTTAACCGATGGAAAATCAACACCATATACTGAGCCCTTGGGAGAATAATTTCTTGACAGGATCTATGTGCACTCTATCAGGGACCCTGAGGTGATTCACCCTACAGAGGGAGTTATTTAGTTTGAAGATGCTCAGTCCATGAGTGATACAACTAGTGTGGCATGTGACAATTGGGTGCACATGAGACTTATGAGTTAATTGGGTGATAACTAAGAGGCTCTGATAAGGGTAATGAAGGCACACTCAGTCAAGCACCTAGGAGGGAAGAAGTTACCAAGTTACTCTGAGGGGCCAACCCTGATGATTTCTTACGAAGAAATGGAGGATCAATGGAAAAATGAGATCAAAAGAAGAGGGATGCTCAACTATAACTTTCTTGGGACCACAATGCACATTGGTGGGTGACTCATCACAATAGCCTTCTAGAGTGGCACGAGGTGAGAATCATGATTTTCTCTATTAGGTTCTCCCAAAGCAAATGCACCCACTACAATACAAGACTACCATGGGAAGGAACCCACCTCTTTCACATCCAAGCATGTGAGAAAGCATGGATGGAGGCATGAGGCCTTACCACCTTCTTTATGGGTACATAAGTTGTATTCCACCTTACAAGGTTGTGCACACATGCATGGTATATTCACTCCAGATGTGCCATTAGATAGAAATTGGCAGGAGTTGATGGCTGACCTCCTTCAAGATTTTGAGTATCGAGTACTAAACCATCGGTGGATAGGCATTGTAGGTTGTTAAGTGCCTAACGATGGGAGATAGTGCCATGGAAGAAGATAGAATACTGGAGTTATTGGGTGAACCTAGTTTGGAACCGCTTTTGATGAAGAAGAGTCAGAAGAGATGCAACTTGAGCATGCATGTGCATGGAGAAAGAAAAGGGAAAGATGGTCTACGTGATAGATGGTGAAGAGATGGAGAGTTTGGATGTTAACCATACTAAGGTACATGTGAAGTTATTGATAGTGTTGATGAGAAAGCACACACACATACCATGAACCCCTAAAAAAAGAAGGTTAACATTGGTTCGGAGGTTGAACCTAAGGAGGCCACTATTGGAGACTATTGGTCGAGAAGGAAGTCTCAAAGATCATTGATCTATTATGTGAGTTTCAGATTTATTTCCATGGGTACCATGAGCTTAAAGGCATTCACCACTCCTTGGGGAGATGAAGATCAAGTTGAAAGAAGGTGCACACCCGATTCCGGAAGAGGCCTTATCGAATGAATCTGAATCTTCACATCAAGGTTAAGGAGGAGATAGACAAAATGATCACTTCAGGGCATCATTGAAGTTGTGGAGGAATCAGAATGGGTAAGCCCCATGGTCATCATATATTAAAAGGATGGAAGGATAAGGATCTGTGTTGACTACTATGGACTTAAATGTGGTATGTGTAATTGATCCTTTTCCAACCCCTTTTACCGAAGAGATCCTGGAAGGAGTGGCTGGGTGTGAAATCTATTCCTTCACGGATGGATTCTCGGATACCATCAAGTTAGAATTGCTAAAGAAGACCAAGAGAAGAAAAATTTTTCACCACTGAATGGGGAATTTTTCCTATATGGTCATGCCTTTTGGACTGAAGAACGCAACTGTGTGTTTTCATGCATAGTGGTCTAGGCATTTCAGATTTTATCCATAAGTTTCTAAGTCTACCTTGATGACTGGATGGTGTATGGACTAGTGAAAGACCATTGTGACAATTTGAGGCTGATGTTTGAGAGATGTCGGTAGTTGAGGATATCCCTCAACATTAAGAAATGTGTTTTTTCTACTCCATTTGGGACCTTTTGGGGCATATTATATGTAAGGAAGGTTTTTTGGTGGATCCCACCAAAGTTTTTGTTATTGTTGGGTTGGGGAGCCTACCACTCAAAGCACAGTGCATGTGATGGATTCCTTGGGCATATAGGGTACTACCAAAAGTTTATCAAGGGGTATGCCAAGATCACCACACCATTGGAGAAGTTACTAAAACACAAGAGTGCCTTTCACTGGGAGAGGCACAACAGATGACGTTTGACACTTTGAAGGATAGACTTGTCACTACACCCATATTATGGTTTCCCTCTTGGGATAAACCTTTCCACGTGCATGTTGATGCCTCAGGGACAACCATTGAGTAGTCCTAGCACAACCTAGAGAAGGGATTGTTGATCACCCCCTTTTTTTTGCAAGTAGGAAGTTGACACCAACAGAGAAAAACTACACTACACCACTACTGAGCATGAAGCACTTTTGATGATCTACGCGTTGCATAAGTTTAGGAAGTATCTACTGGCAAAACACCTTTTCATATTTTACATAGATCACATGGCCTTGAAGTACTTGGTGAACAAGCCCATTTTGCAAGGGCACATATGTTCGTGGGTCCTTTGTTGTTTCAGAATTTGAGTTTACAGTTGTTGTGAAACCAGGAAAGAGTAACTCAAGGGCCTACCATTTGTCAAGAATTGACTCAGGGGAGGACACACAGAGCATTGAGGATGTTATGCCATGCATGCAAACTATTTAGGTTGTGGTGCATGCCCTCTGACTTAGAAGATATTGTTGTGTTTCTCAAAATGGGTGTGGCACCAAAAGGAATGAAAATTTGGAAAGGAAATAATTAGCTATATGTGTTTCACACCTACATGCTAATTAGTGGAGACTTATACAAGTTAGGTCATGATGAGGTTCTACACGATGCATGTTAGAACATGAGCATGTTGCAATCATGGAAGAAGCACATGGTGGGATTGCAGGAGGGCACTATGCAGGGAATGCCACCACACGAAGATTCTACTCACAGGGATTTGGTGGGAAAGTATATACCAGGATTGCATTGAATTTTTAAGGCCTGTGACCATTTCCAGCACCTTGGCAAGCCAGGAAAAAGGGATGAGATGCCCTTGAGACCTATAGCTAGCAGCAAAACCATTTGAAAAATGGGCCATTGAATTTTGTAGGACCAATTTCACCCACCACGAAGGACTGGATCACGCTATATCATCACTTATCACTTGATTACTTAACAAGGTGGGTGGAGGCAACACCTACAAGGGACTATACAAGCAATGACAACTACTAGATTCTTATGGGAGAACATAATCAAGTAGGTATGGATGTCCTTTAAGCTTGACTAGTGATAGGGGTACACATTTTTTGAATGAAACAGTTAGGATTTTGTTGGCAGAGTTCATGGTGGCCCATCATAAGACTACCCCATATCACCCACAAGCTAATGGAACTATTGAGGCATTTAACAAAATTTTGAGTCACACACTGACAAAAATTTGTGATGTGGGAAGACAAGATTGGGATGACAAGGTATCATCATTCTATGGGCATACATGACAACCTACAAGAGATTGAACAAAGCCACACCATTTCAATTGGTGTTTGGCGTGTGGAGGCTATTTTATCAGGTTGAATTTATGCTACCATCATTGTGTATTGTGCATAACGTGGAGGGTTAGCTGATGAACAAGCAATTCAAGAGCATGGAGAAATTAATGCAGTTAGATGAAAGGTGATCACTTGCTAGATGGAGTCAGAAGACTAAAAAGGCATGAAAAAAAAAGCATGGCATGATCACCATATTAAAAACAAACAATTCAAGGTTGGGCAGATGGTTTTGTTATATGATTCCAAGTTTTGCACCATCCTGGGAAACTAAAATCCATTGGTTAGGGCCATATATCATCTCATACATCCTTGATTCAGGCACTTTCCAGTTACAAGTGCTTGATGGAACATGGTTACTAGGCCATTTCAATGGGAGTAGGTGAAGCCCTACTATAAATAAGTCTTCCTTGTGTTTGTAAATAAGGCAGTATTTCCATTTAGCCTAGGATTTCCTTTTATGCATTTCTTTTCCTTGTTTCCCCTTTCTCTTTTTTCCTTCTTTTTTTTTTTTTTTTCACACCTTGTGCACTAGTAACCACTTATTATTTTCAAAAGGTTGTGTATGCACAAAGGACCACACATCTATTTTTGTGTGGGGTGGAGTAATGTGAAGTAAAATAAAAGTTGGTAGTGGAAGTTGTGTTTTGATGGCCTGGATTGAGGATAAAAAGGATAAAAAGTGCATGTAGGTAGGAGAGCACATGCATGGAAAAGGTGGACATGAGGAATTTTGGTGTCAGGATAGCTTTACAAAGACCACATACAAAGGATGAGAAGCACAGAACAACATGAGGTAGGTGAGGGAAAAAAATCAGGTCAAGGGTAAAAGAAGTGCCTTCGGCACAAAAACGCGCACATAAGAGTCTTCTTGTCGAGTAAGGATTTTTTGTGCACATAAAAGGTTGTAGAGGATTTTTCATGCAGGATTGGGCATGGGGTAAGAGCACTTAAGATCGGATTTAGTGGAAAAATCCACATTTAATGCTAAGTACATTGGTAGGTGGCATAACATTTATTATGGAGAGAAAAAAAAATATAAGTAGAAGGTCGGGCACATTATTGTTTACCTTGCTATTATGATATTGAAGAGCTCTTGCAAACTAGGGCATCCAAAAAATATTTGTGTGAAGGAGGAATTGTGAAAATCTAAGTGCATGACTAGTGTGATTTGTGAACCAGAGTGGAAGGAGTACACATGGGCATAGGGAAGAAGGGTTCAGAAGAGTACACCATCTTGTGGAAGGGTTTTCTAGGTTAGGGTTCTATAGCTAGGGCATGGGAGTAAAGGGATTCTTCACAAGTTGAGCCACATATTTGAGTAGAGAAAGGAAGAGGAGCAAGGAAGAATTTTTTTAACCCAACAAGAAAATGGCACCAAAGAAGGCAACCATCTCACCAAAGAAGGGCAAGGGAAAGGGGAAACAAACTACCACCACCAGTTTCAATGAAGAGTGGTATGCGAGAGATGCAATACCCAGATGGAGTGTTTCTTGGAAAGGAATGGGTATCCCATGTAAGGAAGATGGCCATGAGTGATTACAACCATCACACAAGCACCACCAAGAAGGAGATGGCATTAGAACTGGTTCACCCGATAGATAAAAGGACACCAAAAGGAATGTCAATCTATGATGATGAGGTGAAGGTAAAGTTGGAGAAGGTTGGGTTGCTGCAACTTTATGAGTTTCCCTACTTTGGAAAACCCAAGTGACTATACCAATGGTTGATGTCATGTGTGCACAGGACCACTTCTACTTCATAGGCAAAGAATGTGCATAACCCCTCAACTAATCTCTAAGTTTACTGGCCTTGTCTACGAAAAGGGGAGCCACTGGATGATGACTTGGAGGATAAGGAAGCCATTAAGGAGACAGTCCAGCTTATGATTATAAGAAGGGCTCACGCTACTTTGATATTTCAGATATCTCCAACCTAGTGATGAGGATGGTCATGCATGCTTGGTATCCAAGTTGAATGGACAAGAGAGGTGGACATAGATAAACAAGGCTTGGTTGAATGTGTGCCAAAATTTTGGAAGGAACCATCTATAACCTGTCTACCTTCATTGAAAGAAATCATCAATGTCACACATGAAGGAGAGAAGATCATGTTTGGAATGTCCTCCTCACCATCATCTTCTCAAGATTGGAGTGCCCGATGGGCCAGAGAGAAGTTTGTATGGGAGTATCCAGATGAAGACCCTTCCCCCATGAAAATATTTGAAAAATACACTTGTGACACCATGACCACCCACAAGGCATGCACAGAGAAATGGTACAAGAGGATGTGATGTTTGGAGCTGAATGGAGGATACCCAAACAATTTCCAGTGCTAGTACAAGGAGAAGGTTGAGTTTTTTATCTACCAACATTTCTACATTGGTAAGATTCACATTGATAGATGGGACCAAGAGTCCATGGTGTAAACTACCTTTCTCTTTCACCACGCAATACTTTCAAGTAGGGGTCAATCACTTTAAAGAAGGCCAAAAGACTAAGGTTCACCTCAACGAGGTGGACCAAGACCACCACAACTACGAAGGAAGATAGTATACCCCAAGAAGTGTGCTTATGTGGAGAAGTATGTCTCCCATGAGGTGTGCATGATGAAAACCCATGACACTTGCCAATTGCTTTATGGAAGGACCACCAAGGGGTATACCTGTGGATCAGGCCCAAGTATGAGAAGGGTGCCTACTTGAGAGTGATGTCTCCATCCCAGAAAGACCCCCACCGAAAAAAAAGGCCACACCAAGAAGAGAGGAGAGAGAAGAGGCACTGAGAGAAAAAGCACCAAGTGTGTAAACAACAACATAATGATGGGGTGCACAGAGTCGTGCACCAAGCCAAGTACATATGCATGGAGGAAGAAGTCCCCATTAAGGAAAAGAAAATCACCTGAGGAAGAGGTGCTAGAGAAAAGAAGAGCCTCCTACACAAGAAGAATCACCAAGGAAGGAGTCACCTATAAAGAAGAAGAAAAGGAAGAGTCTCCTATACTAGAATCACCAGTTAGGAAGAAGCAGAAGGTAGCAGAGAAGGAAGACTCGAAGAAATGGAGAGCCTGAGGCCTACAGAGGTGAAAGGGATGATGATGAGCATGAAGAGGCTCAAGACCATCCTAGTGTATGATGATGTGCATGACTCCGAGGATGAGGAAAATGAAGAAAAGGATGGAGAAGAGGAAGGCACTCAAGGAAAAGGGGAGAGTGAGGAAGTGAATACAAAGGATCAAAGGACCCCAAGCCTCACCAAGGAGTAGATAGAAGAGGCCATGAAAAGAGAAGTAGTGGGCATAATAAAGGATTTAGTGGAGTAGGAAGTGGAGCAAAGCATTGATGAGATACTCAAGGAGATAGAGGAGGAAAGTGTAGGGAAAGAGTATGGGAGCATGGGTGGAGATCCCAACTTAGCAATAAGCTTTCCAAAGGAAGCATGCACACAGGGGAAGAGAGGTAGTAATAGCAGAGCAGGGGGATGAGTTACATCAATGATCCAAGTAAGGTACTATGTGCACACTTCTAGAGTACCATGCCCACATACCAACTCCTTGCATGGTCTTCATTCAAAGAAGAAGGCACATACCCATGAATGAAGGAAGATGTTATCTTGGGATTTTGAGTCCCATGTTGATGAGCCCGAGTTTGAGGTTAGTCAGGGAGCACTTGATGAAGGTACCAGAGAACAAGGGATAAACCCACTAGTAAATGCTCAATAATTATCCGATGAGAAAGTTTGCAAATGCCCTCAACAAGGTATCGGTTGAGGTTGAGGTGAGACTCTTTGGAAGGAATGACAGGGTAAGGTTCCTAGAGGAAGAACTAGAGAAGAAGGAGGAGGAGGAACTCATTGAGAAGAGAAAGGATCTAAGTAGGAAGAGTTGATCAACACACAATTAAGGCACAAACTAAGGGAGGAAAAGGTGAAGGTGTGAGAGGTGTACAAGAAAATTGAAATGATCACAGATGCCATTATCCTTGAAACACCCAGACCTAGCACCACCTGAGTAAAAATATGAGTCAACCTTGTAATGCTTGGAAGACTTAACACATCCTCACCATGGAAAGGTGGTCCACTCACATTAGAATCAACAAAGATATTTTGGCACAAAAGGAAGAAGAAAAGTAGAAGATCGGGGGAGATAGTGACTGATATTCCAAACTCCTTTCCATTGCATATAAAACCACCACGCATGGTTGAGGCCATGTATGATAACTAACTGCATTGATAGGGATAGAGTAGCAAGTATATATATTAGTTGCTACACATGAGGTGGATCTGAAATAATTCCAAGAAAAGAACAAAGGAAATAGGGAAAGGGATAAGATCCTGGCCAAGGTTGAAAAGAAAATGGAAGCAATCAAAACCTTGTGAGGTTCGGTCAAAAATCAGCTCAAGGAGTTGTACCCCCAGGTCACACAAGAATGGATGCACTTGATGACCTTAGCAAGAAGCTGGAGGGGATTGTTGATACGTTGAATGCTAAGGGAGATGAACTAGTTTTGAAGAGGTGAGCGCTCTAGTGGGTGACCTACTCCAGTAGCGTACAGGTGAAGTAAATGCCTAGGGAGAAAATCGAGGCAAAAATGAGGAAGGAGTTCCCACTCCTTTTACAATAATAACAACATTCTTCATTCTTCATTCTTCCATTTCTCATTCTTCATTCCTTCATTCTTTATTCAAACTATCTAAGTCCCACCATTCTTTATTCTTTGGAGGATCAATATGTTTCGAGGATGGAGAACAAGCTTAGTGTGGGGTGATGTTGGGCCTCAAAATATTGGCTAAGTGCCAAAGGGTGCATGTGCGCACACAGGGCCAGGAAGAAGAAGGGCGTGCACATGGGGAAAAGCACACAGACAAGGGTTTAAGAAGGGTTTAGGAGAAACCAAGGCACACACAAGGCAAGGACAAAGGATCTAAGGACTTAGCCATATTCAGCATTCTAAAAGGCACTTGAGGAAAAATGTGACCCGACTAGGCATGTTGAGTGGATAAGGTGCATCCTGGAGACTTGGTGGTCAAGAAAAGAATATTCCACGCATGGAAGGTTCCCAAAAGACATCATTGTAGAAAGTGGAGAGCTCGAACAAGATTAAGCATGCTCCATTAGAGGACCACATGGACACTTGGCATCCGATCTATCTAGAGGAAGGCATGGCGGTGGGTGCTAAACCTATTTATAGAGATGCTCTAGAGAAAAGAAAGACACACATTGAATGGAGAAGAAGCCAACAAACAACATGTGTGAGATCATAAGGGAATGCATCAAGAGTATGATGTTGCAGTAAGGCTAGGATTTAGAGCATTAGTGCTAAGGGGTATAATGGATGTAATAGGCCTCTATATGGCATTAGAATATGTAATAAGGGATGAACTAGGAGGGCATAGTTAGAATGTCACACCAGGGAGGATCTGTAAGAGATAAGTCTAAGTCTTTTGTTATGTATGGTCTGTTATGACCCTTTTTGAATGTAATGTGGTTACTGATATTGTGATCAATATGAATATATGGCTCTATTATGAATATCTGGTTCATGGGTGCAAACCCTAGTGTCTCTTCTTCATGTTATGAATCAGATATGTTCTTTATATAATGTTTCTCTTGTTATTTTCATGGGTATATATATGTATGTTGGAGAAATGTTTCCATTTCTTTCCTATATCATATAGCTATTAAATTTCACCTTAGTTTGAAAAATGATGAATTAAAGTGAAGGAAAAATAACCCTCGTCACTTTTTGGTGTCATTGTTGGGAACGCTTTTGGTGTCCATAGGAAATTGATTCAGCTCGGTGTTTTGGAAGAAGTTATTGTAAGTTTCAATTTAAAAATTCCTTACTTCCTTTGATGATTCAAAACACCTCTATATGACAGCAAGAATACTTTATAAGCTTTTTGAGGTAAGTGGGACTAGAAATGTCTCATAATTGCTTTTTTGAGGAAAACTATTATTTGACAAAGTACTCATGGTTATAGTTAGGATTTCAAATACACTTTTCTAGTTTATGTGTAGACTTAGGGATTAACAAAGAAAATTTTGACAAAAATCCCCCAAAATAAGGATTGAACCACATGTTCATTAGTTGAGGTTGAATCACAATGAAACATGGAAGAATTATAAAATGCAAGGCTTGTACATGGAAAAACTTTCACCTATCCTATAGCGATAGAAAATGAGGAACATGCTCCTATGAATAATATATCCTCATCTATGTTACCTACTTTTAGGGGTATATCTTCATAATAACCTACTTATTTTTTATTTAAATTTAATATTTTTGTCCAAACTAATGATTATATAGTCAATAACAAAAATTAAAATTGTTTACTCTATGCTTAAATATTCATCCATGTGTTGGTTTATAGGGTCAGCTCACAACTTCATTTGTCCATAATTGGGATGAAATGGAAATAACTTTTCCGGACAATTATCAATATTATCAGTATGGTTTATGGATGAAAATAAGAACTCTTTAGGATGACCCAAAAGGAGAATGAAATCCACCAAAGGCTCTCCCTTAGCTCTAGCCACTCAAACCTCCAAAGCAGCAATACAGTTGCATTGGTCATTTGGTACTTTGTCACCTTCTGTACATCCGATAGCCTCATTACCTTCTCTCATGCTAGTGATGCATGTACTTGAGAAGTACCTACACTAAGGAAAACATATATCCTACACTTGCCACTACTATAATATATTTATATCTATGTAGTTCATGATCTACCTCTCCCACTAGCCTAAAAGAACCTTCCGACTCTTTGAATACTATTGTCACTTGGACTTGACCTCATGGTTTTATTCGTGACATCCAAGATACTATGCGGGATCTCAAGATGCATATCCCCGATCATCCCATACCAATCATATATAGTCTTTCACATGAAGTAAATCAACCACACATTAGAAATTTATGTCATCACCTCAAAATGTCCTATCAACTATACTTTTTAGACACAAAATCACACACTTTGGGTAATTATCTAGTATCAATATCATACTACTATTCATATGCTTCATAAGTAAGAAAATTACTAATTATCCCATGTCTTTGGCCACCTTTCTTTGCTTTATGATTCTTCTTTCAATCTTGCGTTCTTACTTGCTTAGTTTGTCTTTTCACCTTTTGGCATTTTGTCATTTTGGACACCGGCGCCCAACTAGGATGCTAGCGCCAGTGCCCCATCCTCTCTCGGGTGTCATTTTCCTCTTTATAATTTTGTCACACTTTTTGGGTCCTTTCTATCTGTTTGAGCATCTTATATTTTTGTAGTCGGCCTTTTTGGGATTAATTGTGAAATTTAAGCAAAGGAATCATATAAATATAAAGTTATGTGATCATAATAAGAGACCAAGCACTAAGCATCTACTATCTCCACCTTATGTTACGTCCATAAAAGGTATCTATATCTCCATTTTCAACCATCTAGCTCCACCACAAGGGCAAAGGCTAGTTCATTTGCATCACACTTCATAATAGGGAGTCTTTTGTTTCCATCCACACATTATTTACATCTACATCTAGTTACTTGCTCGCTACTCACAAAGTACGACACACACAAGAGAAACCTAGAGCACAATTTTGCACACACACATATAACTACATTGGGTTTGAGATGCGTTGTTTCACTCGGTAGGAATTCCATCATTGTGGTAGCTGAGGATAGTTTGACCCCTCATTTTACATCTTTCTTTTTTAGGATTTGATATCTATTTGAGGGTTTTACAGGTGCTTTATTCATTCCAAATTTAGAGAGACCTCACGATCTTACAATGACATACATGTGACTAAAGGCGGACAAGTGTGAACCTCTTACGAAACCTTAGAGGATGTTTTTTAGCATTTATCCAAACTAGGGCACCTCCAAGCACCCCAACCCATTCAAATCAGCGATCCACATTTTTCAGAAGCTTACGTGTGATGGTATTCCATCTCTGCTCATCCAGTCTCCATTATAACACAAGACAACAACCTCTTCGAATCAGCTAAGGCTCTTCTAACCCTATTTGTAATTAGGGTTTTGTTGTCACGTGGATCATGCACCCGTTGAATCTCTGAGTGATCCTGCAATGTTGGAACATCCCCAAGGTGTGGGACCTTATCGCCTTGGGATGAACCTCCGGAGTAAGGCCGATTCCTTTGAAACTTGGAGCACTTGATTTAAGATCAATATGCAAGGCTAAACAATTTGAAAATAATTCTAATCTACTCAACTGATGAGCTTAAAGTCAGAGATAACAAAAGGAAAAGGTGATGCACCAAGTATATTGAACAAATAGACCCACTTAAATGCACAATCAACTCCCCACAACAATATATGATATGCACATGTCTTTCAATCCTCCTCTATCCATGCCTATAAATAATAATGCAACCTTATAACAGAAAGGAAACAACTTTTCCACAACTGATATAAAAGTAGTGATATCACTTTTCACATGAATTGAACAAGATAACTGGGATAAAGGTAGATTAACCAATCACATCAAGGAATTAAACATTCACAAGCTATAAATTGATCAATGATTAACACAATAAACCAGACTTTTCATGGAAAAATATTGTTCTAAATATAATTGAAAGGCTCAAAGTATATGAAGCACTCTTCCAAGCTTGAAGAGTAACTTCTCCAAATGATCTATATCTTCTTAAATTTAATGAATTTTTAACTATTTATAAGTTACAAACGTTGAGCCATTACAACCGAGCCTTAACTAACAAATTACTAAAAATAGAGTATAATAAGTTCAAGGGAAAATGCTCCCATAAAAATAGCAAATGTTTGACTAGGTCAACCCTCCAAATTTGACTGATTCAAAGCTTGGAACCATCCAAATCATGGCCACTTGACTCAGCTTACACTTGCATCATCTTTCTCTTATCTGGGTTTTCCCGATCTTCTTCCTCCCGAGATAGCCATCTCATTGTTGGTAGTCAATGAAATGTTTGATGATTACACGTACCTCTCCTTCCTCTAGTCCATAAGCATAATGATTTACCACATCCTCTATATAAATCTCCCTTACAACTTTAGCTGGGAAGCCTTTCCAATTTATTCACCACTTTCTTCAGTTGACTTATAAAATTCTGGACATGAGACCAACCTGTCAATTGAATTGCTATTGAAAGTTTTAGTTATTTCATCATCTTTCATTACCAAATTTTTGAAGTTTTATTTAATTTGGTCCACTAGAAGAGCATCAATATTCTCATTGAAAAACTTACAGTTGATATTATCAAACTCCTCCGAAATATCATTTAAACCATCCATTATTTCCACACGTTTCTCATCCAATTTCTTAATCAAGTCCTGCAACACTTGGGATCTAAATTCCATAGCCTTTTGAAACTCAAACAATTTAGAAACTCTTATCCTGTAAAATTAAAAAGGGCAATTTTGTAGGTAACCATACCAAAATTTCCGTTTTGGTCCCCCGTTGAGGTCTCTTAGCGTTCGGAATGGCATAAAATCCCTTTCCGGAAAATCTAAGTTTTAGAACTTGGTCATTTTCAACCTTTTTGGGTTGGGCAAATTTCATCCTTGTTACATCAAACAAAACTACTCCCCTCCTTTTCTTTGGTGCATTCTAGGAGTGTCAACACTCCAAATGTTGCACCTCTCAATGTTAGACCTCTCAAAGGTGCACCAACTTGTCAACATTCTAAATGCTTTGAGCATCTCTAAAGTACGCTATGGCATCAAGACGCAGTGTCGACAATCCCAAAGCTGTGCCATGACACAAATCTCTTTATGTCGACATCCACCTAAGTGTGCCATAAAAAGTTGGTGGCGCATTTATTACACTTTTTGCTATATAGGCGCGTCCAACCTGTCATTTTCACAATTCAAAAATGGAAAAAGTTATTCCTCTATACTTGTCAGCATTCCTGTCAGCCCCATATGTTGCTATTTGTCACGTTCATGGACCCCGCATCATCCCCTTTATCATTATATATATTCCTGGTAAGTGGCCCTTATCCTTCTTGTGGATTTGTTGTGGTTTTTATAATGGTTTAGGTGATTAGGATTGATAATAAACAAATGAACCCAAGTACTCAACTCCAAAACCCCTTCTCCTCCTTCCAGATCTGCAAAACTAGAAGACTATGCCACAAAACCACTCAAACTCATTTGACCCTTGCTTTGCTAAGTTTTCCCTCCTAAGCATCAAAATCGAGCCAAAAGAGTGAAAATCATAAATATTTTTGCAATCAACCCACTATTTTTCCTTTGGCGCAAACTTCATCTTTGTTACATCAAACACAGTCGCGCCACAGGTGCACTATCCCTGCATGCGGCATAAACCTTCTCCGTGCCTTATAAACATTGTCACAAAATTTCCTAGGTGCAAGCACTGGCGCCAAAACAACTACAACAACATCTAAATGTTGTGCAAACCTTTCTGCGCCACGCAATCTAAAACACTTGGCACACCTCACTCTCATGTAACATCTACCACATCTGCACTAATGGCGCATCCTAGGACCTTGCAACACCAACCATATATGCGCCCCACTTAAGGACTTCTAATGGCGCAAGCACACATCCCTCGACACCAACATTTGAATGTTGTGTGTAGCCTTTCCGCACCCTGCGCCCCTTTTGGCATTGTTTTCTCCCATGCAACACTTTCCCAAAGTGCGCCTTGCTTTTCTAAGACCCTGTAACCTATAGTAGAGCTGCGCCTTGTGCCCAGAGGCTCATAAATTGCTAACTTTTCATTCTATAAGCTTTGATGGATGACTTAACAGCTAACATGGCTCTTCTGTGATGGACTTCCCTGATTCTTCTTGCAGATCAACAACTGAACTCATGATCCACACATGTCTTCATTGAGTAAGAAGCCAACTAAGTCCAAGGGTAAAGCCAAAGCAGCGAAAGAAGAAATGAAATATAAATACCAAAGGGTCAGGATGCCTGAATCCCTTGTAGAGTGTGATTTGGATATCAAAGATTCAGAACTCGGGCACATTGACATGGAGGACTTCTGGGCCAGGACCAAGAAGGTCACAAGAAGCCCATGGATGGATAAATTGGTTGGCAGTGGTCTACACTTTGCTGCAGGGATCCCAGTAAGTGCAATCAACAATGAGTTCATGATGTTGGTGGGTTGTTGTTACAATAAGGACACAAGATGTGTCGAAAATGAGAAGGGCGAGGTAATAATCAACCTCATGGCCCGGCATTTTGAGATCATGTTGGGTATCCCTCACCACCGACATTTTGTAGCGGTAAGCCAAGAGGACTGCATGAAGACATGGAACGAAAATGAAGACAAATGCATGCAGCTGATGAATGAGGTATACCTCAAGAACAAGAAGGTGGTAAGCAGGTGGCCACAAGTCATTCATCATAGTGACTTTTTAAGAGGAACTGAGTGACACCATCACTTTCCTGAGTAGGGTGTTTGGGCTCCCCGATGCCCATTACTTTCACAAGTGGATGCTCAGGTATTTAGAAACCATGAGTAAAAATGTTCCTAATCGCGTTTTGAATGGGGAGAGATTATCAACAGCATGATCTCGGATTAGCTTCAACAACTAGGAGGTTCTATATGAACTCCTATGTGGTATATGTTGCTGCCTCAGAGAGGGACTACCCAACATTGAATCGGTATGGGATATGGCCCCGGTAAAAATATACGAGTACTATCTAGAATTAAAACTGGAGAACAACATAGCCCAATTTAGTAAAGTCAACGACGTCTTCTTCTATGGTGTCATCTGCCTCTTGAGGCCCAACATGACTTACGGTCAGATGACCAAAAGCATGGTCACCACCACAAAGAAGTGGGGAGCATTATTCACGCAATTCCCCACTTTCACATATCTCAGAGCCACTAACTTCTTGGGAGAGCCCACCAAATTTCTGAGGTATGCGGGACCCAAACTGATCCTGTTAGAGCTTTCTAGACAGCTCATCACATACCATGAGAAGTGTTTAAAAGGAAGAATGGTGGAACTCAATTCCTCCTCACAAGTGGGCGTGTACACTGCACTTCACAGGAAAAGCCCAGAGATGTTTGCAAAGCTTGAATTGCTCAATCTAAAACATAATTTCTGGTGAGGCCAACCTTTGATCCTCATGATTGTCTTCCAAGGGAAAAAATCAATCCAATTCACATCCCTCAGATTAAAGATATCTACATCGATCTATATCACAAGCTCGAGCTTAGATGAAAGGATCACGCCCGCCTAGCCCTGGCAAGATATCATTCAATATGGTGTGGCCATCATCCCAAAGGGTTTCAAACAACTGATCAAGAATTTGATCAGGTTTATCTAGACACGGATGGGGATAATTGGTTGTTTGCTGAAATTGATAGAAACAAGGCCCCTCAGACTATTGAGGAAAGGGTCAAAGGCACTCTGTAATGCACTGAGCATTGGTGCAAGAAAAATGGTATCATCTACCTTGGGGTAGACTTCACCACGTCTCCCTTGGGTGATGCACCCACCAGGCCGAAACACTTGCCTAAAGGCAAAGGAAAAGATATAGAAGGGGAGGCAAGCACTGCTCAGAAAGAAGTTCCTAAGAGCCCTCCTTCCACCGCCGAAGAGCAAGTTGTGGACTTAGTGTCCCCAAGAAGAGAAGAAGCGGCCAGTGCTCCAATGGACACATCCACTCAGGATGTTGTCACATCTACAACTGGTGAGGTCCCACCATCCCCTTCTCTCGCTCCTCCTTCCCCTCCTCATGTCACTCAACCAACCACTCCTTTGGTTGTGTCTTCTCCCCATCTTCTACCATTCCCCCTCCCTCTTCCTCCATCTTCTCTTCCCTTACGGATATGTCCCCCAGTATTTCTTCCCTCATCTCACAGATCCCTTCCACCCCCACGGTTTCCTCTCTTGCAGTCTCTCCTAACCCCATGAGCATTGGAGTGTTGGATTCTTTCTCAATGCCACCACCAAGTGTCTCAACACATTTCCTCGTGTCCACTATAGTTGCTCCTTCTTCCACCCCCGTTTCCTCCTCTTCCTCTGGTCCCACTCCCTTAAGTCCAGAATGGATCTCCAAACACCTAAGCCAGCACAAGAGGAAAGTCCCTATTGCACCTATGGACTTCTCTATTATTCCAGCTAAAGGGCCCAAGAAGCAAAAGCTATAACCCGCTTCTCTCAAAGTGCTTCAGGTGAAAGGGTTATGGAGATCACATACCCTGATCTCACAAAGAAGAAAGAAGATTTGTCTCCTACAGATTTTATAGTGACTCAGGTCACAATGGGAACATCATCAGAGAGCCTGCAAGGAGAGGCCTTATCCACAGTGGATGCCCTTTGCAAAAATCTTCAAGAAGCAAAGGAAGAGAAGAGAATATTAAAAGAGAAAAACAAACATCTTCTCCAAGCCCTGCAAAATATGGGCAATGCCCCTCCTATGACTATCGCCGACCCTCCTGAAGTTCTTAGTCAGGAGAAGATAAATGAGTATGCCAAGATCAGCGAGCAAGGTATGGTAGTGTCTGCCTGGAGAGAACAGATCCTCAAAGATAGTGAGGAAGTGATTACAAAGTTCACAGAGCTCTATCAAAATATAGATTGAGCTAATAAGGAACTTTAGGCAATAAGACGGCCTATCTATGAAGAGTTAGACCCACTTGCCACTTGCAACATGAGACATTCTAGAAGATGCTCGATTTGCCCCCAATCGACGACTTGGTGAAATTCGACATTTTTGATCACCCGCGAGCACCCAACAAAGTCCTTGCTACTTTAGACTATTGGGTTGACCAAATGGAGTTTGTCTTGGAAAAGATAGACAAAATCAAGGAGGAAGCCCTGGATGCAATGCATCAAATGGAGTAGATCATCTTAAGAATGTCTCCAGGGTTGCTCGGTGCATCGTACACCTTGAGGAAGGTAGATGATACTATTTGGATTTTCAAGGAAATCACATCGCAAGGTTTAGTGTCAGAGGCCACTTTTGATATAGAATCTATCAACAACCTTCTGGCCTGCCGCAACTTTGTTGGATACCTGATGGAGGTAGGCAATGAATATTTCAAACTCCCGGAAAGACTCAGAGATGAACAGGAGACTTGCGAAGTCATCGGGATCACACCAAGGGTCCCGCTCAGGATCAACTTCAAGCGATGGTAAGCAAGTTCATGGAGTATCGAGCTCAATTTCACGTTACCTCCCCTGAGCGTAAGGGACACTCTTTTCAAGCCAAGGGATGACGACAAATAGGCTCCTTCCTCCTGGGATTATCCCATTTTTGTAAAAATATTTAAAAGTATGTTGGCACAAATGATGACATCATCCATGTTGCACCATGGGATGTTGTCATCCACCAAATTGTCCCAAAGTCAACATTTGACTTTTAGATATTTTGTAGATATTTTGTAAATAGTTGTTGGCTCCTTTTTGTCTTCTTTCTCCTTCTCCTTCTATAAATACTTGGATACTTGTAGTATTCAAGGGTGAGCAAATTTGTATGAAAAATAGAGTGAGGAGAGAAAGACTTTGAGCTTTCTTGTAACAGAACGATTTTTAATACAAAAATTGAGACTTTGTGCTAAATTCATGTGTTATGTGTTATATCTTTCTTAAGTTAGATCTGCGCGCTTATTCTATTGGATTCACATATGCTTTTATTATTTGTTTATCAGTATTGCTTTGTTTGTTTATGTGAGTAAGTTTGGCTTTGTTTACTACCAGCCCAAAACATAAACCCTCTGACCTTTCTACTTTGGAATTCATTTCTTTTCTCCCTTCAGATCCACCTTTCTTTTATTCCTTCCTTCATTCCTTTCCATTCTTCATTCGAAATAACTCTCTTGGGATGAGATCCCAAACCCCCTTGAAGGCAGAATACTATAATACTTGCATAGATTCCTACTGGTAGAATAGCAATAAACCATTTTCACTTTGTTGTCTCAAAGAGGGCTATGCCCGCACACCGTTGGCCTATCTATCCATAGATCCTTTTGCCCACCCGACGATTTTCGGACCAACGAAACATCATCAATTACTCCTTCTTGAAGGAGTAAATCTAGGTCCATATCTCTAATCTCACTCCATCTAGTTAAATTCAGATTCAAATTATTGTTATCCTTAGAGAGAATTTCATCTATCCTGTGAATAGAAGTCCTCTCAGTTTGTAAATCATTATACAATTCAACAGCTACTTTAACCAAAGGATTAGCTTCCTGAAGCATTCGTTCTATCCATCCATTCACTGATCTTCCCTTTTGACCTATCTTCTAAATTTCATGATATTAAATATCATCTAAACTGGAAGAAATTGTTAGAGCAGTTGTAGTTGAAGGATCAGTAGTTGGAGTGGGTTGTGTTACTTTCCTTAATAGGGTAGTGAGTTGTTTAACCTTCGACTTCAATTCATATTTGGAAGCTTTATCTTTATCATATTTATCCAAAAATCCAAGGTCCACCTAAACATCCTACTTGGTGCCTTCATGTGTTACCTTCCCTAGTGAAAACCTAGAGATCTGATAATCTATTGTTGTTATAGTTTCTTTAGTTTTCCCCTCAATAGGGGTGGCTACTTCCATGACCCTTTCTCCTGATCGGTTTACTAATAAACTAGAGACGATCTTTGGCCATTTGGCCTGTCTCTTTGGATTAGGTTCCAACACACTCAGATCTATCACGTCTATAAGAGGCACCTTCTTCTTCTACTTTGGGTTTTGGTGATATAGCCATTCAGGTACAGTGGACACAGATGATAGTGGCATGGTTGATTTAGTACCTGGAGAATTAGATAAAATAATAGCACTAGTAATATTAGTTGGCAATGAAATGGAGGTGGTAATGATAGAAGGGGTGGAAGTGAGAATAACCTCGGGAGCGGATGTAATAAGACTAGAAGTTGAAATGGAAGGAAATGAAAGTTGATGAGACAATGGAGTGGAAACTACAGAACCAATCATTTCCCCTACTTGAGAGGATATGAAGGGATGAAAATACTTGGGCCATGGATGGAGATGGAAAAGCAGAGAGGAGTGAAGGAGCAGTGGATAATGATTGGGAAAGTAGAGTGAAGATAATGAAAATCTTGAAGGGGGTGGAAAATCTTGTGATACAACTGGAGAATCACTGACTTCAACAACCTCTGTTACTTGTATTGTAGGGGACACAACCTTGGCAATGGGAACTTTTGGAAGAGAGGAAATCCCAACAACAAATGAGATCTTCCTTGGAATTATATTGGCCTTTTGAGTAGACCTTTTACCTTTCGTGGGTGTAGGGAGACTCAGTGTTGGTTGGGCTTCTACTCTTATAGATTGATCTATCCCTTTGGGTGAAATTCCCAAGGTAGCCAACCAATCATATGTCCTTTGAAGAATGGGCCCCGCTCTTTCCTTAGTATTACAAAGTTCTTCCTTGGACCAATCTATCCATGGAAAAGGTTGATTGACAACATTATTATTCATGTACACTGGATACAATACTTCATCATCATCCTCCATCCCTTCTAGAATATCCGCAATACTGAATTGTCTAACCTCATTCACAGTCAACCTTTCATATTCTTATTTCCTAATGATAACCTCATCCCGAAAATGAATCCAAATATCTTCTAGTTGAGGCACGTGAGAACTGGCCAACCTTGTTTCATTGAATTTACCCCAGTAATCAAAGTTGGTTTTAGGATGGAAATTTCTCAAAGTAACTTCCGACATTTCTCCATCCACATTATTTTCTTTATAAATGTTGGCACAGTGTATATCTTCCTATTGAAATAGGAAACTGAACTCCCACCTTATGTCATTTGTTTTGAATTTTGTGATAATCCAACAATTACCAAACTAATTCTAATAAAACCCATTTGTCAATAGGACATCTTGGTAACTTTCTTGGGGCACCCAAGAAACCAGAATCTTGATGTATGTAAATGTTGGGAACTAAAGATAGATGGCTCCCCATTCTCATACCTCTTTAAAAGCTTCATCATAAATCCTTTGATTATACAAATCTTTATCAAAATGATAAAGGAGGACAAAAAAAAAGGCATCATTGACTCTACAAAAATGTTTGTTGCCTTCTTCCATTGTAATTTGAGGATAAAAGTGATAAATCTATGACACACTTCGAAACCTTTTGTGTTTAGACCATTGACTTCCCCCATGGCGGCAGCAACATAAACAAGGAAGGAAGTCGTGAAGAATTTTTAGACGTTAAAACATTTCCCAATTGAAAATAAATTTAGCTACTAATATGCTCCCCCCATCGTATGAACTCCTTATTCTTCTTGATAGTGGAAATGTAGAGGAACATCCATTCCTGAAACTCCTTCACGGAAGCAAGACCCAAAATTTGACTCAACAATACAATAAGATCACTTACTTCCTGGATGAAGTCTGAGCGAAACAATGTTTTAGGAAGCTTGATGACACTCTTGGCCAAGTAACTCTTCATTATAAACTTTGTACACAATTTATTTTCTTTATCCCAATGTTCCACACCGGTTTCTGGTGAAATTATTACGTATCCTTCAACATCTAGAAGTTTAAATAAATCCTCAAAGAAATCGGCATCCAACCTAATTACAACCTTGTCGTCATCATCTTTTACCAATTTAGAATCCTTATCAAAATGGGCTATCACTGCTAAGATGAACTCAAGACAATGCATGGATGAAGGAAAACCTGTAGTGAGAGCGATCCCACTGTCGAATATGGCCTGCATCCAAGGCTTCTTATTAGGAGCTTTTAATCTTTCCTAGAAATATGGAAAATCTATTTTTCCAAGGTCAGTATCTCTAATATTCCCCAAATCTAAAGATAGGCATGAGTGAGGGGAAACTCCTAAAAATGTGTATTTCATCTTTCCCTTACCCCTCGATGAGGAAGTTGACATTAATTCAGAATTCAAATATTCTTTGGGAATTTTGTAAGAAACCATAAAGGTTCCGAAATCTCAAGTCTGAAAGTCTGAAAATGGTAACTCTAAAAAGACTTCAATTCTGAAATACAAACCTCTAAAATCTCAAACTCCTCATAGTCCCAAAACCCCGAAATTTCTAACTCCGAAAATGTGACCTCCACAAAACTCGAAAATGCAACCTCCAAAACTACGATCTCTCGAAACTACAAAATTGGGAACTCAAATTGAGAACTCCGAAACTACAAAATTACGAACTCTGAAAATCTTAAAGGCACAAAACGAAAATTGAAGGAAATGGTTGCACAATTCTTGGACTTGATAAAACTAGATGCTTGCATGAATTGAAGTTTGCAATATTGAGAAGAGAAACATATGTCATGGCTAAAGGAAGAACATTGGATGGTAAGGGTTTCCATGTCAAGAAAGAAAGAAGAATAGATAAAAAGAAAAAATGAACAAACAAAACCTCGATCAATCATAACCAAAAAGAAATAACTTTAAAATTTTACCTTGAAAATGATGCCTTGAAAGTACAAAATGGTGCAATGAAAAACAAAGTGTTAGAAAAAAATTCGGGCTAAAATGACAGGTAAAAATTTGAGTTTATATAGGAAACCTTTTAATTAATGCTTGGAATCCGACATGTGTGAGGGTAGTTGGAAATTAAATGTTTGTGGAAGGTCCGAAATTAACCCCCGAAACTCCAAAATGAATAGTGGTCATTCGTAATGCAAAACCCGAAGTCTGAAAAACCCTGAAAGTCTGAAGATCTCAAAACCCTGAAAGTCCAAAGTTTTGAAAACCTTGAAAGTCTGAAGTTTTGAAAACCCCAAAAGTATGAAGTTTCAAAAACCCTGAAAGTCCAAAGTTCTGAAATTTCATAACTTTGGAGTTTTGGACTTTAGAACTCCAAAGTGAAATTATCCACAAAAACAATGTGAGACTCCGAAACCCGAAAGTCCAAAGTTTCAAAATTTTGGAACTTTCGAGCTTTCGGAGTTCAAAACTTTGGAACTCAGACATGACAATAACAAAAATGCTAAAGAGGATTCTGAAACCCGAAAGTATGAAAAGTTCAAAATTTTGGACTTTCGGGCTTTTAGAGTTCGGAACTCCAAATAAATTTTTTATTTCGCATTCATAAAAGCTCTAAAAAGCGAAAAAAACCTTAAAACCTAAAATATGAAAATTCGAGACTTGAGTTTTGGAAAATCTCAAAAAATTTAAAAGCACGTTCTGTGCAAAAAAATAATTCAAGAAGGTTTAAGGATTTTTGACAATTTTTAAACAACACCTCCTCATTAAGGTAAATTTAAAGGTTAACGAGTTTCGTATTTTTGGTGCTTATTTTCTTGGGTATTATTTCAATATTTCATTATTCATTTATTTAATCCAAACTTACATTATATTAGGCTATTATTTTAATTTTTAGCATAATCATTTTGGTGAAAATTGAACTCGATCTTCACGCTCTTAGGATCCTCATTCTTTGCTTATCATTATAGAATCTTGTCATCATGAGTATCTCAATTAATTATTACTTTCAATCTTGAATTAAGGCATAAAGTCCAACATATCCTTGCTACTACTCGAATTCTAGCTAATATACATCCGGACTTCGGTATATCAATAATTTGTTGATGCATTTTCTCAACATATTGCTTTCCCGTCTAATCCTCATGTTGATCTTTCTATTTTTGACAATGATCCACCCTTGCATATCATGATTCACATCTATAATGTGGGCATCAAGCGTACTCTAATTGACAATGGATCTGAACTTAATATTTGTCCTATGTCCTTCCTTGAAAATCTTGGTCTTTCTGCTGCTAATGTTAGTCCATCATGTCTCTCTCTTCGTGCATATGATGGCTTTATTCATCCATGCATAGGTCACATTATTTTACCTATCATTGTGGGGCCAAAAATCTCAACACAGTCTTCTTTGTCATTGAATTTTTGGTTTCATATAATTGTTTACTTGGTAGGTCATGGCTCCATGCCATGCAAGTTATTGCCTCTACAATGCATCATTGTGTCAAATTTCTACATGAGGGTGTTGAGTATACTATTCTTCGTGACCGTCATCCATACAAATATTGTGACCATGATCCAAATACTACACTTCCTATTCCAAGAGCTAACACTACTGATGACCCGCAACCCATAGATGAGCTACCACATTTACCACCACTTGAAGGTGCTATTTGCATGATAGATTCCGTACCAACTACATTTATGCCTCCCCACTTCTACCACTGCTATGATTGTTTATCAGGGGCATGTTTGTACAATGGACGTCACTCTAGCTACTCCACCTTCTCATGTACTGCCTCCATCAATACAACCTCCTTTCACATGTACACTTTTCATGAATGATTCTTATTGGGAACATATTCCATTTAATCCTACTTGTGATGACATAATATGTACACATGATGGCTTGACTCACTAGGCTTCGATTTTGAGGATCTTTATCCTCTGCCACATTCTTCTCACCTTTATCATGGATTCGTTCACATTACTACCACTTATGGTCTATGTGTCTTTCATCTCACAATTTTTCTTACGTGAATTCCTCTCTCTTTTCTACTTACATTAGGGAAATATTGGCTTGATTACATTAGGGGCATGTTAGATCCTGATCACACTGATATATCATTTCCCATGCCCTTTAGTCATGTATTCATCTGTAATAGTTCCTTTCCTAGCTATACGCATAATCTCACTCGCTGGTATGCACATGGGTGTCCATTACCACCCTTCACTAATGAGGAATATTCCATGGGCATGTACAACCTACGTCTCAATGGCTCATTACGTGATCAACCCGACACTATTGCTTACCAAGTCTCTGATGCTTGTTCATTTGGTTTTGACCATGACAATGATGACCTCTTAGATGATATTACATGATTGTGTCCTACATCATATGCACTTGGGGGGCATCACACTTATCCCCCTCCTAACATTAACAAATATCTAATTCTCTCATCGCCACACATCTAGACCTATACACACAACACACACATCCTGTCACATACCCTAGTATCGTCATTACTCGATGACACACTCTTGTGCTTTGGTTCAAACTTGATTGTTGAGGGAATCCTATACACATGAACCTCATACACTACACAATAGATACTACACATCACGCATATTCACAATCTTACATTTTACATCCTACATCTTACATCTTATGTTTTACGTGCATCTACCCATATTATATCATCTACACATTTTGCTTTACCTTCTATAGACTACACATTACATATCACATGATGATTTCTTGTCACCACATATATTACACATATTGCGCATTTTACACATCTATTTTTATGTGCAATACTCACTACCCTATGATGCACTCTAGTCCCATGATCCATACTTGATTGTTGAGGGTATACAACACAAATGGACCACATCACACTTTTACATTCAACGATTCAATTTTTATCTCATGCGACATTCCTAGATTAGTGATATACGTTATAGGCTTTATCAACACTTCTACTTGCATCATTTATTGATATATGCCATATAATACATCATCACTTCCTCTAGCCTCCATTAGTAATATACACTTTAGGCTAAATCATCACTTCTTCTACTCATCTTGTGATATACGCTTTAGGATAAATCATCACACATTCTTGCACCTCATCTCTATGTCACATATCATCACTATACACTCACCACACCACACTACATTCATAAACTTGCATACAACACATCGTTCACACCATTTCCCAATTATGCACTCTCATTTATAGTTCATTTTTGACTACTGAGGGGGCATAAATAAATGAACCTCATTACATGTAATTTCATTCACTTGGGGGACACTTTGCTCCTATCATGCACTCTTCATTCCATTCCATCCATCCACAACATAGGCATATATTGCTTGCATTTACTCTTGCTTGCATTTACTTATACATCCTCACTTTATTACATAAGCTAGATAGATATCTTATATGTCATTATATTTACGATACACACATGCACGTTAACTTTCTTTCTACTTGTGATTGCAAATTCTACAGATCCCTTATGTACGTAGTATGGATGCTTGACGCACTACCTAGTATCAGCCTCACAATGTCTCCTCGGGCATCCACTTTCATATACTACATGTGTTATTGTTTCATAGCACACTAATTTATTAGTTTATACATTCTTTGACACACTTTTTATCTTTCTAACATGTTAACGGGTGCTTCATGTGTAACATTTTTTACAGACTATTTCCCACCATGGTTATATGCTACATTTCTTGTACTTGTTTTCCATTGTGTGTCATTGTTTGTGGGCTTTTCCCTTTGTATTGTGTGCACACTTGTATGCTTTTGGGATTCTTCAAACTTGATTATCTTGCAAAATTGTGAGTGATGTCCCATGTTTACAACCAGATTTTTGTAGTCTACAGTTTCAAACGGAGCTCAGAATCAGACTTGGGTCCTTAGTACAACGGCCTTTCTTGGATGCCTGAATCCGGGGAAATATAATGGTCTTTCCTAGAGTGCTAGTAACCAGGGGACAATTACACATTTTTTTCAACATGTCATAGAGGCTTTTGATAGGGTAGAGAGTCCTTTAGCATTGGGAATTTACACAGCAGCTTTTATAGGGCAGAGAGTCCTTGGCACATGCACACCATATGCAGTGGTGTTTTATACAACGAGAAGTAGTTAAAGGTTAGAGGATGACACCAAACAGTTTCTCCCTACACTTCTTCCATTACATTGGCGTGAGATCGCCTGAAAAACTCACATGCATCAACATCATCTACATGATCCTTTCTACACTCTTTCCTCTTCACGGATTAGGTGCACATGTTCCTTTTTCACATTTTTCAGCATTTTATTTTACATTATTTTTATACATATACATGCGTATTTGAATACTTGATTGTCTTCTCTTTTGTAGGTCCATCTGTATGGGAAAAATGTAATGAACATCACACACATCGACACCAACAACAGGTAAAACATTGAAATTTACACATGTGTTCCTACCCTAGGTTCATTTTCATCACCTTTTTAAAATTTTGCATCTTTAGTCTCCACATTCGATCTTTTTATCACTCCACGCTTTTTCTAGTCCCTCGGTATGGCTTCTACATCGATCTACATGGATATCAGGTACGCATCTCTATCTACTTTATGTTATTGAGAATTCTTCTCACCAACATAATGTGGGGGCAAATGTAGACACAAAATCACACACTTTGGGTGATTATCTAGTCTCGATCGCATACTACTATTCATATGGTTACTAAGCAAGAAAAGTAGTAATTTTCCATGTCTTTGGCCACCTTTCTTTACTTTATGCTTCTTCTTTTAGTCTTGCACTCTTACTTTCTTAGCTTGTCTTTTCACCTTTCAAAGATTTTGTCATTCTGACACTAGCACCCAATTAGGGCCAACGCCAAGCACCCCCATCCCCTCCGGGGTGTCCTTGTCCTTTTTTTACTTTGGTCACACTTTTTGGATCCTTTATAGCTATTTGAGTATTTTATCTTTTTGCTAGTCGTCCATTTCGGGGTTAATTACGAAATTCAAGAAAATGAATCATATAAATATAAAGTTACATGATCATAATAAGAGACCAAGCACTTAAGGTTGCATCCATCAAAGGCATATATATCTCCATTTGCATCCATCTAGCTCCATCACAAGGGAAAAAGGATGGTTCATCTTGCATCACACTTCATAGGAGGGGAGTCTATTGTTTCCATGAACACATTATTTACATTCTACATCTAGTTACTTGTTCACTACTCACAAAGTGCAACACGCATAAGAGCAACCTAGGGAAAAATTCTGCACACACACATAGAACTACATTGGGTCTGAGATGTAGTGCAATTCTCGATAGTAAGTCCATCATTATGGAAGTTGAGGACAATTTGACCCCTCATTCTGCATATTTTTTTAAGGATTTGATGTCTATTCGAGGGTTTTATAAGTGTTTTCTTCATTGCAAGTTTACAAGTGACCTTGGTGATCTTACAACGGCATACACATGAAAAAAAAGAAGAAAAATTTTAACCTCTTGCGACACCTCAGAGGAGGTTTTTGAGCATCTACGCAGATCACGGTGCCGAGAATCAAAACCGGGGTGTCCACGGGGGCCCCCATCCCTTTCCGGGCACCCCAATCCAGATCAAATATGTCGGATCTCGTATTTTTCCAAGATTACGTGCGATGGTCTTCCATCTCAATTTATCCAGTTTCCACTGCGGCGTAGTACAATGACCTATTCGAATCAGCTAAGGCTCTTCTAACCCTCTTTGTAATTAAGGTTTCATATTTTTATTTCTTAGTTGCTTGGGTATTATTCCGAGTATTTCATTATTAATTTATTTACTCTGCAAACTTGCATTAGATTAGGCTATTATTTTATTAGCATAATCAACTTTCAAAATATCACTTGGTTATGCCAAATGCTCCATCATGACAAATTCATTTTATCAATGTCCCAAAACTACCCCACATGTTCACATCTCGGAAATAAGATCCTAATAAATGTGCCTACCCCTCTTGAGGCACCAATATTAGGGTGACATCCTCGAGTCTTTTCCCTTTGCCGATCCATCATATATGTTTCTATTTGAGCCCTGTATCCGATAAATACCTTCTTTTGAGCCTCTTTAATCACCACTCACGAGTTTCATCCCTTAGGTATCACTACTCCCTCCTCCTCTCCAATAACATGTCTCTCAAATTCATCCTCAACCTCCACTATCTAAGGTCCTATGCACCTCCTACTCCCCTCTATCACTTTGCCATCTACCAACTGGTTTTGGGCATGTCTCACATTATGTGGCCATAATGGTCATATGCCTACTATCAGTCCCTTTCTCCCCCTCTCACTATCATGTCTATGTCAATATTCCGAAGATATGGGGTCATCACTTGCACTAGTAGCCAAAACCGCAATGAACCCTATTGATGCGAGGAGCATCCCTCCCTACCTATAAATAAACCATGAAGACATTAATTTTTTTGTGTTAGATGTGTTCATGAGTCATATAGGTCATTAGATGTCATTTAGTAGTCTTTGTTGGTGTCTAGGCTTTTCAAAATTCAAAGAGGATTTTTCCCTCCAAAATGCAAATTTGAAATTGAGGGGCCATTTTGCCTTGTTGTAGTGTTTTAAATCATTCTTAAAGCATGTAAAAGGGTGTGTAATGAGTCTTTATGTGAGGTGAGTTATTAAAAATTATTAAAATTAGTGAAAAAGGGCAGTTAAGAATCTTGAGGACATATGAAATTTGAAGAGTCATAACATATTAGTTATGAGTGATTATGAGACTTGTATGTTAGGTAGAAGTGTAAGTAGGAGTCACATGCATATGAGTTTGATTTATGTGAGAGGTAGGAGGGGGTGGATCATCATTCCTCATGTGGAAGAAGAGGATAACTATGGAGTGAATATTACTTAAGCATATTGTATGAATATTTACAATTGAATACATATTTATCTTTGTTTTTAGTGTGTTTATCTTGTCTCTTCCATGGTGTTTATGTGTTTTAAGTTAAGGAAGGATGGTTCTTTGTTGTAATGATTTATAGAATTCATTGAGGCACTTTTGATGATTGTTACATACATTTTTCTTAGCTTAGTATTGTAACCAATGCTTTATTTTAGCTTATTATCTCTATGACTCGGCTTATGTATGTTAATGCCATGCGCTTAGATGATCTGTTTCAAACCAGTTAACATAAATTTTTAATTTTATCTCAAAATGAATTGAAATTTGGACCAAGAGATTATAATAACCTTTTGCATATGATTTTTCAATATTTTCTATTAATTCTAAGAATTTTTTGAGTTATGAAGTGTTTTCCTAGCTAGACTAAGGATGCTTACAAATTGTTCGATATAATGCCTCCTTGGTAAAGTGAATATATATCCCGTGTTTTGAGGATTTAGGTTATGAAATTTAGAAGGTAGTGTAGACACAAAATCATGCACTTTGGGTAATTATCTAGTCTTGATTACATACTATTATTCATATGATTCTTAAGTAAGAAAAGTACTAATTAACCCATGTCTTTGGCCACTTTTCTTTGCTTTTTGTTTCTACTTTTGGTCTTACACCCTTACTTGCTTAGTCTACCTTTTTATACTCTATATTTTATCATCCTAGACACTAGCACCCAACCAAGATGCCAGGGTCGGGCGCCCTAACCCCTTTGTACTTTACTCACACTTTTTGGGTCCTTTCTAGCCGTTTAAGCATCTTATTTTTTTGGTAGTCGGCCTTTTTGGGGTTAATTACAAAATTCAAGCAAAGGAATCATATAAATATGAAGTTATGTAATCATAATAAGGGACCAAGCACTAAACATTAGCTAGCACCACCTAACGTTACATCCATCAAGCATCTAAAAGATCTATTGCATCCATCTAACACCATTCAAGGGACACAAGGGATTTTTATTCTTCATACACTTCATAGGAGGAAAGTTCATTCTATTCCATGCACATATCTATTACATTTATGGACATGTAGCTTACTTATCTTGTTATCAAGTGCGATATGCACAAGAGCCACCTAGGGCATGAGTCTGTACACACACACAGAGAACTACATTGGGTGTGAATGTAGTGCAATGCTCAATCATATGTTCACCATTGTGATAGTTGAGGACATTTTGACCCCTCATTCAAACATATTTCTTTTTTAGGATTTGATGTCTATTTGAGGGTTTTGCAGGTTTCAGGTGACATCGGTGATCATTGTGTAACCTTAGAGAGACCAAAAGTGACTAACATTAACACCTTACAACCACTTGGATGAGGTTTCTGTGCATTTTACAAACCCAGGTGCCTAGAAATAGGCCTAAGGCACCCACGGGCACCATTGTCCCTCTTCAGGCACCCCTGTCCAGCTTATCTCTCCTTATCTACATTTTTATGGGTTTCTATGCAACACTCCTACTACATTTTTCACATGTTCCGCACCTCGATACACTCCATATTTTATTATGGATCAACTAAGTACCTTTTTCTAATTTTTGCACTTAGGGTTTCATAATTTATTGCTTAGTTTGCTTGAGTATTATTGTTATACTTGAATTGTCATTTATTTACTACTATAGTAACAATCGATTAGGAATATATATTTCATATTTAGCTTAATCAAGTAGAATGTTGAGATCATTATTCAAGTGGGTTTTTAAGGGTTTAGTGATTTGAAAACTGTACAAGAAGTTCTTTATGACAAAATTTTATGACAGATTGTTGGTTTTTGAGAGCACAAAAAAAGGTAGTATGATCCTCAATTACAGAGAGTAGGTGTAGTTGATGAATGAAAACTCTTGAAAGATGAATGTATGCTTGATTGTTTTATTCTCTCTGCATCATTTGATATTAGAGTGGGTACAAAATTCTTGAAAAGAAAGAGGTGTTATTTAAGAAGTGATTGTAGGAAAGAAAGAGAGTGAAGATGAAGAATTTCTTATTATAAAAGATGACAAAGAATGAAAAGAAGTGTGACAAATAGGAAGGAAAAGAAGACATATGGTAAAGAAGATTTGGAAATGGATAGTTTGTGAGGAAGAGTACGAGGAAAATTTTCAAAAGAGAAAGAGAAAGGATGAAGAGTTGATTGACTATACAGATTTCAAGAAGAGAGAACCCATGAAGAGTTCTCGAGGCACAAAAACCAAACAAATAAGATCAAGAATCGAGTATGATGGTGTAGATATGTCATACTGTTAGCATATGGATTTGCACACATGTAAATGACATGCAAATGCAGTGTGGGAACGAAGTCCCTCCTCAATGAAGGTGAGGCTGCCTTTATTGAAAACCAAAATTGTATTTACATCTGTACACTCAAAATTGTATGTGGGGGTGTTTTGGAACATTAATGGAAATAAAAAGTGAATGAGGGAGATGGAATGGAATGAAGGAAAGGATTGGAATGGAATGAATTGAAAGAACATGCAAGATTTAGGTAAAAACAGAGCCTAATATTACATGAAGAGGAAAGATGAATAACCAACACAAATAAAACGGAATTTGAGTTAGCCAAACAAGAATGTGTAAAAGGGAACACACATGAGCAAGTAGATAATCAGAGCTTGATCACTATGAACTAGAACAACATATTAACAATGTTGACAATAAGATCAAAGACAATATTTGCATACAAGATTCAAACACTAACATCTAATGAACATAAGAACATTAAATTCTATAAGAGACAATGAATGGGACACAAAGTTCATATTTCATTAACTCCAAAATGTCTTCTCAAAAGAACACAAAGTTTCTTTCTTTGAAGTAAAGCTTGCACACAAAAGTATTTTCTTCTCCTCTCTCAAAGTCACCTTTTACAAATGAGCCCCTGACTTCCTTTTATAACCCAAAATTTGGTTACAAAGTAGTTAGGTTTTAAATGCACATTAAATAGGGCACTTAAGTGACTTTGACTTTTTCAACCAACTTTATTAAAAACAACTAAAAATAGAAACCACCTAAGTTTACCCAAACGCGAAAACAAACATAACATTATTTAAAATACCATTTTCAAAACAATCACCAAAAACCAATGCCTTATCCATTGGGCGTGGGGTCCACCTATCTCAATCGTATGAGAAATGGACTCTCCCACCCTTGAGGAAATATAGAAAATCATCCTACTATGTTGTTGGCAAAACAAGGATCCTGATTCTTTGCCATTTCATAAGACTTGAGCTTTTGCAGTGTCTGATGCATCTTCTCTTCTTCTAGAAAACAACTTGGGAGAAGACCAGCTTCACAGAGTACCTGCATTTCAAGAATCTTACCTGGTATGGTATGCAGGTCTGCAACTTTAGATTGGATTTCTTCACAAAGATGTTTAATTCTGAAACATTGATCCATAGAAGAAGTGGAAAAAACATCAACAGAGTATACATTTCATGTATCAATTTTGTAAACTGCTCCACCAGGTGTTGTACTAAATTCCTTTGGTTGTGTTCGTTGATGAAGGTGCATGGAATCTCTTTGATGAAGACCTGAATGGAAGAGAGCGCAGTATAGGCTTCATTGTACAAACCGTCAAACTGAATTACCAAATCTTCCAGGATCATTTTCTTGACTTAGCATGATTTAACCATAAAATCTGTGTCATGCGATGATCAAACTCAAGTATTCCCTCTGAAGCCAAGAAAGTAGATTCCATGCGGGTGAGATCCTGAAGAGTTGGAAAAATCTGATCTAGTGTGATTAATTTTGTAATGAGGCACTCCTTGAATGGGAACACTGGATCGAGGTAAGCATAAATATTCTCAGATATTTTTATCACTTCAACAATTGTTTTCGAACCACCACTTTCTATCTCAGAAACCCATGACCTTAGAGTGTGTCCTAGAGTGATCACATCTTTTGATTGATTGAGAATTTCTTGATCCAGGATAGCCATCATTTCTGGAACAGGAAAAGAAGACTCAATTGGGCTGATCAAATGTTGAACATATGAAATCAACTGATTCTTTTCTTCCTTGAGTTGGGAAATTTGAGATTTGTATCTCTCCAACCTTTTAAGCACACTATTCATTGAATCTTTTGCCATAGCAACATCACTTTCAAAAGTGGTCTTACCAAGGGCTATCTTGGATACTTCATAATCGGTGATTTTTATGTCTCCACGATCCTTCTCAGTAGTAGGAACTGCAATTTCTGCAAACTTATCTCTGCTATCATCAATCACTACTCTGGAGAAAACCTTAGGATTTTTGGGAACCACTTTATTGGAGAGGGCAGAAAGTGATTCCAAATCAATGTTGGCCACTTTGACCAATCTCTTTCTCTTTTTTATTTCAGAGTCAACCCAGGTTGGTGTTTCATTCATTAATTCGACACAAAAATGTCGAGAACTGGAAGAAAAATCCTCTTTTCCTTTTTCATGACTAAAACCAGTAGGCAGTGGTTTTGTGGTCTCAATCCTTGGTGAAGTAGCATCTACAACACATTCTTGATTATCCTCATGTTCTTGTGTAATATCCTTAACACCTGGATGTTCAGAAGAATTAGATATCTGTACTACTAGGATTTGCTTGGATTTTGGTGTATGACATTGGTGATTTGGATCTTTGGTAGGTCTATTAGAACTCTCAGTGATGTGAATAGATGAATTTGGGGTAGAAATACTAGAAACACATTCTTTTCCTTCCCAAAGATGCACACTCTTTACCGATCCTTGAGACATTGCTTCTTTATTAGGGATAGATTTGGGTAACCACTAGCTTTGCCTCTGAGATGCATGTGATGATGTTGGTGGTGACTGGTGTGAAGAAGTTTTCACCCCCTTTTTCGTGTCACTCCTCCTTTCACTGGCAACCTCTGTATTTCTGACATATGTGCCTGAAATGGGAGAGGATTGGCTATCTGATCCTCATACCACTTCATAGTCCTTTTTAACACAGGTTGATTTATAACATCTAGGGAAGTTTCATCTCCTCTACTCCAATCAATACCAGGGAGCAGAGTGAAAACTATCTGATCATAGGCAAGATCCATAAGATCAATTCCACTATCGACAAGGGTTAAGGGAGGATCTCTCAATCCGTAATTCTCTATTTGAGCCAATGTGAGGTGAGAAAATTGTCATCGTCTTACCTCCCTATCATCCGCACATTCCGCCCAATAGTCTTCTATGTTTGCCTTGTGCTTATATCTTTCCCCTAGAGCTTTTTCCATAGATCCTTTAATATCGAATTGAGCCCTGCTTGTGAAAGGATGTATAGTTATGCGAGAAAATTCTTTTTCCATAAGTCTCTACACTATGAGAATTTGGACATTTGTATTCCCCAATCTGAATTGGGAAACGAATGCCTTCTTTGCATTTTTCCACCAATAGGCAATGGATTTTGAAAAGCTGACGTGAGAGTTCCATCAATGTTATTTTGTCGCTGACATATTTAGGAAGCCTGTAAGGAGCTCCCACAAATCCATCAACTCGTATATAGGAGTAAGAGGGAAACTGGATAAACCAAGTTCCCCATTGTTTTATCACCGCTTTGGCATCTTCTAAAAATCTTTCCTCCAGGTTTCTTCTCAATGACCGGATTATATAAAACAAGAAAGCATCATTTACCCTCCGAAATGATGAAAACCATTCTTGAACTCCAGCTGTGGGTAAAAATGAAACACACTATTCTTGCCAGGACCCATTGCACCTCTAGTTGTTAGCCCTGAAAATATCCTCCTTCTCGCTACAACATAAATCAAATATGAAGTCATGTAAAAATGACATGTCATCCTTACCTCAATCAATTGCTTATGTAAAGTATTGCTAACAATACTTGCCCAATCAATGAACATCTTTACATCAAGGATAATACAAATGAACTTGTACATCCAAGGGTGAAATTTTTTGGCAGAAGGAAGACCAAAAACCCTGCTGAGGAGAGTAATCATATCTCCTATTTCTTCATGAAATTCTACCTGATACAACTCTTTGGGAATTCTTGAAGTGTGAGTCTTTGGTTTGACCAACCAATTTTTATCAACCATCTTCGACCATCTCAGAGGATTTTCATCCCAAAACTATTGTGTCGATTCTTGTGTGATGTCAGCATTTTCTTCATGGAGTGGCACTCTCAACAAATATTCCATATGATCTAGAGAATTGAGTAGAAAAGGTTCATTTCTGTCATTAAAAATTCCCGACGCTCAGGATCATAATGTTCAACACAAGCTAGGACAAATTCAGGGCATTGTATGGAAATGGGAAATGCTACCGCTTGAGGTAAACCGCAACGATAAAGCCTTTTTGAGAAAATAGTTCCCCCTTCCCGTCTCACCCTGTCACAGAACTGAACCATGTCTACGTGACCCAAATCGGTATCCAAAATGTTGTCATATGCTGAATTTAAAGGCGATGCTGGAACTAATCCTTGGTATGCATATTTCAGTGCCGACTTATTAGAACGTTCACCCATTATGATTTTTTTAAATTAAAATAACACAGAGAATGAAAATAAAATCAAGACACTGAGAAGGTGTCGGGTCTAAGTCTCCGGACCACATTGGTTGTTGCAAGAATAATATGACTCTTTCTAATTTTTATTTTTATTTTAAAAATAGAAAGAGATTCAGTGGATGCTGAATTCAAAATGACCATACAACAATATTGAGGTGAAGCTCGAATCATCATCGAAAAATAATACAATTTTGGATCATCTTTACACTCCTAGCGATGAGTCGAATCTTCGAAGCTCCTTATTATTTATTTATTATTTAATTTATTTATTTTTAAATATGCACTTTGTGTGCGTGAGTACTAGAAAGCCGTTGTCTTCTCAGCATGTAGCACCATGAATATAAAAATAATAAATAATAAAAGAAAACACAAGTAAACTTGCGTTGAACTTCACCACATTGAGCATGCGCAAACACTCTATTTTGAATTGTATTTTAACTTGGTTCCTCCTCCTTGGCTGCGTGAAATATGACTTCAAGTTTTTGACTGTGTGGGAAAAACAAATCTATTACTCCTTCCACTCAGCATGTGCCAATTTCTAAGCATCTGTTTTGTCCTTTGTGCAGGTTGTGTGGATTTGTGGGGGCAAGAAACAATGCATGCGTTGGAAATAGATCAGAAAAGTGCATGCATGACCTCCCTTGGTGAATGCACTAATTTTCTTTTCTTTGATTTGTTTGAATTTCCTCTTTCAACGTGGCTTCATGTTGTGTGTTGGCGTGGACTTCTGGTTCTTTAACCTACGTGGGTGTATGATCTCCTTGGGTGAATGTGTGGAGATCCAACTCTTTGCAATTGTTTCCCTTTCTGCTATAACTTTTTGTTGCTCCTGTGTGGGCACTGCTTTGCAATGAAGATCTCTCCAAAAACAATATGTGGCCTTCACCTTTGCAATTAATTTTCCCAATGTGTGGGCTTCGGTTTGGCTTTCAGCTACTGAATGTGACACAAAAACAACAAAAGAAAGACCTCCATCTACGTGGAGCTTCACCTCCTTGGAGAAGCGAATGAGATTTCAGATTAATTCGCTTGTGCATGGACTGGCTATGTATGGAAAACTTGTCTTCTGCCTACACAAATCAATAACAAACATGGAATTTCACCTTTTCCTCTGCTGCATACGAGATTTATTTGGGATTCCAGATCAATCCTTGCACGTGCCTGAGATTTCCTTCACCTTTGCAAGCGTGGATCTCATAACCTTCTTGTTATTGCTTCCCTCCAATGGAGAAAACTACCTAAAACTCTCAAGGTTTCCTAGCTCTAGCTAATGCCCGTGCCAGGTTTCCATGTGAAAGTCGGATAGTGTCTGCAGAACAAGCTTTTCCTCCTCCAAGCTCTGGATATCTACAATATCTCCTTGTTCCTCCTTCTTCCCAATCTCCTCTACTCCTGCAACCTCTTGTAACCGTCTCCTCATCAATCTTCGATGATAGAAGAAAAATTAAAATTGTCTACGGGAATGGAAGCGGAAGAAAAATTCCCCCCGGCACTTGCTCACGGTAGTTACGACAATTAATAAAAAGAAGAAAAGTTCTCCCAAGTTTGTCGAACAACTTCTATCCAATATTAAAATTAATATTTATTAATTAAAAACCCTAAAATTTAATAAATATTAATTTTATTAAATAACAGGGTAAATATTAATTAAATATTAATTAAAATAATCAAAATATGGTTTGTGGTGTAGCGGGAGAAGGGCTTATTCAAAATGAATGAAATGAAAACTAGAATGACCATGAGAATAAGACGATTGCAATGGAGGAGAAAAATCTTGCAAGATAACACTTTTGAATTTTTTTATTATTTTAAAATTTTCACGTTTACTAATTTTGTGAAGTCAAAATTAGTTGATAACACATACTTGTAATTTCAAATACGGGACGAAGCACAAATTATATGAATGTGAAATCAATTCAAGATACAATGGGGTGTTGTAATTATTATAGGAATTGTACAACTGTTGAATACAAATATAGTTATTACAACAGCTTCCAAAATACATCCAGGAAGCACATAATTGTTATAACAATCATAAAAATTATACCCATGAAAATAATAAGACAAATATGGTTAATCAAACCATATAACATTATAAAACAATAATTAATTAATAACAATAGTTAAATAATTAATTATACAATGCATAATTAATAAAGGTAAATAATAATTAACCTAACATTCCCCCCTTAATTGTGCATTGTCTCAAGGGATGAGGAGAGGAATTCTCTGAACAACTCGAACTTGTCACATGCAAGTGACTTTGTGAAGATATCTTCCCATTGTTCAGCTATTGGAAAAAATTGAAGTTGGATGTTGTGCTTCAACACATGTTCGCATATGAAATGAACATGTACTTCAATATGTTTTGTTCTTTCATGAAGCACTATATTGCGAACAAGTTTGAGAACAACTTCATTGTCAACATACATGGTGGTTGGTTTGTCCTGTGGTATTCCAAGTCCTTCAAGTATGCGACGTAGCCAAATCACTTCACATACAAATTCTCCTACAACGATACTCAACTTTTATGGAAGAATGAGAAACAAAGTGTTGTTTCTTTCTTCCCCGTGATATTGGTCTAGATCCCATAAAGAATACAAATCCTGAAGTGGATTTTCTATCATCAATGTTGGTCCATGATTTGAATCTGAATATCTTGACAAGAAGAAGTTGTCATTCTTCTTGTATTCTAGACCAAGATCCACTGATCCTTTGAGATATCTCAAAATGTGCCTTGTTGCCTTCTAATGAAAAATTTTGGGTTCGTATGTGAACCTGGATAAATAGCTCACTACAAAGCTGATATTTGGTGTAGTGTCTGTCAAGTAAATGAGACTCCCAATCAACTGCCGATAGAGAGTGGCATTTACCTCAGGAGATGGATTTGAATGAGATAACTGCAATCTGTTCTCCATAGGTGTAGCAATTGGTGTGTAATCCATCATCTTGAATTTCTCAAGTGTTGTCTTGGTATATTTCATCTAAGAAATAAAGATGTGATTCTCTTTCTACCATACTTCCAATCTAAGACAATAATGCATCAACCTGAGATCGGTCATGTCAAATGATCGATTAAGATTTTTCTTTACATTGATCATCCTCACTAAATAGCCAAGATGACTAGATCATCGACATAGACAACAACAATCACAATATCCCCCTTGCTTTTTGAGGTAAGATTGGGATCATATGGATTTCTAACAAATCCATGTTATACGAGATGCTCATCAATTTTGATGTACCATTCTTGAGGTGCCTGTTTAAGGCCATACAAAGATTTCCTGAGTTTGCATACCTTTGCTTCTTGACCAGGTACAACATATCCCTCAGGTTGAGTCATATAGACTTCTTCTTGTAAATATCCATTCAAGAAGGCACTTTTTACGTCCATCTGATGGAATTTCCATCCAAACTGTAGCTAGAGAAAAGATCATCCTGATCATTTTGATCTTAGTTGTGGGAGAAAATGTATCCTCGTAGTCAATGCCTTCTTTTTGTGCATACCCCTTTTCTACTAGTCTCGCTTTATACTTGTCCATTGTCCCATCTGCTTTGTACTTTGTTTTGAATATCCATCTGCATCCAATGGGTTTCTTCCTGGTGGAAGATCGACAAGCTACTAAGTGTTGTTTTTCATTACTGACTGATATTCAAAGTCCATGGAATCTTTCCAATATTTTGATTGTAGGGCTTCCTGGATTGTAGAGGGCTCATTAGATTCAATAACTCTACTCATCAAAGAAAAGTTCATTTCTTCTCTTGCTTTACTATGAGTCTGTGGTCTAGGGGTGGATGTATCTAGTGGAGCATCCATTCTTGCATCTCATAATGTGCTAGTACACCACTTGGGCATACATTAAATTGTTCCCGTGGGTCGTGGTTCTATCATATCAACACCATCATCCCCATCATCACTTTCATCATCTATGGGAACATCAGCTTCAATTTTTACAACTGGTGAAGAATCTACATCAGGTGATTCTGGAGGAGGAGACTCTACTTCCTTCTTCTCAAAAAAATCAACATCTCACTGGTGTATACTTTTCTGGTCTTTGGATCCATCAATCTGTACCCAAGAGTCTCTTCACTATACCCAATGAAGATGAGTTTTTGTGACTTCATGTCCAATTTCTTTCTATTTTTCTTGGGTATGTGCATACTTTCTTTGCACCCAAATACTCTAAGGTGTGCAATAGATGGTTTCCACTTTGACCATGCTTCTTGTGGTGTTACTCCATCAAGAGAAACTGTGGGAACTCTATTCAAAAATACACTGTTGTCTTTGCTGCTTCTACCTAGAATTTCTTTGCAAGTCCAGAGTCATTGATCATGCATCACACCATTTCCATGATAGTACAATTTCTTCTCTCAACAACACCATTCTGTTGCGGTGTGTGTGGAGGAGGCATTTGTCGACGAATCCCATGAGTTTGTAGGTAGTATTTGAACTCATTATTGGTGAATTCCCCCTTGATCTAAGTGGAGAGTTCTAATGTGATGACCAATTTCATTCTCAACTACTACTTTGAAATTCTTGAAAGTTTCAAAAGCTTCACTTTTCTTACGAAGACAAAAATTCACATTTTTCTTGAATAGTCATCAACACATAGCATGAAGTACTTGAAATCCAGAATGACTTGGTTGCATTGACCACAAAGATTGGTATGAACCAGATCAAGCTTACCATGAGCTCGATATGTACTTTTCCATGAAGCTCGATATGTTTTCTTATTGGGTAGTGAGGACACTTGTCTATATCCTTCTGAAGAGATGGTAGCCCATGTACCATATTGCATCATCGTAGTGTCTCGAGATACTTGAAACTAACATGACCAAGTCTCCGATGCCACAAATGTGTTGAGGTAGATTTCTTAGCCACAAGTGCTTGATCATCTCTGTGACAAAATCAAGATGGAACATGCCACATTGGAGGCTTTTGCAACTATTTTCAAGCCTTGTGATTTATCTCAAATCAAACACATTTTCTTGATGAATGACTATCAAATTCAATTTTTAAGTTGTGATCTAGGATTTGACTGACTGAAAGAAGATTCTTTGTTAACCTAGGGACATATAAGACATATCTGATAGTTTGTAGTTGTGTGAACCAAGGGGTAGAGAAATGTTCCCAATCCCCTAAACTGTATATGAAGAATCATCACCCAACAAAACATGGTTTTTCGAAGGCATGTCCCTCATTGAAGTAAACCAATCTCTGTGGCTAGTCATGTGTCGAGTGGATCCCAAATCAACATACCAAACATCACTAGATGACGTGGATGGTTCACTTGATCGAGCAAGTGTACAAGAAGTCTTCATTATCTGAATGTTCTTCTTGCTCAACAATATTTCCTTGCTAATGGGGTCTTCTTTTCCAGCCCCCTTTTTTTTTTCCCTTGATTGTAGTTTGTATGTCCTTTGTGAGATTGCTGGTGTTGAGGTCTAGATTTTCTTGATGAACCTTTCTTGTAAGTATTATACCAACAATATTTTAAGTCATGTCCTCTTTTGCAAATTAGACATTGCTTCTTCTGTTGTTTTTCCCCTTGATGTTGATACTGATTCTGATGTTAGGACCTTTTGATAGGAATTAGGTTTTGCTTTACCTTATCCTTTCCATTTTTGATGTGAAGAAAGTGGTTGCTCCTCTTCATCATCCTTATCATGCATGGCTTCCTCTTGTTGTAGTAGGTTTACCAGCTTTTCAAAACTAACTATCGTATCTGACACGTTTAGTGTTGTGACAAAAATGTGGTAAGAAGAGGGGAGTGCTCTTAGAAAAATGGGAACGAGAGCATCATCTAGTGACCACTTCTCCTAGGGATAGAAGTGAAGCCCTCAACTCTACAACTCTTCTTAAGAAAGCTTCAATTTTCTCATTCTTTTGAAATTCAAGTGTATGTAATTGACTCTACAAATTTAGTATGACATTATTATTTTTGGCCTCATATACTGTGCACAATTTATCCCACGCTTCTTTGGCTATTTTGGCATCTCGAATGTGGGGTTGCACATCGTCGACACTCCAAACAAGATGATGAGTTTGGCCTTCCGATCTGCTTATCAAACTACCATTGTTATGTTGTATCAGTGGTTGATTTGGTTAGAGTACCATTCACAACAATCCATATCTCTTCAAACTCAAGTTGTGTCTTGATTTTAGTCTTCCATGTAGCATAGTTATTTCCTCTAAGTAGTTTTGAATCTGGAAGAAAAAAATTTGGGGGCATTAGTGCCCATTTTGTAGAAATCACTGACAGGGTTTGGCTCTTATCACTCTAGGTATAAGGTCTCCCAATCTATATACCATCATTCCGATATACCGAACCTTTCTATATACGTGCCCTTGAATATACCCGGTTTACATGGAAGAATCTCACTCTTTCTATATACTCAGTAGTATACGTGAAAGAGGCAGTTAACGTATATGAAAGAATTCAATACATGGTACCAAGACAATACTGAAAGGGGTCTGTGTGATTATTGACACCGGCTCAAAGAAATATCCTCATACGTGCACGTAACTTTGCTATATACTTGGATAATTTCTCATCGTATTTATGTCATGCAATCATTCACAGATGGATGGGATGGCTCATAGTGTGTGCATTTGTGACCTTATTACTCCCCATCGATTTAAAGGGTCGATGCCCAAATGATGTTGTTGCAGCTATATTAGGCATTAAGTATAGTAGTAGTCATAACGGCTTTACCCGTAAGCACTTCCTAGAGGCACCGTATATACCGAACGTTGTGAATGAGATCTAGGATCTTGTGAGTGTTTTAGAACTAAATTTTACTATTTTTGTATTACAATTATCTCTCCGTTTTTGAGTAGTTACAATATTTTTGGTTGACTATGGCAACCTACAAATTAGTACAATATACTGAAGCATGCAATTACATTCAAAATTTGGGAAAAATTGAATGACAGGTAATTGTTTTTTTGGTTTTGGGCCCCTGTGGCCTCTGAGCCCAATAATGACCCTCAATGCAAAAAATCATTAAAAATTAGCTCAAAATGAAGTTTTTAGACAGTCTTCCTTTGGAAAATGTTGTCCGGAATCAAAAAAGTAGGCCTAATAGGAGAAAAAACAATTTTTACCCTAAATTAGGTTTTTCTCACTAAAATTTTAGTAGTCTGTTTAGTTATGACTAAATTGTTTAGAGGTGGTTTTTCCACCAAAATTTCCTCCAATATTGGTGATTTCTCCAGATTTTCCACTAAATTTCACTATGTTTAAAAAAAATGTGTTTTGTGGGTATCGAACCCCAAACTTCACAACTTCAAGGCTTTCACATTATCCAACTAGGCCCTTTTTGGTGCTTATGGTTAATGAAATGAAGATATGTGTATATAAAATAAAGATGAAAAAAGGAACTAACCTTTTTTAAAAAATTGACGTGGTAGGGAATGGAGCTCCATGTGGTGGGGAGTGGAGATTCGGTGGATTAGGTTCTCATCGTGCAAACAGGATCTACAAATTTGTTCTCTTTTCCTTTTTATTTATTTCTCTCCACCGTTTGGTACGCCTTTGGGTTATGATTGTATTGTCATGTATTGTTTGTTTTAGCCGTTATTTTTCCTTGTGTTTTTGCTTGAATGGAGGTTCACTAATATGCTTTACTTGATGCATGTTGTAGGCTTTAGAGTTCATACTATGGAGTCCCCTCTAATTCGGTAGTGTGTAGAATGATTTAAACCCGGAGGTGCAACTGTCGTTGTTTTTAATGATGGATTGAATGGAAAGAAAGAGCACCGCTCATTCATGGAGATTTGAATCCGCTGTTGAGGAGAGGGAGGTTTTTTCCTCTATTGTAGATCAGCTTGGAGGCAGGGGCTTGTTTGCTCGAGTGATATATGCAATGTATTTTATTCTCAATGCGACTTGCTTTGCTTTTGAAGGTAGAAAATGGCTCAATTGTGAGGAGCTTGATCACCATTTGGAACTATGTGGTGTGTCCGTGGTTTTTTTTATTGACTACTTTGAATCATGAAATAAGATGAAATGATCCTCTTTATACGCCAAAGAAGTTATGCTTTCAACGTTGTCAACTGAAAGTGTATTGTGCAGGTGTCTTCACAAATTCCCAATTTACTTTACCTCTGCCAACATATCGGGAGCCGATTTGCCAATGCAAGCTCAAGACTGGCTCTCTTTCAACTTTGTGATAGCTTGGTTCCTCCAACCTCAACAGAAACCCTCCAAAATTGACACAGTCACCTCTAATTACATCAATTACCAAAGATACCTCTAAATGTAGAGGCAAAACCCCTGTTAAAATTTTTTTCTAAATAGCATCCAAGGAGCAATTTTTTCCTAGTGCAGGAGGCACCAAGGCTAAAAATAATTGCTTTATATTTAAAATCACACAGGAGGTTGTGGGTTTGCAGGGAGGTATGGGAAGCTTCACGGAGGCAAGCATGATGGCTCTTCATTGTTGCAAATTTCTTCTCCAAGACTTTTCCCTCCTTTCAACCTTCTCCAACCTTGCCAGGAGCTTCAACCAGCTTTGGTACCAAATGTAATTTCATAAAAATGGACGAAATCCTGTAAATTATATTAATGTGAAATCAATTCAAGATACAATGGAGTGTTACAATTCTTATAGGAATTGTACAACAGATGAATACAAATATAATTGTTACAACAACTTCCAAAATACATCTAGGAAGCACATAATTGTTATAACAATCATAACAATTATACCCGTGAAAATAATAAGACAAATATGGTTAATAAAACCATATAACATTATAAAAATAATTAATTAATAACAATAGTTAAATAATTAATTATACAATGCATAATTAATAAAGGTAAATAATAATTAACCTAACAATACCTAGAAAAGGAAGGAAACAATCGAGGAAGATGGGAAGCTACAAGTGCAAATAGAAACTTAGGAAGACCAAGTGGGAGAAATGAAGCAAACAATGAAAGAGGTTATCTAAGGGGGATGACAAAGCTCGGTTTTATCAAACTAAATTTTCGTAAGTGTTGTTAATGCAGGTGAAATATAGAAGATAATGATGGAGTAGTCATATGAAGATGTTTTTCTCAAGATAGAGTCCTTATACTCGATTTTGCAGCTATAATCAAGCAAGAAGACCAAGAAGATAATGCAAAGAGTGGAATCACAGTCTTGAGTGTGATCGGTTTAAGGACCAAGAAACTACTCAAATACATAATGCATCCGCGAAGACAAAGAGAGCATGGAACTCTAACAAGGATCAGTTCAAGGAAGTCCACTTAATTGGAAGTACCGGAAGAAGAAGATAAAATGAAGGAAATTTTTCATTCCCTTAGGAGTATCATGCAAGAGCATCCTCCATACCTATAAATAAACCATGAAGACATTAAATTTGGTGTGTTAGATGTGTTCATGAGTCCTAGAGGTCATTAGATGTCATTTAGTAGTCTTTGTTGGTGTCTAGGATTTTCAAAATTCAAAAGAGGCATTTTCCCTCCAAAATGCAAATTTTAAATTGAGGGGCCATTTTGGCTTGTTGTAGTGTTTTAAAGCATTCTTAAAGCATGTAAAAGGGTGTGTAATGATTCTTTATGTGGGGTGAGTTATTAAAAATTCTTAATATTAGTGAAAAGGGGTAATTAAGAATCTTGAGGACATATGGAAGTTGAAGAGTCATAAAATATCAGTTATGAGTGATTATGATACTTGTATGTTAGGTAGAAGTTATAGAAAGCGAAATCATGCACTTTAGACATTATTTAGTCTCAATCTCATATTTCTATTCATATGGTTTTGAGTGAATAAAGTACTAATTAACCCCGTCTTTGGCCATTTTTTTGCTATCTCGTAATCATTCTTGACCTTCACCACATACTTTCACAAATCAGGCCTTCCATCATTCTCGTGTTATTATTTGCGTTTGAATGGAGCGCCAACAGTGCCCTGGTCCTAGTCAGACACCTGGTCCTTTTACTCTTTCCCGCCACTTTTTGGAAACTTTCTAGCCTTTTGAACATTCTATCTTTTTGGCGGTCGGACTCTTCGGGGTTAATTACAAAATTAGAACAAGAGAACCATAAAAATACAAATTTATGAGTCCATAGTGAGGGACCAAGCACTAGGCACTATTATCATCATCTAATTTTGCATCCATCTAGCTCCATCATAAGGCACAAGGTCGGGCTTCATCTGCATCACACCTTTGCATAGTATGGAAGTTCATTCTATTCGATCTGACATTATATCACATTTTTCTACACATAGTTATTGCTCGCTACTTTCACAAAGTGTGACTGGAACAAGAGCAACCTAGGGCATGATTGCACACACACACACACATAACTACATCGGGTTTGAGATATATTGTAACACTTAATTAGTAAGTCCACCATTGTGGCACGAGGACAATCTGACCCCTTCATTTGCATTTTTATTTTTTAGGGTTTGATACTTGTTTTGGGGTCTTGCAAGTTTATCCTTCATCATTGATCATTGATGATATCCAAATAAGAATGCAACGAGTTACACACAATAGACAATGAGGGATTTGCATCATCAACAAACCCTGCAAGTTTGGTTTCTTGACCTCTTGCACGCACTGGGGTGCCCACATGCACCTTGATTCTCTCCTATTCGCCCCCCAGCCAAACAACTCAAATATGTCCTCTTTGGGACCTCTACATGTTCATTTCTAATTCTAGAATATTTAGCTTATTTTACGACATAGTCCAGATCAGCCTACTTAACCAAATTAAGCTCCTTCCAAATTTTTACTTGTCAATTAGGGTTTCAAATTGTCATTATTTTAGTTGCTTGGGTCACTTTCTTTATTTATTCATTATATTGATTTACTATTGTTTATTGTTGTTCCTAGTTAGATTAAATTAATAAACCCACATTTTAGTTAATCATTTTGGTGAACCCGACTCCACTTATACACTCCTAGGATCCTCATTCTTCTTAGGGTTCCTTCATCATGGCTATCTCCATTCATGAATTTTTACTTCTTCATCCTAAATTGTGAGCTAAAATCATCAATATTCTTCTCACAACTCATATTCCTAACAACACTCATCCAGATGTACTCTATAATACCTTTGCAGATGCATTTTCTCAACATATTGCTTTTCCGTCTACTCCTCATGTTGACCTCACTACTTTTGACAATGACCCACCTCTACATATCATATGTTATATTCAGAATGTAGGTGTCAAGCACACTTTAATTGATAATGGATCTGAACTCAACTTATGTCCCATGTCATTCCTTGAAGTCATAGGTCTTTCAGCTCATGACGTTAGTCCATCTTGTCTTTCACTATGTGCTTATGATGGTTCTGTTCATCCATGTGTTGGTCACATTACACTCTTGTCCATTATGTGATTTTTTTGTCATTGATGTCGACCCTAATTTATGGAAAAGGGTGTCATGGTGTTGTATGAGTCCTCATATGATGTTATTCAGATGTCATGCATGTTGAATAAGTGGTTTGGTGAGTTGTCATGGTGTCTTGGTGCATGGTTTTATAGGCAGAGTCATGGTATGAGATATTATGAGTTGCTTGGAGTGTTTCATGAGGTAAAAATATTCCATATTATGTGTATGCAGCTTCATGGGTTTGCATTGAGTCGTGCAAGATCTGTTCATGGTTGAGTCGAGGTCATTTCGTGCTTGTTTCTAGACCTTAAGCATGTAGAATGAGGTAAAGATGTGAGATTTGGACCCAATCAGTTTTGTTGAAGCATGGTAGTAGCATGGTGATGGTATATAGGGCATGTATGGTGAAATTTTGGTTTGCATTCAGGTGGTTTGGTACTTATATGAGGTTCTTGGGAAGAAAACAAGTGAGAAACATACAGGTAAGCATAGGTAAGTCATTGTGGATGGAGATTTTGATGCATATCTAGGCTATGTGGTGATTATGGAAAGTTATAGGATGTTGTCATGGTGCTTCATGCCAAGTTTTAGGTAAAAGTGCTGAAGAAATTTGAAGTTATGCAAGTTTTGGTGAAATCGGGTAAGTTTAAGTGTGTTTTTATAGCAAAGTTAGACCTTATGATGCTCGTTGTGGACTTTGTGATTTGCATGAAGACCTGATCTCTTTGGGGTATCTTCTTAGGTAAATTATGCAGCTTTCAAAAAATAATGAGGTGGTTTGATTATCACTTTTTATGAACGAATGTTAAGAAGATAAAGTGGTTTAAAACCTTAGTTAAACCCTAGCTACGAGTAGTTTGCAAAGAATGAAGTATAGTGAACCATTTTTGATTGGTACATAAAAAGTGATGAATGGATTTTGTATAGGAATCTATTAGCTTTCCAAAAATTTATGGTTTAGGTCACGGTGATAAGTGGGCCTCACCTAAAAGTATAAGTTTATGAAGAAGGAGGTTTTGGGACAAGGTTATCCAAAGGAGTAGCATGAAAAATTAATGGTTAATTATGTATGATATTTTTTCTTTATTTCCATGGAATTTTAGGAAAATTTCATGTAGTTTCATGGTGTTTTTAGGTCCAAACATGTTGACTAGTCAAAGAGTAGTTTTGGGGTCTCAAATAGCATGATCTAGTAAAATGGGCATAACCCGATATACGGGGAGTTTGAAGATGATTGCATTGGAAATAGGATTAATATATATTTCCAATTATATGAGGTTTTTCTCGTGATGAGGTGATTTGGTAGGGTTTCTAAGGCATTATTTAGATAATAAGTTTTTTGTCTGTTCAAGAGAGCATGTGTTTTGGTGAATGTTTGATGTTGTTTGAGACATGAGATTGATTGGATGATATATTATATCACCTAAAATATGAAGAGGATTAATTTTTAATCCAATTAATCAATTTGGAGGTCTTTAATGTATGTAAAAATTATTTTATGAGCTAACCTTTGGAAACAACTTTTTTGGCAAGTTGTTTTGGTGAAGGCAAAAGTAGTTGTGGTTTGAGCAGGAGGTTGATTCAAGGCTTATAAATTTCTTAGAAGTTTTATAAAGGTTATGGAATTTATATCAAGTGGTTATATAGAATTTTTTTCTCTTATTTAAGTGATTTGGTGGCCTTATGAAGTTTCCAGGGTGCTGAAGGGTGTAGGAAACAACTGTTTTGAGAATTACAAAGTGAATTGGGCCCATTAAATGAAATAATTTTATTGGTTGAGATAAATTGAAACCATGTATGAATATTAAATTATATATTAATCATTTTTATTAATATGGGATCTTGACTAAGTATGGTTTTTTTAATGAGGATAATTTTGGCATCCTAATGCATGTGTTTTAGTGATTTTTGTGCATGGAAAGTGTGTTTTTGATAGGCCGGCCCATATGGGTCACTTACAGCTGTTTTGAAAATGTTATGGTATAATTTTAGTGATGAATTTGTCAAATTAAAGGTGTATGACAGGGCTCATTTGGGTTATATGAAAGAAAAAGGTATAAAAGCTATGTTTTGGGTTCATTTTTGAACTAGTTCTCTTAGGGGAGAAGTGCAACCTAGAAGAGATTGTTTTACAGGTATGAGAGCATGATTTTAAGGTTTATAAAGAGAATGATAGGTTTAGTAATATCAGAGAGAATGTTAGAAAGTGGTTATAACCAAGACAAGTTGAGAACAAAGAAGATAGAGCAAGAATAAAGACATAGGGTTTGTGAGCTGAATAAGTGATCTCCATCAGTTGTGGCAGCAAAATTATCAGAGATAAACATATTGAGGTGGATGAGTTAGTTCTTGTTCATCCTAGGGGTTTTAATCCTCCTTTTGGAGTGGGTAATTCACTAAATTAGGGGTTGGTGCTCCTTGTAGGGTTGGTGCTCTACTAAACTAGGGGTTGGTGCTCCTTGTGGGGTTGGTGCCTCACTAAATCAGGGGTTGGTACTCCTTGTGAAGTTTGTGATTCACTAAAATTATTTTCTTTGTGTAATATAAGTATATTTTTAGTGGGTTTTCTTCCCCATGATGTTTTCCCACTTATATCTTGTGTTCATGTGTATGCTCTCTTGATTGTGCTTATGTGGTTGATTGTTTCATGATGTTAATCACACATTGATGGATGGATAAATGTTAATGATGCATGTATGATAATATGAAATTGTTTTTAAAATTTTAAATAACTAATTCACCCCCTTAGTTCATTGTGCTTCTAACAATTTGTATCATAGCAAGCCCTTGAGAAGCAAGCCTAATAGCTTGGAGGAGATCCTAAAAGCACAAGCTATGGGTAAGTCTTCATATATTGAGGCTATATTGAGGAGAAAGAATGAAATTGCTCAATCATGTATTGAGTCCTATCAATATCAGGTCAAGGAAATGGAGAAATAGCAAATTGGGATTTTGTCCAATGCCCTAAAGGAAAAAGAGGAAGCTTGTTCCAGGTATGAAGAGAGGTTAAAATCCATAGAATCAGATTTGGAAAGTGCATATAGTGATTTGAATATGGATGAGGGATTTGAGAAGAGATCAAAGGATCTTGATGAGTGTTTAGAGGATCATAGAGCCACAAATGTCAAAACAGACTTAGGGTTAGAAGGAAAGAATGATCAAGAAGCTAGTCCAAGTACTAAATTAGTTGAGACGAATGGTCCAAGAAGAACTAATTCCATTAGAAAACCTAATGCTATGAGGTATGGATCATCATTTCATGGATATTGCTTTAGTTGTCATGATTTTTTCATAGAGCTAGAGATTACAAAAGGAGGTCTCCTAAGAATGATGTAGCTCTCTTCAAAGGTGAATGTTTTTCATGTTGTGAGTACGGTCATAGAGCTAAATATTATGGATGGAATCGAAGAGTGTTTGAACCAATGATAATCAAGAATGGTGTTGTATGCTATAAGTGTCACAAACAAGGACATATTGTAAAATTTTGTGTCCAAGGTGGAACTCAAAGAGGTGCTAGTAGCTTTCAAGCATCAAATGGAAGGGTGTTCAAAAGGAAATTTATTCCCATATATGAGTCTAAGACTTCTATATCTGATCCAAAGGACAAGAAGGAGGTTGCTTAAGTGAAGAGGTCAAGAAGACTGATTCTCGATCTGTCATGCAATATATGAATCTTGTTAAGGAGAATATCAAGCTAACAATGTATAAAACATGGTTCTCAAGCACAAGTTAAATCAAGAAAGAAAACTTTCCTTAGTTGAAGGATTCATAACTAAATAAGAGCATTTTTGCCTCTCAACTATCCATTCACCAATTCATGACACACATTGAGGAGTCTAGGAGTTTAGAACACCTCAAATGTGATAAGGTATGTTAAGTAAATTCATGTGTTCATGTGTCTTTGAAATCTAATAAAGGTGTCTCGAGTTTGTAAAGGTGTCATCTTGTGAATGGTTTGGATGTCTCTTCAAAGGTTGATTGTCAAGGTCCTTGTTATATTTTTTTCATGAAGCAATGTGATATGTCTATTCTCATTATATTTTAAGTTATTTGTAGAGAATTCGGTGCATAAGTATGTCATGCACATTGTGGTCATCTCAAGTTAAGAAGTTGTATATGTCTCTAGTAGGTCTAGGTTGATGCATACCATTGTAAGGTCTGTTCTCATCATGATTAAGATATCTATTCTCTCGTAAGTTTTTTCTAAGGGTAAAAATTTTGTTGATCCCCGAGTCAAAGGAGTATTTACAGTATGGTATGAACATCATGATGGTTTGTGTTTCACTCTTGAGTGTATCTCAATCAGATATGTGTGCAATTTCTCAAACACTATAGGTCCGTGATCACATGTTTTTGGAAGCATTATCAAGGTTGTCTTGTCAAGGTAATAGTATTCATCAAATTCAAGGTTGTACTACATCAAATTTTTCATGTAAATGAGTTTGAGTCTGATTCCAAAGTATCGTGTATTGATCATTGTGTTCTTTAGGTTTGAAAATAGTTGAAAAACTCTAATATCTCTATTAGAAACCTGTCTACAAGTGAATATAGTAATTGGTAGGTCTGTGTTGTTTCACGATGAGTGTTAAAGATTTGAAATCATGTCAAGTTTTTCTCATCATAAGGGTTCTGTTGATAAGGTATATGCTCTCTAAGTCATGAAGCAAAGGTTGAACCAGGATTATGAAGCCTTGTATAAGTATTTTAAAGTGTTGACAAAGGATTGAAATTTGTAAATACGTCTACCTCCATATTAAGGTCTAGGCATGCTATATGTGTATTGGTAAATTTTTGATCTCCCGAGCTCTTAAAGGTCCGAGACAAGCCCTAAGGGATTCTAAGGAATTGTTCCAAGCTCATCAAATTTATGGAATATTGTTTATGGATCTCCATATACAAGTTATAAGTTATGAAGATATGAAGGTAAGTTTATCGATTGCCTTTGTGAAAATTTTCAAACTAAGTGTGCTACAAGTTTCTTAAGGGTCTGTAACAAAGTTCTCTCAATCAAATATCCAAAGAAGGGGGCATGAAAATCATCAAGAATGAATAGAGATGCATGAAACAAGATTTAAGAGCTAATATAATGGTTTGCTTGACTTTGATATGTCTTAGGGAATGAGAAGAGTCTACTACAGATCAAGAAGGATTGTATGAAACTTTGAAACTAGATCCTATAGGTATTTTTTTGATGTTGAAGGCCCGATCAAGCATCTATAGGAAACATAATGATTGTGGCAACAAGAAAATGGTGTCTGTTAAGGTCTGAGATTCTCAAAACATGGTATAGTGACTTAAGACTGCTTGTCAAATATGACTAAGGGTTTCATGTCATGTATGAGTTCTTAATATACTAAAATGTGAATGCCAAATCTGGGAAATGCCATTGGAACCATGACTAAGGCACTTAAAGTTGATTCAAGCATGAGAAGGGTGACTCAAGGTTTGATCTTGCACCATGGAAGGTAATTCTCAAAGATATAAAAGGTGTTTCTATAGGTCTATGAAGAAGTACAAGGTAAAAGAAACTTGTCTTATCATGTACTTAGATGGTTGAGTTCCTATAAGCATGGTAGGATGCTACACACTGGAAAATGTGAAAACACAATTATTTATCAAGGTGAAATTAGAGTTGTTGATCTATGAAGAGGTCTAGATGTGTAAGTAATACTCTATAAGGTTTAAGGAGACCATTAAAGACCTAATAAGGGTTATTGATCCGAATCTCAAGACTATCAAACAAAAGGTACAATGTGGTTCCCGTAAAAATAGAGATAGTATTGTTGTAAGTATTTTCAATGCCAAAATGAAGAGGTACAATTAGATGGAGAGATGTAGCTAAAACAAAGGACTATGATGCTACAAGTCCATGGTTGTAGGGGTTTGAAGCTTCTACGGAAGATGATTCTAATCTATATAGACTGTATAATTATGTATATGATCTCAATATGTGCACTTACAAGTTTACAGTGGTATCTAAGGTCAGAGGGTGATTCTTATGACTGTAATTCATGTGAAAATGTGTGTTTATGCCCAAGAAGGCAAAGTATGATGCATGACAAAGTCTGATGTGGTTGTGAATCAATGTTTGTGCAAATATGTCATAAAATGCAATGAACATTGTATGAAAAGTATTGAAGATGATCAAATGAATGAATATGTTGAAGAGTGTGTTAATGCTTGATGAAGTGGTCTGAGGAATTGTAGGATATTCTTGTCTTTAATAGTAAAGCATAGGACTTGTAAAAGAGAGGAAATATGTGGCTACATGTCGCTTAAGGCAATCAAAGCAGGAAGAAAGTTTTTTCTCTTAAGATAGGAGTAGGATAGAGTTGAGTAATGTAAGAGAAAAATTTGTAGTAATGAGCCAAAGGATTTAGAATGCATGTAAGGAAGATGGAAAAAATTGAGAAAAATCTTTAGGGACTGTGAAAATTGACTTGATCATCTTTTAGGCCCAAAATCAAGGTATGAAGTCATTCTTTTTATGTTTTCTACTAGATATGGATGGTCTAGGCCCAGGGGGAGTCATAAGTGGTTGAATCATATTGTGGTTGGGCTTCTAGAATTTTATGAAGGTTGATAAAAATGCACTGAAGTTGTTGCTTAGGCCCAAGAGTCCTAATGTGTGTCATATCGAGTTTGAAGGCGGAATTGTTGAGTTCTTAAGCATGAATAAATTATAGAAGGTGGTGTTGAATGAAAATGAAGACAAAATAAAGGTGTTCCAGCCGAGGGTGGTCTATTTTTGGCTCTTACCCCGTCTAGAAGATCTTCATATATTAGAGTCGAGAAAAGAGAATTCAGACCCAAGGGGAGATTTTGTGAGCAGGTAAGTCAGTTTTGACTATTATTTTATCATTTGTTGTCATTTTTAGTGTCTTGGAGTTAGTGTACCTTTGTCATAGATGGAAAATGGGGAGAGAGACATCAGATACATAGTGCTGAGGTCATGTAGGAGTTTGTTTCGTTGGTTGCCATCAATGAAAAAGGGGAGATTGTTGGCCATTGTGTGATTGTATTGTCATTGATGTCAAGCCCCATTGATGGAAAAGGGTGTCATGGTGTTATATGAGTCCTCATATGATGTTATTGAAATGTCATGCATGTTGAATAAGTGGTTTGGTGAGTTGTCATGGTGCATGGTTTGCCAGAAAATTCATGGTATGAGTTATTATCAATTGGTTGGAGTGTTTCATCGGTAAAAAATAGTTGATATGATGTGTCATTAGTGTTTATGGGTCTGCATTGAGTCAAAGAATGTTTGTTCATGGTTGAGTCAGGTCATTCCAGGCTTTTTTCTAGACTCAAGCATGCGTAATGAGGTAGAGATGTGAGATTTGGAACCAATAATTTTTGTTGAAGTATGGTAGTATCATCGTGATGGTATAAAGGGCATGTATGGTGAGTTTTAGGTCTGCATTCAGTGGTTTGGTGCTTCTATAAGGTCCTTGGGAAGTAAACAATGAGAAACAAACAAGTAAGCATAGGTAAGTCACTATGGATGGAGAGTTTGAGGCATATTTGGGCTATGTGGTGACTATGGGAAGTTATATGATGTTGTCATGGTTCTTCATGCCAAGTTATAGGTCAAAGTACTGAAGAAATTTGAAGTTATGCAAGTTTTGGTGAAACCGGGTAAGTTTGATTGTGTTTTTATAGTAAATTTGGACCTTCTTATGCTCGTTGTGGACCATTTTATTTTCTTGTGGACATGATATCTTTTATGTATCTTCTTAGGTCATTTATTTAACTTTCACAAAAATAATTAGGTGGTTTGATAGTCACGTTTTTATGAACGAATGTTAAGAAGATAAAGTGGTCTAAAACCCCGGATAAACCCTAGCTAAGAGGAATTTCCAGAGAATAAAGTATAGTGAACCATTTTTGATTGGTTCATAAAAAGTGATTATTGAATTTTTTAAAGGACTTTGTTATCTTTCCATAAATGTATGGTTTAGGTCACGTAGATAAGTGAGCCCTACCTAAAAATATAAGTTTCGAATAACAATGTTTTGGGACAAGGTTGTCTAATGGAGTAGAATGAAAAATTGATGGTTCATTATGTATTGGAGCTTTTATTTATTTATGTGGAGTTTTTAGGACAAGCTCATGCAGGTTCATGGTGTTTTGAGGTCCAAATTGGTTGATGATCGGAGGGTAGTTTTGGGATCTCAAATAGTAGGATCCATAAAATGGGCATAACTTGAGCTACAGTGGATTTTAAATATTATTAAATTTGCATTGGAAATAGGATTCAGAGATATTTCCATTTACGTTATTTTTATCCCGATGATGTGATTTGGCAAGGATTCCAAAGTGCATGACTTGGAAAGGAAGTTTTTGGCGCTTTAATAGAGCATGTGTTTTGGTGAACGTTAGATGTTGTTTGAGGCATGAGATTTATTGGGTGATTCTTTATATCACCCCAAATATGAAGAAGGATTAATTTTTCATCCAATTAATCCATTTGGAGGTCTTTATTGTCTCAAAATGATTTTATAAGCTAACCTTTGGAAACAACTTTTTTTGGCAGTTGTTTTGGTGAAGGTAAAAATATATCCGATTTGAGAAGTAGGTTGATTCATGGCTTATAAATTTATTAGAAGTGTTATAAAGGTTCTTCCATTTCCATAAAGTGGTTACATGTCAATATTTTCACTTTTGAAGTGATTTGGTGGCTTTATGAAGTTTCCAAGGTGATGAAGGGTGTAGAAAACAACTATTTTGAGAATTGCAAAGAGAATTGGGCCCATTAAATGAAATAATTTGTTTTTTTGAGATAAATTACAACCATGTATGAGTGTTAAATGATATATTGATAATTTTTGATGAATACTGGAGCTTGAATAAGTATTGTTTTTGAATGAGGAGAATTTTGGCATTCCAATGCATCTATTTTAGTGATTTTTTGTGCATGGAAAGTGTGTTTTTGCTAGGTTGACCCATATGGGTCACTTGTAGCTGTTGTGAAAAAATTATGAGATGTTTTTAGTGATGCATTGACGAACCAAAGTTGTAGAATCGACCTCCTTTTGGTTATATGAAAGAAAAAGGTATAAAAGTGATGTTTTGGGTTCATTTTTGAACTAGTGCTCTTGGGGGAGAAGTGCGACCAAGAAGAGATTTTTTTGCAGGTATGAGAGAATGATTTGAAGGCCGAGGAAGATCATGAAAGGTTGAGGAATATCAGATAGCATGAGATAAAGTATTTATAACCAAGAGAAGTTGAGAAAGAAGAAGATAGAACAAAATTGAAGACTTCGGTTTGACTAGGGTTTATGAGTTGAATAAGTCATATCCATCAGTTGTGGCGGAGAAGAATTATCAGAGATAAAACATCTTCAGGTGGCTGAGTTTGTTATTGGACATCTTAGGGGTTTTATCCTCCTTGTGGAGTGTATTCTTCACTAAATTGGGGTCGAGTTCTTCTTTTAGGGTTGGTGTTCTACTAAACTAGGGGTTGGTGCTCCTTGTGGGGTTGGTGCCTCACTAAATCAGGGGTTGGTGCTCCTTTTGAAGTTGGTGCTTCACTTAAATTCTTTTCTTCATGTAATATAATCATATTTTCAGTGGGTTTATTTCCCCATGAGGGTTTCCCACTTATATCTTGTGTTCATGTGTATCCTTTATTGATTGTGCTTATGTGGTTGATTGCTTCATGATGTTAATCACACATTGATGGATGGATAAATGTTAATGATGTGTGTATGATAATCTGATTTAAAAAAAAAAATTAAATAACTGATTCACCCCCTCAGTTCATTGTGCTTCCAACATACACTACCTATCACTATAGGACCCAAGACTATCCCCACCGTAGTTTTCATCAATGATTTCCTAGTCTCCTATAATCTTTCTTGGTAAAGCATGTCTTCATGTCGTGCAATCCATAGCATCTACTATGCATCATTATGTCAAATTCCTACATGATGGTATTTAGCATACTATGCATCATTATGTCTATTCCAATATTGTGACCATGCTCTTAATACTAGTCTTCTTATTCCACGCACTAATACTACAGACGATCCTCAACCTATGAACGAACCACCTCACTTTCCACCACTTGAAGGTGTTGTTTGTGTGATAGATGAAGTTTCTTTTATGCCACATGTTACTATTACTGCTATGATCTCTTATCAGGGGCTTGTCCATTCTATGGATATCGCTCTATCACCTACACCTTCACATGCACCACCTACATTAGCATGCCCACCATTCACTTGCACACTCTTCATGAATGATTCATATTGGGAACATATTCCATTTGATCCTACTTGTGATGTCACTATATGTTCACATGATGGTCTAGCTCAACTTGGTTTCACTTTCAAGGATCTTTACCCTCCTACTCATGATCCTCATCTCTATTATGGCTTCATCACTATTACCGCTACTTATGGTTTATTTTTTTTCACCATACAATTTATCCACCACACACTCCTTGCTGTTCTCCACTCACATTAGGGGATTCCTAACTTACTTATATAGGGGGCACACTGAATCCTGATCATATTGACATCTCATTTCCTATTCCCTTTGGTCACATATTCATTTGTAATAGTTGCTTTCTCGGCTATACACATAATATCACTCATTGGTATGCACACGGTTTTCCACTTCCTCCATTTAATGATGAGGAATATTCCATTGGTATGTACAACTTACGCTTCAATGGATCATTACATGATCAACCACACATTATTGCTTATCAAGTCACCAATGCTTATCCATTCGACTGTGATCCTGAGAATGATGATCTTCTAGATGAAATTACATGATTTGTATCCTTCATCTTACATACTTAGGGGAATAGTATTTACACATTCCCCCACCTCATATTAGCATGAGATATGCTTCTCTCATAGTTACATTTTCATACATCAATAAGGCATAATCATCACGCATTCTAGCATTGTCATTACCCGATGACACAGCTTGTGCTTTGGGTCACACTTAACTGTTGAGGGCTTACTACACATGAACCCCACACACTGCACAATACCCACTACACATTATGTTTCTTCACACATCTCGCATCATATGTATTACATGTATTACATGTTACATCATACACTTTAAATTTAGTCTACTTCATTTCGTCATTGTGACATTTACGCATCTATACATCATACATCATATTAGTCTTCATCATACATGTGTCACACTCCTATTGTCTACGAGTCTCACATTACATACTACTCATCATGCATATCACATAGTACATTTTCACACCATTTTGCTATCTACACATTTTGCATATAATTATATAAATCACATATTCACACATTTTACACATCATATGGTCATCTATTATAGTCACACATACTACATTGTCTTTTACTCACTTTGCACTCATTACCCTATGAAAAAATTTAGTTCCTCGGTCCATACTCGACTGCCGAGGGTTTACAAATCAAATGGACCTTATCATACTTACACATTCATCATTCACCCTTTTATCATGTGACATTCCTAGGTTAGTGACATATGCTTTAGGCTAAATGTTCATATATCCCTTCATCTTGTAATGGTACACGCTTTACATTGCATCACTACTCCCCTCTATTCATATCAATCATAATATACGCTTAAGGTTACATCATCACACACTTCATCACTAGGTCACATATCATCACTACACATACACACTCATCACAACGTGTTAGACACAATACACGTTATTCGACCATTTCTTGATGACGAACTCTCATTTACTGAGCTTCATTCTTGATCACGAGGGGGAAACTAAATAAACCTCACTACATACAACTCCATCCACTCAGGTGGCACTTGGCTCCTATCATCCATCTTGCATTCCATTCCATCTATCCATAACATACTGCATATCATGGTTGTGTCTACTCTTTCTTGTATTTTCTTTTTCATGGTTGCTTTATTACACGTGCTAGATAGATCTCTTGTATTTCATTTATCTATACTATACACACATGCACATTCACACCCTTACTTAGTTGTGATTGCATATACAGTATTTTTCATGCAAAGACACAGATGTTTGCCTTCTACTCATACTACACTAGTCACCGGGGCATCCATACTTGTCTCTTTCGGTGTTATTGTTTCATTTTGTACTTAGCACTTTTCATTACTTGTGTATGCATGCTTTTGACATATTGGTTATCTTTTTAACATGCTAATAGGTGTTTCATGTGCAACACTTGTTATATAGGGATATTTTCTTCTATACTTTTTAATTACATTATTTGTTTTGCTTGTCCTTGTTTGCAAGATTTTCCCGATGTTTGGTGTGCACACTTGTTTGTTGTATACGGCCATTATGGCCTTACATGTCTTGCAACATTGTGATTGGTGTCTCATGTTTGCAATCCCCTTTAGTGGTCTACTTTTTCTTCTTGTGTGTTTATATTACTATATTTCTTGGTAGCTTACACATTGTTTTCTACATGCATGCTTATTTGTACTAACACTTGTTTTTATCTAGCCTTCTTGTTTGTGTGTGCCTTGGTTTCTACCAAGCACATTCCTTTCCCTCTACAAGACAGAGTTATAGAGTTCATGCGGTTGGTCCTCTTTTAGGGCTGCATTATCCTATCAGTGACATCGCATGTGCCCCCAAAGAGGGGGCATCATTTTGGGTTTTACATTCTACATAGCGCTTCTGCAGTGAGTTCAATTTAGTCAATTTTCTCCTTGGCATTGTGGGTTATACAATGAGTGGGTTCAGACCAGTCTACAAACCCTATACACAATGGATTTTACAGACATGGTTGTCCTTAGATTTTGGGGAGTAGCTACAGGTTAGAGGATATAGCAGAATTCTTCTTTATACTACTTCACCCGGTGGCATTGGATTGCCCAAAAAACCGGGCAATACAAATATCTCTTCACACATATTCAAGGAAGCAGGCATTCTGAGTTAGAGGATACATCGGAATTCCTTCATACACTTCTTTGGCCTATGGTGCCGATCTTCCAAAAACCCAGGACATGATATCCTCTTTCTACACCTTTTTCTCTCATCACGGATCAGGTGCACATGTTCCTTTTACATTTTCATACTTTCATTTCAGTCTTTTCATTACTATATACATGCGTCTTTTACATGAATTTTTACATATATACATGTGTATTTGAATACTTGATTGTTTTCTCCCTACGGATCCGATTGTATGAGAAGTAAGAAGTTAACAACAACAACTACAACAAATGGGGGCAATAACAACAACATTTTGTGGTAGAACACATGATACTAACCGCAAGGTACATCACACACATCGACAACTACACACGCGTTTCCACCCTAGGTTCACTCTCATAATTTTTTTGCACTTTTACATCTTTAGTCTCCATGCTCCGTCATTTTTTTCACTCCACGCTTTGTCTATTCTTTCGACATGTTTTCTATATCACTATACATAGACATCAAGTACGCATCTCTACCTACTTTATGTTACCGATCTTTTGCTCACCAAAGATAAAATGGGGGCAAATGTAAACACAAAATAATGCACTTTATATATTATTTAGTCTTGGTCTCATACTACTATTCATATGGTTTTTAGTGAAGAAAGTAGTAATTAACCCCTATCTTTTAGCCATTATATTCTATTATCTATCATCATTCCCAACCTTCACCACATACTTGCCCAATCATTTTCTATCATTTTTTGTGATTTTGTGTTTCACCGGGGTGCCCAGCAGGCTAGTATTGGGGCATTGAAAGGTGCCCTGGTCCTAGTCGAGGCACCCCGATCCTTTTACTCTTTCCCGCCACTTTTTGGGCACTTTCACGGGGGTTCATATGGTAAAAGTATGGTATAACACGTTCGTTCAAAGGGTATTAAAGAATACCCTTAATGTTAGTTTTTACCTCCAATTATTCAATTGATAATATCCCCTCCCATTATATTATTAGAATGAAAATACCCATATTTTTCCTATGTAATTTATTTCCCCATTTTTCCATTACAATTTTATTTACCCCTTTTTATTTCTACCCTAATATATCAAATAGAAAATATTTTTATTTCTACCCTAATATATAAAATAGAAAATATATCATGTTTTCCACTCAATTATTATTTTCTTAATGTGTTTTTCTCTAGAAAGATATTTCAAAGCCATTTAAGATATATTATCAATTACGTTAATGTTAAAATTTAATCGTTTATCAATAGTTATTCGAATAATTAAGATGGTGAAATAATATCATTTTCATTGAAAAACATACTCAATCCTAGTTTTCTACAATATTATTATTTTTTGTTTAAGAATCTCCTAATTTCAATATTTTCTTATTCAAAATGAGATTATAATTTCATGAAAACACTCCTTTTGCAATTTTAAGGTATTTATTTTTAAAAACTAGGGGTCAAATATTTTAGTTTAATATTAAAATAAACCCCACCTCTTCTTTTACCCACCTCTCTAACCTACCCCCAATATCTAATTCAAAATATTAATAAATCAAACCCTTTCACCCCCTAATGTACACTTTGGTATATTGGCTTTGATTTTATCATTTTTAATTACCTCAATATGAACCCACGTGATAGGATATTACCTAACTAATGAACCCCCCTTGGGCACTTTCTAGCCGTTTGAACATTCTATCTTTTTTTGGCTGGCCTCTTTAGGGTTAATTACGAAATTAGAACAAGAGAACCATATAAATACAAAGTTATGAGTCCATAATGAGGGACCAAGCACCATGCACTACTATCATCATCTAAGGTTACATCCATCTAAAGATCATTTGCATCCATCTAGCTCCATCACAATGCACAAGGCCGGTTCATCTGCATCACACCACATACAAGGGAATTTTATTCTATTCCATCCACCATTTTATTACATTTTTCTACACATATTTATTGCTCGCTACTTTCACAAAGTGCGACTAGCACAAGAGCAACCTGGGCACATGATTGCACACACACACAAAACTACATCGGTTCGAGATGTAGTGCAACACTCAGTTACTAAGTCCACTATTTTGGCCGTTAAGGATAGTATGACCCCTTCATTTGCACTTTCCATTTTTAGGGTTTGATTCTTGTTTTGGGGTCTTGTAGGTATATCCTTCATCATTGACCATTGGCGACATCAGCGTAGTGCAACGAGTTGCACATGATAGACAATGAGGGCTTCGGATCATCAATGACCTCACGCAAGTTTGGTTTATGGACCTCCTTCATAGACCAGGGTGCCTATAACTCATACTAGGGCACCCATAGGCACCCTAATTCTCTCCAATGTGTCTCGTCTAGCCAAACAAATCAAATTTTTTCTCTTTGAAACCTCTGCATATTCGTTCCTACTTCCATAATATTCGGCTTATTTTACGACACAGTCTAGATATACTTATAAACTAGCTAAGCTCCTTCCAACCCTACTTGTTAATTAGGGTTTCACATTTTCATTATTTTAGTTTCTTGGGTCACTTTCTATATTTATTCATTGCATTTATGTACTGTTATTTATTATTGTTCCTAGTTAGTTTAACTTAATAAATCCACATTTTAGTTAATCAAAAGTGTAAGTAGGAGTTACATGCATATGAGTTAGAATATGTGAGAGGTAGAAGGGGTGGATCACCATTCCTCATGTAGAGGAAGAAGAGAAATATGGAGTGAAGAAGACTTAAGCATCTTGTATGAAGATTTACAGCTTGAATACATATATATCTCTGTTTTTAGTGTGTTTATCTTGTCTCTTCCACGGTGTTTCGTGTTTTGAGTTAAATAGGGATGGTTATTTTTTGTAATTGTTTAATGAAATCCATTTAGGAATTGTTGATGAGCCTTACATGCATTTTTTAATCTTATTATAGTAACCAATGCTCTGTTTTAGCTAATTATCTCTATGACTTAGTTATGCATGTTAATGGTTGTAGTTAAATGATCTTTTCGAACTAGTTAACATAAATTTGTAATTTTAACTCCAAGTGACTTTAAATTTGTACCACAAGAGGATAAAAATATTGTGAATATGGGTTTTCAATAGTTTCCATTAATTATGATAATTTTTTTAGTTATGAAGTGTTTTCTAGCTAGGTAGACCGAGGATGCTTACAAATTGTTTAACATAATAGCTTCCTAGTAAAGTGAGTATATCTACCGTGTTTTGAGGATTTAAGTCATGAAATTTGGAAAGTAGAATTTTTAGGCCATTATTCAAGTGGGTTGTTAAGGGTTTAGTGATTTTAAAACCGTACAAGAAGTTATTTATGATATAATTTTATGGCAGATTGTTGGTTTTTAAGAGCACAAAAAAAGGTAGTATGATCCTCATTGGCAGAGAGAGGGTGTAGTTGATGTTTGAAAACTCTTGAAAGGTTAATGTATGCTTGATTGTTTTATTTTTTCTACATCACCTATCAATTGGGTGTGTCTCTACCCATCATACATAATGCCCTCAATCTTAGATATATTCTTTTTTGCTACCAATATAGTTAGCTAGTTAGTGCATTGGTACACTATCCCTCTATAAGGATCCCATTATGCTTTCTCATGCATCACCCGTAGAAATATCCAAAACCTACCACTATCCTAACTGTTGGGCCTCTCTCCCATTGTAAAATCCCCGATTCATCTCCACCAACCTACAACGGTGTCTATGTAGGCATATAGATCGGGAACCGCTCAAATATCCAAGTTGATAAAAGTATGACGGGCTCTACCACCCTCAATTGTATCACCTTAATATTATATAGATAATGCACTAGTTTCACCCATGTGGTTGTACCACAATTGTATCCCTATCTCCAAAACATCCATGTATGCCACTAGCACAAATTGTAGTACTTTGCTCCATCTTCCTTGTGGCATAAGAATCGTGCCACAACCATACTAATAATAGCTTCCAGATATCCATAATATGTGTGCAGTGTCCATCAGCTTCCTGCATTATTTTAATTATTGACTCATTTTATAAACTAGATTAGTAATGATATAGTACTATTTGGACATTATATGGTTTTGTTATGAATTACTTTTTTGTGACACAAGTGGTGTTTGAGGCACATAGTGCTAATCTAGTGTTGTGATTCATATTACTAGTTTTTCTTATACCCGCCTTGTTATGGATACTAATAGGATGTGACTTAGATAGATTTTACTTGATACATGATGGATGCATGTAATTTCAGCTAAATATTGTGATTACTAGCTATGATGATGATGTTTTGGATGTTATCATGGAATAACTTAGATGAATTCTATATTTTTATCTACTATGGATGTATGTCATTTTGGATAGTTATCTCATTCGGATACTAGTTTTTGCTTAATTTATATTATTATTCGTAAGTGATACAATTATTGATATATGTGGTATCATTTCACTTGTTTTATTTTATCGATTGGGTATGATGATGTGTGAATCGAGTGTGCAGGTTACAGGTTCACACATGAGAATATGGGACTTAGTTACATGAAAATAGGCCCCTTAGACCCTACCTATGGGTAGGGTAACTCTTTCGAGGTTAAAATGGGGTTTTCCCTCCCATTTGAGCCTCACTTGTCCCCATCTCTTAGCTATTTTTTTTTGTGACCTCTCTTGGGATTTTGGAATATCTTTTATTTTGGATTTTTGTTAAATTTTTTTAGAGATTCTCCTCATTAAGACCTTTATCTTATGCATGATGGAGACTTAAGGGAATCTTGGGTTTGAGAGGGAGAAGGGTGACACATGTCACCCTCTCATTGGTGAGGATTCTTGAGATTCCTCCTACTTATTCCTCCATTTTGGAGGGGGTTGGGACTTTTAGTCTCATTTTAGCTCTTGGGGATTTGGAGAGATCTTGGAGGAGAAAGGATCTTGGAAAGATTATCTTGTTTTTGGGAGTTGGATTTCTTGGCTTGAGAGGTGACTTTATCACCTCTTGGTTTTGTTTTAATATTAGTGACAAGTTTTTGGATAGGTTGTTTTCCTTTTATGTGCATTGCATGTTGGGTTGGCTGGGTATCATGTTAATTATGTTCTTCTTCTTTTTCCATCCATTTCCTTTGGGGTTGGATTTTTGGAGTGTTGGGGAAGAGGGAAGAGTCCCTCTTACACTTACATGGATTGATGGGAAAAATATGTTGGGATTTCTATTATTCACCCATCATTTGGTTGATGTGGGAGATGGGTTCTATATGGTTTGGAGCCTCTCCCTTCCTTGCAAGGAGGAGTTTTGGAATTTTATGGTCTATGGGAGAAATAGGGAGTTGGAAGGCTTGATATCTTTTGGAAAAAATTAAAAAAATTATGTGGTATAAGAAAAATAAGAATCAAAGTGGGTGTTTTGCCTCTATTTATTTATTGATAAGAATGAAGATTCTTATATTTGGTTTGGATTTGGATTTATTGGTATTTGGTTGTGTGGGTTTATGTTTTTCCCTCTTAATATTCTTGTAGCTTCTTACATGTGATTTTACCTTTGATTGTGGATGAATTTTTTTGTGTATGTTTTTCCTTTCTTTATCTCCTCATCTTGGGAGGCATTCATCCTCTCTCTCTCTCTCATGAACTTGGAGGGAGGCTAACATTTCCTCAAGTGTAGACATATAAAATGTCGACATGCATAATCACGATTAATTTGTCATGCAAATATCCCAACATCATCCATATAATAATTAATCAAGATTAATTATTATTATTAATCCATTTTATCTTATTTACCCCTTATCATTATTTATCATTCCATCATTAATCCTTTTAATTCATTATTATATCCCATCTCACAACCATAATCCTTTAATTCATTAATAATATCCTATTATCCCACTAATAATCCCTATTAACATTTTATAGGAATTTAATATTCCTACATCTCACCTACCACCTACCTACACATCCCTACACCTATCCTTTCCATGTAACCTCACCCTTAATCATCATTTATTAACCTAATCACATCCTCACACCTCTAAATCTAGAGGCTTCTATTTCTAGAAGCCTCTCTAAATCTCTCCTTCTATTGAATTTTTAATTTAATGAAAGATTCTTCCCTCCATGAATTTTGAATTCAAATTCTAGAACCTTTCATTCTAGAATTCTCCGTTCTTCACATGCATTCTCCACCATTGATCTAAATCCAACTTGGATTCATCCTAGCCATTGAATCCTCCACCCATTGGCCATAAATTAAACTCTCCTCCTCCATGAAAGTGAGTGGGTAAAATCTTGTAAGCTGACAACACATCCATTTTCATCTTCAATCACTCAATCAATCCATCATTCATCTCCAATCTAGCATCATTCATCCTTCATCAAGAAAAATCATCACTAAATCAAGGGGAGGTGCTGCCCAAGTTTCTCCACCAAAATATGAAGTAAGCAACTACAATCCAACATCTTGAGCACATCAAAAAAATCAAAGGGATCTCTACTTTGGTAAGTGAAGGTATTGCATTCTATTCCCTTTCCATCTAGCTCAATCTGAGGTAGTGATAGAGAGTGTTAGATTAGGAATTGATCTAGTTTGGTTTTTAGTTTGCATTTTGCACTAACATCTATTTTGCATATACATTTTTGTGCCCACCATGGGGATTACCCCCCACTTATGTATCATTTTTAATAGTATTTCATCGCTAAAACAAGTTGTCAAAATTTGAAAATGTTCATTTTCGTTTGCACTTTCAAAATTTTAAGTTTCGTGTTCATTTTTCATTTTTCACACATTTTAGCACCTTTACTCTATGTATTGGCACCTTTTCAGCATATAGTGGAGCCTCCGCCTGCATTTAGATTAGCACTTTTGTTCACATTTTGGCACTTTTGCATGTTTTGGCACCTATGATATTGGTGCCTATACAAAGAGTCTCGGCGCTTTGCTTTGTGTTATAGCGCTTTTGTTTCCTAACTTTAGAGAGCCATAAATTTTGATCTGAACTCGAAATGAATATTTTTTTCCTGGAAAGGTATAAAAATATCCATGTAATGAAAGATTTAATTTAGCATTTTCCTAAATCTTTTAATTTTAACTACACATTGAGTTATATTTTCTTCTCCCAAACTACTAACACTTTTTTCTGTGAGCTTTCCTACGCTTACAAAAGATAAATATCGGTCTAAAACTACTATCCCTTCGTTTTATAGCATGATTAGTCTAAGACATTTGGGTTTATAAGTCAAATAATTAATCTTTGTTTTGCAGGGCCTCCTCTTGAAGACCTAATACCATAATATTTATCATTAATTTTTATGTCTTGTATTTATCATCTTTATTGTGTGTTTTGCATTTGTGGTTGTTTATCTCGAGAGTGAAACCATGTATGCTCTTATCTCACATCCTAGGATGATCTTGAGGATCAAAAGTGGCTATCCTTCCCAAATTTATTTTGTATACACAAAGTGATGTGGAAGTGACATCCACGTACTTGTCATGGTCCTAGGAGTATCGTGACCATGGAATTCACCTCCACGTATGTATACACACCCCATGTTCTGGTGGGGTATACAAATTCTTGGAGAGCTGTCATTATTGGCTAAGTGCTTGCTTGACTTAAGAGCGACATGAAGTGAGGGGCTTCCATGTCCTAATACCTAGGCCTTATACAACATCCTTGCAACATGAATTTCAACCCCACATATCGCAAGGTATATCGAGGACTCCCTTAGTGAGCTCGTACATCCTAAACTAGGAAACCTTTTGGCCGCATATCAAGCTATAGTGCAAGGAGGATGCAATCCCTAAGATCACTCACTAACCGAACCCACATTGACACATAGGTGGAGAGCCAATTGTGGCACCACCATTGGTGTGTGGTATTTAAAGCAGGCTATATCTTGATTACAATCCCACTTGAATAGTTAGGGTATGTGTTGCATGTTTGTTGTTTATTTTTGAACGCCCTTAACCATCCCATTACTTTAAAATTTAATCAATCAAACATTGTCATAATCAACCATCCTTAATCAAACAATCACAATGTAAATCCCATCACTATCCTTAATCAAATCATCCTATCAAATCATGGCATTTTACCCTCAATCCCCATCCTCTCCAAACCAACATCCAAACCCCTACCTCTTTTATAAATCCATCAACCAAGCTATCCCATCATCCCCCACCCATCAAAGTCAACCATCTCAATTTGACCATGAAGTCCCACACACCATCCAACACATTAACAAACAAATCTCAAACTAACATCATACCTCAACAAATCTCTCCTCATCATCCAAATCAACCATCCCATGTTGATCCTAACATCCTAAAATCATCCAACATATCAATCAACAAATATCTGATCTTTAATCTTCAATTAACCAATCACCCCCTAAAATCATCATCTCCTAACCAATCCCATCCATAATTTCCCCTTCTAAGATCTCTAATTCACCCCATTGACTTCCTCTTTGAGGAACCCAAATCATCTCAATCCAAACCCCAACCTAATCAACATAAACCACTATCCCCACAAACCAATTACATCAACTTTGATAACCTCACTAACTTTTACCTAGACCAAGAGGACCTCCTTTATGTCCTTGCTAATCTAGTCACCAATCCCAAACCCACACAACCATCCCAAACCCCAACCTCCAAATCCCCTATCAATCATCATGACCCACACCTTCCTCCCATAAAAACTCATCCACCACCATCCAAAATCTCAACTCCTAAATCCAATCATCATAAAACCTATAATCGATTCCATTCACATATCCATAACAATCCCAACAAATTAACCCAAAATTATTATCACCCACATCTCATCTTAGTCCTTCATCCTCATCATCTTCATCACCCCAATCCAATCCTACATGAATTTCTCCTAGATAGTCCCATATCCCCTAATCCACCATCAAATTCATCTCTAATCCTATTTCATCCTCCACCACTTAATCCCAAAACTATCTCATCCACCGTGACTCTAAGTCACCCTCATCCCCTTCTACCCCAATCCTAAACTATCCAATTTGGCTTCTACATCACCCCTCATCCTCTCATCCACATGTAATCTTATCTTATACCCCATTCATCACCTAAACTTAACACTATCTTATCCTCTAATCCTATTTCAAATCCTCCATCCCCAATCCTAAAACATATAAATTGACTCCTAAGTCACCAACTCCCAAACATAACAAATATAATCCCAATCCTCTCCCTACCCCATCTCATACCCAATCTAATTATGCTCCTATGCCACCTTAATCTAATTCACCCCCATAAATCTACCAAATCTAATACGGTTCCTACACCACACCCATCTCCCAAATATCCTTCATCCCCAACATCACCCAAATCTAATGTGACCCCATATCACACCCATCTTCTTCATCTACATATACTAATCAATCAAAAATATAATACTAAACCAAAAATCATTTACCTTAAAAACACATACTCAATCTAATCCAAAATCAATTAAATCTACTTCGCCTTTGAAGCCCAAAACATCCATTTCCGCCCCCAAGCCTAATCCATCCCCTTCATCTTCTAATCCATAACAATATAATCCAACTCACAAATACAAATCAACCAAAACATCTCATAATCCACCCAATCATGCACCTTTACTTCATACTCCCCCAAAACCATTTAACCCAAACCACTTCACTCCTTTAGGAGAATCCTTGACCACCATATTCCATCATCTAAAACCTTCAACATGATCATCCATCCCCAATCAAATCACATAATAAAAACCTTCCCAAACCATCTTGGTATCGAGAACACTATTATTGTGAATTCCATCGCACCCATGGACATTTGACCAATCGTTGCATGTAATTTATGTCTTCTGTCTAAAACCTCATTACCAAGGGCTTCTTGTCCTTATACCTCTTTATCCACCACATTTCCATCCCAATCATCTCCTAACCATCATCTACCATCATAAATCCCACTCAACATCCAAACATCATCAGCCATCCAAATCTCATCATACATCTAAACATCCTCACCAACCAAAAACCAAAACAAATATCACCCCTATCCTTTGTTAAATCTGGCCTCTTAGCGGATGAAAAATACAACCCCCTAGTCTCATGATGACCACATGACATCATCTTCCCCATCCACTTCATATCCTATAGCCAAAAATATGTTCACTAATATGAAACATCGAGGCAAAGGCTTAGGTATCCATGAACAAGGCATTCACAAACCCATCTCCCTTCATCAAAATCCAGGTCATTTAGGCTTAGGGTATAAACCTAACACTAACAACGTCCCTCCCACTACTCCATCACAACCCATTTCTACCACTCCTCTTGTTGATCCTACCATCCCAACCACTCAACCCAATCCCAATCCCCCTAAAACCTAAAAATGGATTGAGCACATAATTTGTCACTTGTGCATGGATGTTCTTTCCTTCCCACCCATCCTCCTTCCATCCAACATCTACATCCCTTTGCATCTAATCCATTATTATCATCACATCCATTAATATCCTCTTCCAATCCATTCATTTGAACACTTGATCAACTTTCTCACACATGTTGTAAGACAATAGTACCTACTACAACCGTGTGACCTTGGTCTATCATTACCTCCAACATTCAAGCACAATTGTCCTCCTAGAGATCCACACAATTTAACACACTTAATCAACTTGTGGTGAAGACCCTTAGGCATATCTTTGACACTCTAGCCAATGTCATCTCCACACTCATTTCCATCCCCCCATCAAGCCACTAGTGATTCTTAACCCCTTGAGAGTTCTCAAGAGAGTGGAACCTCTTTATGTAAAAAAATCCAAATATCAAAAAGCAAAAAAATCATATCAAAATTAAAAATATCAAATAAAATCCACCTCAAGACTCTCTCTAGGGTGTTTCCAACATCTCTATCATGGATATGGACATGTGGCTAGTAGTAGTAGAGCAATGTTGTGACAAGAATTAAATACATCTCCATCAGGGATATGGGTGTTTGGTCGGCAACAGAGAGTAATGCATGACTTAGCCTTCCGTTCACCCTCCATCCACCTATTTGACTTAATCAATCCCTATACATTGGCTAGTTTGTCTTCACATACTACCCATTAAGTCTTCACTTTCATTGGTAATCAATTATCACAATCACACACTTTGATCTCAAAGACATAAAGCTCGTATGTTGCTAGGAATTGTTTAGACCTTGATCACACTTTTGTTTTAGTCCAAATCTTTCCTTACAACATGTGCCATTAGGCTCATCTTTTGTTCATCACTTATGTTATTTTCCTCCATCATCCATCATTTTCACATCCTTTTTCCTTGGATCAAACATTTGTGGGTAGATAATGATCCTTCCATTTTCAATTGTCATCATCATGACTGGGGGTAGCCTTACTACCATCTGTTGGGGGCATCATCCATTTTAGATACCCCTCACTTCCCATCCTACCCTACACCTAGGGGAAATCAAAACCATCCATCCATCCACACAAGCCACCCTACTTTACACTTGGGGGTACACCACATCTATCCCTTAATCCATCGTCCCTATACCTGGGGCATATCTTGTCATCTTCCATATCCCACATCTTATCCTATCCCAAATCCTTCATCTTATCTATCTCCCATCCCACTTCCTATCCATTCCTAACAACAAATCCCTATCCTATCCAACCTATCCAATTTCCCTCAATCCTTCCCTTTCATCCTACCCAAACATGCTTTAGGACTTATAGGAGAAATTCACATCCCACCTTACATCCCTTCCCATCCCCCCATGAGTTATCCCATCCTAAATCCTTTCATCTTACCTAATCTCAACCATTCCCTCCCATCCCAAATCTAAAATCTCAACATCAAACATCAAATAATATAAACATCCAAAAAAAATCCAAAATCTAAAAATCAAAACATCCAAACATTCAAAACCTAAAATCTAAAAATAAAAACCTCCAAAATCCAAACATCCAAAATCCAAAATCTAAAAATCAAAACATTCACAAAATCCATACAAAAATGTAATGTGTGTGTTTGCTTGTTTTTCTGCATTTACATTTTGGTCGATGATATGGGCCCTTTTGTTTCTTTTTCTTTTGCATGGTCCAATGATATGAGGACCATATTTTTCATATTAATTTGTCTAATGATATGAGGAACATCTTTTTATATTAATATTTCCAATGATATGAGGACAAGGGCATTTGACAATTATAACATCATGGTATCAATACCTTGGTGCATATTTTTTATACCATACCATTAATCACAATTGTTAAAGATGATAATAGTGGGCACTTTATGGAAGCGCACCCCCTTATATCATCATATTTTATCCTTATCATCATCCTCATCATCATCTAACTAACTATCTAACCTCCTCATCCTCCCATCCAATCAATCCTTTAACAATAAATCAATATCCACATCCAAATCTTATCCCCTCACATCCAAACATCTGAAATACCCATCCCTTGGCTAGGGCATCTACTAACATCCTCTTATCAATCAAACTTGAACATTATGACTATCCAATCTTCTAATCCAAAAATCCACCATCCTCAAATCTAAGATCCTCAACATCTAACATCTTCAAATCCAACATAATAAATCCTCCAAATCTAACCCCTTAATAGGGGCATCATTAATTCACTAATCCTCAAATATTCAGCCTTATCATACATCATTGATTGGGCATTCAAAATCCAAAATCCATCCTCTAATCTCCTACTCCTCTAATCCTCTTTTCATAATCCTCTAATCCTAATCCTCAAATCTTCAAATCCTCAAATCTCCTAATCTTCCAATCCTCATCCTCTCATCCACGTCCTCTAAATCCTCAAATATTCTAATCCTCTAATCCTCATCCTCTAAATCCTTAAATATTCTAATCCTCTAATCCTCATCCTCTAAATCCTCAAATCTTCTCATCCTCTAATCATCTCTCATCTACTAACTTGGGCCTCTCCTATTTTTGAGTGGTTACCTCACTCATTCCTTCCCCACCTAATGACTCAAGGGGCATCATATCACCATCCTAACATCTTTTTATTTTCTTTGAATTGTATCCTCAAATTTTGGAGATTGCATGTAATTATTCCAATTGGTTGGGTGGACAACCAAACCACTTCTCTTGATCTTGTTGATGAAGCATATTTCTTGGAACCTTACTTAGAGAGTTCATTTCCTAGGGATACAGAGATTTCACTCAAAACAATTCCACGTTGTTCCCTCTCTAGAGAGGATTTTCCTCTTGGATTTTAAAATATGTAGATAAGTTTCATGTAAGAGAGGGGATGATGTAAAGTTAGTTTGTATTTAGTGAAAATAAATTTGGTTATGTATGTTGCAAAGGGGGAAGGGGGGTGGGGGCTGGAAAAGTATATGTTATAAATATTAATCTCTTGTTGTCTTGAGTCATTTTAATGGGGTGTTTATATGGGGACCTTATTGGGAATCTATTTGTGACTTTTGTTTGGGAATGAAACAATATTGTAATATTTTATGAAGTGAGGTCTTTAGGCCATCTCGGTTTTCCATGGATAATTTTTGGGCAATAAACTCATATGAAAATCATTCTTTTCTTTTACTAATTTTGTAAAATATGTGGACCATGACCATATGTCATTTCTAAATTGTATAAACATGCTTACATTATATTTTCTCTTGGTCTCTTTTATATGAATATAATTTATTCCAAAATGGTATATATTGGGTATTCATTGATAGATTGATTTAGTTTATAAATAATTTTTATAGAGGATGATTAAAATTACAAGAGGATTGTTGCATTTTGGGTTGGATCATCTCAAGAAGTAACTTTGTGACTTTAAAATTCCTTAGTCTAATTTATTACATTATTGACCTCTAATGGATCCTAGATGTTAAATTTCCTATCTCTTTAACTCACTCATTCAAGACAAGTGCTTTCATGTTAACATAAAACTATTTCTATGCTTAGGTAGGAAATGTGAATCTTTAATTTGGTATGCAATTGGTACTTTCACTATGGTTTCTCTTAGGATATAAAGATAAGTTTAAATGTTTCTCTTGTATTAGAATATAGAACATTTACCTTTTTACATAAAATTTGGCTTAAGATTAAAGAAATAATGGTGCCTTGTGTTGTATAATTGCATTGATAAATATGTATGTAACTTTTAGACCCTCCCCCACTGTATTAGTTGTTGACAAATAAAATTTCTCGGAATGAAGGAAATAGGTTTACTCTTCGGGTCATGCTCTAGTATAAATACAAATAAACCCTTGTACATATGTATATGTGTGTGTGTGTAAACTGTTAGAATAATGCAATTATAAAAATATAAAGCAAGTTTTATTAGTATTGTTTTGGGATACATATATATATTATAAAGGTTTAAATCCTAGCTGACTCAGAATTTCATCTTCTCTGGTTTTTCTAACTCCGGGGATGTGTGTGTGTGTGTGTGTGTGTGTGTGTGTGTGTGTGTTGTGACACACACATATGTATATGTATGTATGTATGTATAGATGGGGCTACGACCCCCAAAACCCCATACCTGGTTTTACCTATTCTCGGCCTCTATATATATGAGGCACAACCTCCTTAAGCCCTCATCCTTTTATGAGGCACGACCTCCTTATCGGATGTCGAATTCCTAGTGTGGCCTCCCCATGCCATTTCACATACGCCTCTCATTTGCTGAGACCATGTGTCCATATTTAGGTGCCACTTTTGTTCTTGTCTAGCCATATACCTTAAATGCATAGATGTGTGTGTGTACACACATTCACACATTTATGAACACATATGGTATATCAGGTTTAGATAAATAGATATGTATAATTATATGTATGGAATATATACACACTTCTTCTATAACCCTAATGAGGGTTTTAAAAGAGAATGAAAATAAATGGAAAAAATGTTAGATCCTTATGCCTCAATGAAAATCCCCTTTCAACCTACAAAAGTAACAAAGGAATAGAAATGAAATAAAAGAAATGAGGAGATAATAGAAATGAAATGCTTTGGAAAAATAAAGATGAATCTATGGTTTCATGTGTTTACCTAAGATCAATAGAGGAGAGTCATTTGATCCTAGGGATCTCTTTTCACCTAGGTTATTCCCACTTGTTCATGTGGTTGACTTTGGATAGTCAAGAGCCTTCATTTTAGCATTGTGGAGGAATAAAATTTATTTAGAATTAACTTAATTGATCTTTTAGTGCAAAGGGGACATGGGTCCATTTGGATGGGCCAAATGGAACTGTTGGTATCCAAATTTGTTCTCCTTTTCAAGCCGAGTAGCAACACAGATTCGATAGGGAGCTTAGAGGCAGATAGATCATAAATGTGTATCATTTTGTAGCCGGGGATGAAATCTAACTAACCCTTTGTTACTCGGGTTTGTGGAGAGATGGATAGCACCTTAAAAGGATTTGATCTTATCCTAACTATTTTAGGTTGTGCCTTTCAACCAAGGTAAGAGAACCTATTTTGTAACCTCTATTATTGAAGGAGACACGAGATACCTTTCTTTTACACAAATTTTATAGAGAAGACCTTGGGAAAATATGATCAACACACCAAATCTGACTCTCACGAGTTGTCACTTCCAAATTATGGAGATATTTTCAACACAAGGCTAAGGTTACTGAAGACATTTGGAATCTTGATCTATTCTGCATACTTTAGCAAATGGATTTTGTTCTTCTGTGGATATACAAAGCAAAACAGGGGTAGTTCAGGGTAGGATTGGTTATTTGAATAATTTTTGGTGGGAGATCAACAAGATAGATTGGACTTTTCCAGATCCCTGAGAAACTTCACAACAAATGGAGAACTCAATAACAAAAAGCTTCAAAATAGTTAAAACATTCCTTCAACCAGAAGGTGTGCATCAATGGAGGCCCAGACATGCACCTTTTCACACAATCTTTGAGATTCTAGCACAAAGGCTCGAGTTAGAAGACCCAATAAAACATCAAAATCTAATATCAATCACGCCTAAGGTACACCCAGAGGCTTACAAACAATCTCTGTCAACAGATGAAAGAAAAGTGATTTTAAATCGTTTATTTCATTCCTAGATGAAAGCTCTTCTGAAAAATGAAATTGCAGATGCCACTAAACTATCACAAGGATTGAGGTCTGTGTGATTCAAAGGGATTTTGATACAAGATTGCAATAGGAACAAGAAAAACTACTTGCAGACATTCTGAAAGTGAAATAAACACAAAATTGGCCAAATATTTGACACAAATTAACTCAAAATTTATCAGATTCATCAACAGGGGAGAGTTATTTAAACAATCTCAGAGCTTGTTGATGGCTATACACTTGTAACCAACTCAACATGAATGAAAATATAATACAAAGGAAGTTAACTTGGTTTCTCAGAAAGTTTTCTCAGAGGATGAGCTTTTCTCAAAATTTTCTCATGAAAATGAACTCCCAACCTTTTGCAAGAGTATTCTCATTGCATTTATACATTTCATTCGCTCAATTTTCCCCCCAAAAGAGAAGAATATTCGAGGGTCCCATCTGGCCTTTTGAAAAGTCTCGGTGTAAAAAGGCAGAGTGAGCGGAAGCCTCCAAGTGTCCTCCTGGCACTTCTTCAAAAATAAAACACAGGGGCCAGGTCCCTAAACATGTGTGGTCCCTCCATGCCATGAAAACATATAATATCATTCTTAATACGCCTTAATGGGTGAAAACTTGGAAAACATTTTTCCCCATTAATATGGGATTTGAATCATCCGATGTCCTCCACTTACCAGATATTGGGATTTTTGGTCTGCCATCTTTTCTTATACAACAAACAAGTGTGGGGCACCAGACTCGACAAATGGAGGACAGAGTTTTTATGCATCAATCGGGAAAATAGAAAACGTGACAGAGGCCACAAACTAAGGGATTTCAAGGGAAAATGGTGTAAGATCAGAATGAGCACCAACATAATCCATGCCTAAAATTATCTAGCGTAACATATAATTAGATGAATCTTCCTTACTAAACCTTATGGAATTATGCAAAATAACAATGACAATTTTAACAACGTCCTTAAATGAAAAATTATTAATAAGATCAGAACAAATGATCCAAGACTAATTTTTATTATCTTGGTATAATAATGGCTTGTTGTCATTGTGTAAGTAATAGATGGATTTTATCTTGTATCCCTTTAGTTCTTCTAACGCTTGAAATTTATAAACCAACACCATCCTTTTCTTGAAACTCTCAAAAATATCCTTTATAGCACTTGACGGAATCCCTAGGTACGTAGTATGACACGTGAATGTTGGTAAGCATCCATGAAGCTTTAGAAAAATGGAAGCTTGAGTATTGATCGTAATTGGAGCGTATATGGCTATGGTGTTTTGTGTCCACACCTAATACTTCCCGATGGAGTTTATGGAGTTGGAATAATTGGGACTAATGAAACAAGGTAACTAAGATTTTTGGAATCTAACTCGACAATGTTTGTATACCCTTTAGTGGCGGAATTCATAATAGTTTAACTAGCTTTACACTCACAATCAAAGGTAGTGAGAAGCCAAAGTTACTTTAGTCTATACATTATATCCTTAGAAGGTTTTTAATTAGAAATAATGATACTTTAATCCTTTCTAATGTAAAAAAATTGTCCCAATTTTAATCGATCTTTTAAATGGTTATTTTGGGTTGTGAAATCATGGGCACGACAATGTGCAACATATACGACACTCGGTCTAATCATCAATGAGCTTTGATGATACTCGTCACTTCTTATGGCCCATCATGTGAGTTATCTCATCTCTCTTGAATCCATGGGCATATAAAAAAACATGCAAACTACTTGAATCAGTAGTCCCAAAATAACATGGACATCCTAAAATGTCACTGTAACCTTCGAAATATGACCACCGACATTCCACATAAAGGTGTTGGACCTAAACTCCCAATGCATCCAGAACATATGAATAAGATTTACATCTAATGGGACTCACACCATTTGTAGAATGCCACCAAATTTGAGGTCATGTAATTGTGCAATGTCTTGTCCGGATAACCTACTCAATATCTCAAGTAAAGATGCCACATCTATTGATCTCCACAAGAGAATCCTTTGTGGTGCCTACATCATATCAAACAACAAATACCCATCAAATCTCAATACAAATCCATCATCCAAGTAATCAAAATGCATCTAATAACATCCAATTTCCCTATTTTCCTACTACATCAGCCTTGCAAGCAAAATGTCATGGATCCCTAAGCAAAATCATTTACTTCCTATGATCTTGACCCTCTACAGAAAGATGTCATAGGTCATGGTAAAAGCTTTCCAACAAACATACGCCATCAACCCTATTACAAGTGGTCATCTCAAGCATGGCTGATAGCATCCATTTTAAGGTCCCGCGACTTTCTTTTGTATTAATTACAAAAATCTAATCTAATGAACTCTAAATTCAAAATGTTCCCAAACCCACCTAGACCTATCAACTTGATCTACATTTTAACTATATTTGGGGTAAATTTCACTAGCTAAATTTTCCCTAGCATGCATTTAAATTTTTCTAATAGATATGCATTCCCAATTCAAACACAACACCTATCATGTGATTCACATTTTCACATGCCATGTCTCAACTACCTTGTCTATCTCCTCATACTCTTACAATCGTCGCTTAAAATTGATTGATTTGAAATATACAAGAACAAAATTTCTCTTAATCTTAAATTAGAAAAGTGACAAATGATTTCATCCCTTTACTACTTATAGTAATTTTTATAACTAAGTGTTTTCGTGATTTTCTCCAACCTTCAAACCTTCATATATTTCACATTATCGGTCCTAAAATCATGTCGTAAATTATGCCACATTTTGTGGTAGTGAGCCACCCTTTTTGATATATTATACTTATTTTTCTCACCCTTTCACTTACAACCTCATTTCTCCATCATTTCAATGTTAGATACCATCCCTCCCATGACCTCCTAGCTAAGTAATTTAAGTCTATCTCTTTGATTATCTTTTGGTTTTTCTTTTTAGTCTTTCTTATAAAGGGTTCCAAACAACTATTGCACCCTCCACAGAAATGAATGTGACACCAATAGGTAAGTATGGTGTAGGTATATTTCATTTATCATTATTTTTTAGCGCTTCCCTTTCAACACTTTACTTTTAACATTTCCTTTCCATTTGCATGACATAGATATTTTTCCAAAGACCATCTCGTGTTTCACTATTTTGACAGGTGATGATCTTTAGTTAGGGCATATGTATACAACATATTTTTAATGATTGTTAATCACTTATTTTGTGTAGGTGCTAATAATGCATTCTCCTCCATAGTGGGTTCCTTAAGAGACCTACCAGGATTGGTCATGTGGGATAGACCAAAACATTTGAGAGATGTTGCTATTAGTCTTAGTCATCTCATACTTATCTCGTTTCTCCCCTTTGTTCGCTCATTACATCTATTATGTCTACTTGTCATGTTATGTCCATTTTTTTCCTCTTATTACATGTTATTATATGTTCTTTCAGTCACTCTGACCTTCATCACTTACCTTCACTCACATTCTAGCCTTCGATCCTCGTATTTTTAGGCTATGACTTTAGGGTATCCCTTAAGGATGATGTCATCTCCCACGATGATGGCGTCAAGTATATATATCTCATTATTTTTTTAGTAGTACCATAAATTAATAATCATTTTCTTACACTCATATTTGCTTATGCTCACACTATTTTGCACTAATTCGGACTTATTGATGTTCTTTGGAGTCTTAGAGCTTGCCTATTTTGCATTTGGATCACCACAATGAGTTAGGGATTGATATCTTCTTGTTGAGATTTCCCCTTTTCTACCCATAGTGATTCTTACTCAATGTTGTTTTCTTTAGGGAGGATTATGCATCAACTTTCACACACACACACACACACACACACACACATACTACATGTAAGTGTCTCTAACCCTCGATTTTCGTTGATTGCATGGTCATAGAATTATTAAATCGAACATAGCACCCGCCGAGTTCTAGTTCCAAGCGAATTGAATCCCCAACTCAACTGGTTTTCCTTTTAGTCTCTCTTATTTTGCACGTACTAGTTGTTATTGGTCATTCATTGCTATAGATTATAGTAGATGTATGTTTGCTTTGATCTATTGCTTTGTCTTATTATTATTACACCCCTTGGCTTTATCCACCCCTTAGTTATCTTTCTATTTTAGAATCCTAATAAGATACCTATCTTTATCTTAATTATAGGCCTTGAAACCTATAGCTATCCTAGGGATAAGGATAATATCCTCTATATTTACAACTTTAGCGCTCCTTGAACACCTTTGTATCTATTCAAATTGACATGTCTTAGATTGGATCCCTACATTTGAGAACCCAACTAAAAACCTCTCTTTTACCCATCATACAAAATGTATATATCACTCATTTACTATCTAAATGTATGTAACTACCCGTCTACAATCATTATTGTATATAATTTTATTTTCATTTATCATCTTGCAGACATGCACATGCATTTTGCTACAAAAATTGTTATGTTTTACTTGCATTTCGTGATTTGAAAAATTGATTCGCCTATATAACTATACAAATTTTGCACTTATTTTCCACGAAAATGAAACCCATTTTCATATATTTTCCAAAAAAAATCCAATGGGGGATTTGGTAAGGGATCTTATATTTTTCTGGTTTTTTTGTTCTTAAGGGCACCACCAATGTGGTCAACATGTGTCAAAAAAGTGTGACCCTTAGAATATGTGTCAAAATGTATTCTTGTAGTTTTTTTCTATGCGGTGTTTTTTGTTTTTATTATGTTTATATATTGTATTTCAATGTTTTTTTTTTTAAACACATAATAATGCAATTACAATAATCCCCAAACATTACAAAGATTAGAAAGTAACGCTTTTTCAAAGGTGCACACATTAATATATATTTAATACTCAACAAATATTTAGTCATGAGCATTACTCCCTCCATTTTTATGTTCATTACACGATCAATTTTTTTCATGTCATACTCCACTACACTCCTTGTTTCCAAAGATATTGTCCACATGCGATTGAACATAATGCACAATATTTTCCTTGCTTTCCGATGGCCAAATCCATAACTACGTGCACATATTCCTCTTTGTTCACATCATAGTGGATGAATGTTTCCAATGGACTAACATATTTTCTTGGTTTCAAACCATCTTAATCTACAATTATAGTTTTGGCTTTGTGTTTTTGAACAACCAAACTATGGTCTTCCAGTTTTCATTACAATTGAACAATGTTATGTTTTGTAGTTATAAAATTTAATAACTACATTAGCCCGACATGGGATGATGAGTTCCCCTACCGTGTCCCTACGTCTATAGTTTCTCGTAGTAAGAAAAAATGAATTCCCCTTAAAATGGTGAGGGATATATCCATAAAAATAGAAGGAATGGCATTCCAAAACATAATTGTTGACATTGAGAGTATTGAATAAGAAGGGATTAATCTCATAGCTAAATATATAGTTCATTTCCTTACAAATATTGAATCATACCCCTTCCTCTTTCCAACATTTCTTTAAATTCACATTTGTTCCATATGCGGCTAGCCAAAAGAAAGAGATGATTTTCTACATACACATCTCTAACGAGTTTCGCTTGCCTCATAACTCTCCTCCCACTATCCACTTATGCATCACCCCTATTTCAGAATCATAATAGGATACCTATCTTTATCTTGGTTATAGGCCTTGGAAACCTATAGCTATCCTATGGATAGGGATACAATCCTCTAGATTTATGGCTTTAGCGCTCCTTGAGCACCTTTGTATCTATACAAATCAACATGTCTTAGATTGGATCCCTACATTTGAGAACCCAACTAGGAACCTCTCTTTTACCCATCATATAGAATTTTTGTGTCACAGACACTATCTAAATGTATGTAATTACCCGTCTACATTCATTATTGTATAGAATTTAATTTGCATTTATCATTGTACGGACATGCATCTACATTTTTCTACAAAAATTATCACGTTTTGCTTGCATTTCGTGATTTGAAAAATTGATTTGCCTACATAACTATACAAATTTTGCACTTATTTTCCACAAAAATGAAACCCATTTTCATATATTTGCCAAAACAAAATCCAATGGGGAATTTGGTTCAGGGGTCTTAAATTTTCCTAGTTTTTTTTTCAAAGGGCACCATCAATGTGGTCAACATGTGTCAAAAAATTGCGATCCTTACAATATGTGTCAAAATTTATTCTTGTATTTTTTTCTATGAAGTTCTTTTTGTTTTTATTATGTTTATAGATTATAGTTCAATGCTTATTTTTGTTAACACATGTAATAATGTAATTAAAATAATCCCCAAACATTACAAAGCCATTAGAAAGTAATGCTTCTTCAATACACATGTTAATATGTATTTAATATTCAACAGTAGTTCACCTTGGATGTCGTGAACACAAAACATCTATGTTATGGGATTATGAAAACAGATCCCCACTAATTTTATATCACAAATATGGCATTTTAATATATATTTCGAGGTGATTTGATTGGGGGTGAAGGATGAGGATCGAGGAGAGGAAGGTGCTAGGGATTTGGATTGAACAAGCCTCGAGAGCCTGTGGCGGCAATGGAGTTGAGCGGTGGGAGAGGGTGAAGGCGCTTAGTGAGGTGGTTCAGTTGGATACTCTCAGCCTGTCCCTTGCTGAGCGCTGCATGGAAGGGCTGGTGTTGTGCTCTGGTCCACTCGAGGAGTGTTTGGCTAAAGAGCTGTTGGAAGAAGCCATTCGGTTTGTTGGGTTCCTCCTCAGTCGGGACGTGAAGGATTTCTTGGTGTTTATTAGTTTTGACAACGGCCTTGTTCCTTTTTCTCCCTTTCCGGTCAAAGATCTAGTGTCTACTTTCATCAAGCTTTATTCTTGCTTCCATCGTCTGTCGGTTGGGTTGATTGTTGAGTCCCAGCCCGATAACGTTTCGCAGGTTTCTGGGGTTTCAATGGAGGTGATGGATCCTGCTTTGTGGTGTTAGGTTCATCTCAAACCCCAACTCTAATACCTGCCCTGATCCTTCCGGTTTCTGTTCCCGTTGAGGGTCACAAGGAGTTGATCGGTTTTGTGGAAACGTTTTTGTTAGAAGGTCCTTCTCCGTGCTAATGCGGCTGAAGCGGAGGTTTTCCTCCCCATTCTTTGAATCGGTCCTTGCTGGATTGTTTTGGTGGTTGAGGATGTCCGTGGTAGGGATGTGGGGTAGTGGGTTTGTCTGGTTTCATTTTGGATAGGGGTGGTCCTGAATCTGTTGGTCTTCCTGTTAAGGGACCGCTTGTCTTGGTTTCCAAAGCGATGCGATTTAGGAAGAAATGGATGTTATTCGAGGAGCTATTTTAGTATGTATGCATCTTTTTCCAGTGTTTGGGAGTTGGTTGTTTCGTTAGATTTGGGTAGCTGGGGTTTTTTAGCTTTGTGTCATTTGGTCGTGCTGGGAGTGCGTTGGTCGATCTCCTCTCCAGATCATGTCTTTTTTCTGCGGTGGCTTCTTTACAATTGGTGGTCTTCTTCCTGGTTGGTCGCAGGTGGTTCGTGTTTTTTTGATCTGGGCTGTGGAGGTCTTCGGTGGTTTATTGTGCGGCTTGTTCCTCTTGTTGTGCGTTGGATGCTACCCCATTCAGCTTGTGTGAGGCTTTTGGCAGTGGCTGGTGTTTAGCTGGTGGCCGGGTTTTGCTAATGGCTATTGTTGTCTCTGCAACCATGGTAGTGTGTTGGTGGTGTATTGACTTTGCTGATTTTTTTACGGTGGGTGGTTTTGCGGGTTGGGTTGTGTGCCCACTGCTTTTGTGCCTCAGTATCGCTTTTTCATTTGCCTTGCTATGTCCTTTGCCAATGCTTGGGTGTTCATCGCTTTACCGTTGGCTTCGTTCCCCATTCCTATTTTCTCTCCTTCTCTCCTCTTGTCCCCCCCTTTCTTCCCTTCTTTCTTCCTTCCCGCATGTTATCTTGGGGTCCTTCCCCCTTGTTCATAGCTCCAGTCAAAAGTGTTTAAATATCAAAAAAAAAACTCAACAAATATTTAGTCATGTGCATTACTCTCTCCATGTTTATGTTCATTACATGATCATTTTATTCATGTCATAATCCACTACACTCCTTATCTCCAAAGATATTGTCCTCGTGATTGAACATATTGCATAATTTTTCCTTGCTTTTCGATGGCCAAATCCATGACTACGTGCACATCTTCCTCTTTATTCACGTCATAGTGGATGAATGTTCGCAATGGACTAACATATTTGTTTAGTTTCAAACCATCTTAATCTACAATTATGGTTTTGGCTTTGTGTTTTTGAACAAAAAAACTATGGCATTCTGGTCTTCATTACAACCGAACAATGTCATATTTTATAGTTATAAATTTCAATAACTACATCAACCCAAAATGGGATGATAAGTTACTCTGTCATGTCCCTATGTCTATAGTTTCTCGTAGTAATAAAAATTAATTCCCCTCAAAATGGTGAGGGCTTTATCCATCAAAAATAGAAGTGATGGCATTACAAAAATTAATTGTTAACATTCAGAGTATTGAATAACAAGGATTAATCTCATAGCTAAATTCAGGGTTCATTTCCTTGCAAATATTAAATCACACTCCCTTCCTCTTTCAAACATTTCATGCAATCCACATTAGTTCCATAGGTGGCTAGCCAAAAGAAAGAGGGGATTTTCTACATACACATCTCTAACAGCTTCCCTTGCCTATAATTCTTCTCCCACTATCCACTTCTTCATCACCCTATTCCTCCTTTAGTGTTTCACCATTTTCACTTTTAGGTTTTCGATGTAAGTGCCCTCAATTTGGTATAGAAAACAAACAAACCGCCAACTACAAAAGTGACTAATGCAAGTTGTGACACTTTTGGAATGATCATATCCATCAACAACATATCCCACATTGATCTCATTGCATAACCCCACCAAATTGAGACCAAGATTTGGAATTAAATGGTCAAGCAAGCTAGAAACATAGAACACGTCCCACACACCCATCTCGGCCTAACCTCCTCGTGGAATGGAAACCCATCGTCATAACCCCCATCGCCTCACATTACACTATAACGTCCACGTCATTGTAGTGCAATGGATGAATTTTTTTGGATTTTTGTAATTAACTCTACGAATGCCTCCACCTACCCCCTCCCCGTCATGGAAACCAATGTGGATGACAAAATTTTTTGTGTTCTAGTTGACGCCACCACCATGGTTAACATGTGTCAAAATTTTCCTTGACCCTAAAAATATGTGTCAAAATTTATTCTTGTATTTTTTTGTTACGAAGTGTCTTATGTTTTTATTACATTTACAAATTGTAGTTTTATGCTTATGTTTTTAAAACACTTAATAATGCAATTACAATAATCCAAAACATCACAAAGTGATTAAAAATAATGTTTCTTCAATAGGCATTTATTAAGATAGATTTAATGCTCAATAAGCATTTAATACCATGCATTACTCCCTTCACATTTATGTTCATTATATGATAATTTTTTTCATGCCATACTCCACCGCACTCCTTATCTCGAAAGAGATTTTCCCCATGCGATTGAATATAAAGTCTAGTTTTGCTTTACTTTCCGATGGAAAAATCCATGACTACACTTACATATTCATCTTTGTTCATGTCATAGTGGATGAATGTTCTCAGTAGAATAATATATTTTCTCAGTTTCATATGCAATTATGGTTTTGGCTCCATGTTTTTAGAGCAACCAAACAATGGCTTTCTAGTATTCAAGTATAATCGAACAATGCTTTGTTTTGTAATTATCAAATTCAACAATTGCATATATGACTGACGTGGGATGATGAGTCCCCCACAACGTCCCTATGTCTATAGTTTCCCATGGCAAGCGGAATTGAATTCCCCTTAAAATGGTGAGGGCTCTAACTATCAACAAAATAGAAGGGATGACATTAAAAAAGTAATTATTGGCATTGAAAGTATTGAATGACAAGGGATTACTTTTAGAGCTAACTCTAAATTCTGTTACTTGCAAAATTTGTGCATCGTACACCCTTCCTCTTTCTGTAAGACACATGTTTCACATGTGGCTTGTCAAAAGAAAGAAGAGGATTTTTAATGTTCCTAGCTTTAACATTTTCCCCTTGCCCCAAAAATATCCTTCCATTATCCACTTCTTAATCACCTAGATTCCTCCTATAGTACTTCAACTTACCTACTTTTAGGTTCTTGATGTAAGCCCCACACCAACCGTAAAAGTGAAAATGCATGCTTTAATTCCTTTAGAGCAAGCATAGCCATCAATAACATAGCCCATATTGAGCTCGTTATAGCACCCCACCGATTAAAGCTAGGTTTTGCAATTAAATGGTCAAACAAGATAGGAACAAATAAAACGTCATGTACACCTACCTATCCCAACCTCTTTATGGAATGGCGTCCCACCGACTCAACCCCCATCGCCTCATCTTTGCACCATGACACCCATGTCATTGTCGTGCAATGGATACCTAAAAAGCCTCAATGGATTTATAATTTATTGGGATTGTTATAATTACGTTATTAACACACATTGTAAGGGAAAAAATGAAGTCAATAAATTTAAATATTATTAAGATAATATATGTGGGTTACATTGAACCTTAGGTGGCATTAACTCATGAAAAAAACTAAGAAAAAATGCTATTTTCAAAATTGAATCTTTAACGTTGCTCATAGATTAAAAGACAAAACATGTGTGCACATATTTAGTTCCCTAAGAACTTACATGAATGTTTTTAAAACAAACATTAAATATATGTGTATGTAGGCACAAAATCATGCACTTTAGACATTATTTAGTCCCCGTTTAATATTACTATTCATCTAGTTTTTGAATGAAGAAAGTACTAATTAACCTCCATCTCTTGGTCATTTTTATTTACTTTCTCTGTCATAATTCTCACCTTCAAAGATGCACATATTCCCAATCTATTTTTGACACACCATCATTTTAGCCTTCACTAGGGAATCTGGGATAGTACTAGGGTGCTTGTCGCTGCCTGGTCCCGGCTTGGTGCGCCCTGATCCTTTTTACACTTTCCCCACTTTTTAGGCACTTTCTAGTTGTTTGAGCTTCTTATCATTTTGGTGGTCGGCCTTTTTGGGGTTAATTATGAAATTAGAACAAGAGAACCATATAAATATAAAGTTATGATACCTTGATGAGGGACCAAGCACTAGGCACTACTATCATCATCTAAGGTTACATCCGCCTAGAGCACATTTGCATCCATCTACCTCCATCACAAGGCACGAGATTGGTTCATCTGCATCACACTGCATAAGAGGGAAGTTTATTCTATTCCATCCACCATTTATTACATTTTTCTACACATAGTTATTGCTCACTACTTTCACAAAGTGTGACTGACACAAGAGAAACCTAGGGCATGATCACACACACACATAGAACTACATCAGGTTTGAGATGTAGTGCAACGCTCAGTTAGTAAGTCCACCATTGTGGTCATTGAGGACAGTTTGACCCCTTCATTTGCATTTTTCTTTTTTAGGGTTTGATGCTTATTTTGGGGTCGTGTAATTATTTCTCTCATCACTTATCATTAGAAACATACGGCAAAGGGCATTGAGTTACACATGACATGGAGCGAAGGATTCATATCATCTTTCTACCCTCTAGAGATGGTTTTTAGATCTCCTACACTGCATCAAAGCACCTGAATATATAGACTAGTGCACCCATAGGTGCCTTGATCCTCTCCTAGGTACCCCAATCCCTTCAGACATGATCAGATCCATTCTTTTTGAGACCTTTGCATGCTTATTCTTGCCTCCGAATATTTACTTAATTTTACGACACAATCCAGATCAACCTCTCGAATCAACTAAGCTCCTTCCAACCTTACTTGTCAATTAAGGTTTCACATTTTCATTAGTTTATTTGCTTGGGTCACTTTCTATATTTATTTACTACATTTATTCACTATTATTTATTGTTGTTCCTAGTTAGATTAAATATTCCAATATCAACATTTTAGTTCATCATTTTTGGTGAACCCGAATTTTTGAATGTACTATATATCTAGGGTTTATTTTTATTTCACCATGGCTCACTGTCATGAAGAGTTTACTGAAGCTCATCTTAAGGCCATCAATGATCACATTGTTGAGCATCCCCAAGATCTAGATTTACTTTTACATGTTGCTCATGAGGAAGCTACAATTTTGGTGAAGCTCACCACTTCTGCGGCCATACCCACTTTTGTTTCTAGTCAACCGCTCAACTCTACTCTTCCACGTATTTCTATTATTCTTGTTTCTATTACTGCTCCTACCAATCACTTTACACCACCTTTAGTTTCTCATACATGACAAGTTTCATCCATCGGTACTCAAGACTTAACTATTCTTTATCATGACCTTTAAGCTCAAATTTGTAAGTTACAACAGGCCACTTCATATGTGTCACCGTGTTTAGATTCTACCTTGTTATTACATACTCGATTTGCCAGACCGGCCATCTCCATGTATTTGCTTCCTCCTAATTTTTTCACCCCTAAGCTTCCCATTTTTAATGGACATGGTGAATTTCATGTTGTTTGTCTCAATTTTTCTTATGATCATATCCTATTGGATGAAATATTTCCTTGTATTCTCGCATGATTATGTTATGCGTTAGTTTTATGACCTACATGTTCACTCAAGAACTTCCTTTACACATCTTGTTGTTTTTTCTCCAAAGCCACCCGATGCCTAGAATAAAATAGTGGAGGGTTCCACCTCCACTCCTAGTTCGGAAAAGCTCTCTCCTTCGCTGTCAGATGGGTCCCTCTCACTGCGCATTCCCTCTCACATCACGGAGGCTGCTACTACTTCTTCTCGTGATCTTTCCTTGGTGGGTAAACTGATGGGTCCTAGACCCCCTTTGGAGGATATCAAAAAATGGGCACGGTTGAAATGGCAACCATGTGGAGCACTTGAAATAGCGGCAATGCCTAACGGTTTCATGTTATTCTCCTTCAGCATGAAAGAGGATTTCGCGAGAGTTCTTCTCGGTGGCCCTTGGTTTTTTGGCAGACGTGGCTTCTACCTCAGGAAATGGTCTCCAGGTTTCAACCCACACACTGAATCCATGACCCAAGCCCCAATATGGGTTCGCCTCCCGGGCTCCCCCTGGAGTTCTGGCATCCAGCAGTTATTGAAGGTATTGCCCTCTCCATAGGATCTTTAATTGCTATTGATCAAGCAACTAAAGCTAAAACTAGATTCATCCATGCTCGTTTTTGTGTTAATGCTGACGTAAGTTGTCCCCTCCCAAAAGAGATAGAGCTAATATCGGATCTTGGGAACTGGAAACAGAATATTGACTATGAATATATTCCTCAAGCATGCTCCTTCTGCAAAAGCATTGGCCATCGGGCCTCTAGTTGCCCCTCCAAACCTCAGCCTAAAATCCAAAACCCAAAACCTTTCCCCAAAAACTAAGAGAAGATTTATTCCTAAACTATCCTCTGTTGAGATCCCTATCATCCCCACCTCTAATTCCTTTGCTCTCCTGGAAGAAGGAGAAATAAACACTTCCTCTGATCCTTTTCCGAGGTTGTTCCCCCCTCTCTGGCCCTTCAGTCCCTCATCATCCCTTTGTCTCCCTCGGCTCTCCCCCTTTCCTCTGAGGAGGTTAACCTCTCCTTGGTGTTTCCTCCTCCCCCCCTCCACCCCTGTCTTCTCCTCTATCCCTCCCCATCCCCCCTTCCCACTTCTGGTCCCCTTTCCTCGGAACCCCTTCCTTGAATCTCCCCCCTGACCCCCTCTTTCCCCCTCCCTTGGACTCTGCCATCTCCCCCTCGGCCCATTCTTCTGATGATAGTTTCAACCCCCGCTTTACAAGAAGCAGCAGCAAGAAACCTGATATTGGCACTGAAAAAGTAAGGGGAAGGATTCCGAGCAATATCAAACTCCAGCAAGAAGCTGCTCTTAATGTCACTCAAGGAACGCAGAGCACAATCCCCATGGTGGTGGGGAGCAAATCCAAATCAAAGAAATGAAGATCATCTCTTGGAATATAAGAGGGCTCAACTCTCTTCAAAAGCAAAGAGTCATCAAAGATATCAAATTCCAGAACTCTCCTGATATCATAATGTTGCAGGAAACTAAACTAAAAAAAGACGATCGACTCCTAAAAATTTGGCCGGCTGCTTCTTTTGAATCTCAACCTTCAGCAGGGAACTCGGGAGGTCTTTGTACCCTATGGGATCCCAGAAGCTTCAAAGGGGATTGTTTGTTCAAGCATCCCAACTTTCTATGCATGCTCTTCCAAGAGGTTGGATCTGACTCCACTTGGATTGCCATCAATGTTTACGCCCCCAACTTAGAGACTCAACGTGGGAAATTATGGAAAGATATCACAAACTTCATCAACACTTGTGGTAAAATCCCCATATTAATAATGGGGGATTTTAATTGTCCCCTTTTTCCTTCGGAAAAATAGGGAGGAGTTCCTGCCATGACCGCCAGCATGGAAGCTCTGGCTGACTTCATCAGGGAGAATTCACTTCTTGACATGGAACTTCACGGTTCCTCCTTTACGTGGTCAAACCGCAGATTGGGTAGGAACCATATTCAAAGCAGATTGGATAGATCTCTGGGCTCTCTGGACTGGATCTCTCTCTTTCCTGACTTCTACCTCAAATCCCTCCCCCGGGCTGCCTCTGACCACAACCCTCTCCTGCTGAGTGCAAATCACAATCTGAATACCAAGAATCCTCCCTTCAGGTTCGAGCTTGCATGGCTTGAGAATAATCACCTGAACCCTCTTGTTGCCAAATGGTGGAATATCAAAATTGAGGGCACTGACATGTTTAGATTTTCCAGCAAGCTCAAAGAAATTAAAAAACAACTCAAAATATGGAAGTCTACGGTCTTCGGCAACATCAAGCTCCACAAACAGAAGCTATCTCAGGATTTGGCTAAAGTCTCTGCTCAAATGGAGATTGAGGGGAGATTGGATCACCTTCACCAAAAAGAAACCTCCCTCCTCAGTGATTATCACAACACGCTTCAAGAAGAGGAGACCTATTGGAGGCAACGCTCTCGAGCCCTTTGGCTCGAGCAGGGGGATCATAACACCAAATTCTTCCACATCACTTGCATCCAAGCATAAGAGTAGAGACAAGATCAGAGAGCTGGTGTCATCCTCGGTACCCTATTAACATCTGAGGCTGATATCTCCAATGAGCTTGTCTCCTTCTATTCTAACCTCCTCCAGGTCGATCATCCTCCTTCGGAGCAATCAATGGCCTCTATGCTCCAACATATACCACAACTTGTGTCTTCTGAGATGAACAATAATCTGATCAAACCTTTTGCTATGGAGGAAATTCACAAAGCGGTCTTCGCCATGAAAAGGGACAAAGCTCCGGCCCAGATGGTTTTCCTGTTGCTTTCTTCCAAGTGTTCTGGGAGACCATCAAGCAGGATCTCTTCAAAGCGGTTAATGAGTTCCAGATCAGTAACAATCTTCTAAAAGAATGGAATACCACCTTCATTGCCCTTGCCCCAAAAGTGCATAGTTCAAAAGATGTCTCCAACTTTAGGCCAATCAGTTTATGCAACACCGCTTACAAGATTATCACTAAGATGCTGGCCTCCAGGCTTAAACCCCTAATGAATGCTCTCATCTCGCAAAACCGAAATGTTTTATTAAGGGGCGGCTCATCCAAGGTGGTATCATTATGGTTCATGAAGCTATCCACTCGGCCTATCACTCAAAATCCCCTGGAATGATCCTAAAGCTTGATATGCAAAAAGTGTTTGACAGAGTCAGCTGGCCTTTTTAATTAGGGTCCTGGAAAAATATGGTTTCGATAAAAGATGGTGTAGTTGGGTCTTCTCTTGTATTGCGACTCCTTGCTTCTCTATTCTTATCAATGGCATTCTGCAAGATTCTTCAAAAGTAGCAGAGGTATCAGGCAAGGTGACCCCCTGTCACCCTTCCTCTTTGTTCTTATGGCGGACTCCCTCAGCAGAGCACTGGAGGCAGCTAAAAGTCAATCTGTCATTTCGGGTCTGAAAATCACCTCCAGCTTCCCTTCTGCCACTCATAGCTAGTTTGTTGATGACACTTTGTTGTTAAGTGTTGCCTCTGTGATTGAAGCCTGGGCTATCATGGATATCCTATCTCTTTACCAAGCAGCTTCTCAGCAAATTATCAACTTCAACAAGAGCAACATCTCCTTCATCAACACTGCTCCTAGGACTCAGAGAAAGATTGCGGATATTTTTGGGTGCAATATTGTGGACCTCCCCACTCTATCTTGGCATCCCCCTCTTCCATGGTAAGCAATCTAAAAATCTCTGGAATCCAGTCATTGAAAGATACCAAAAAAGCTCGCTTCCTGGAAAGGGGCTCTGCTCAGTCAGGCTGGAAAACTCCAACTGGTTAAAGCCACCCTCCAAAGTCTTCCTACTTACTTCATGTCCCTTCTCAAAGTTCCCAACTCGGTGAAGGAGGTGGTGGAAAAAATCCAAAAGCACTTCCTGTGGTCTGGGACGGAAGAAAGGAAGAGGATCCATCTTGTCTCATGGAAGGAAGTGTGTAAGCCGACTTCTCAGGGTGGGCTCGGACTAAGAAGGATGGCTGACACGAATGTGGCCCTCCTGGCCAAACTTGGCTGGGACGTGGCTAAAGGTAACTCTCATTGGGCTCAGCTTCTCAGAGCTAAGTACCTTGCTAATAATGAAGATTTCCTCACTTCAAATCCAATTCGAGGTTCGGCCATTTGGAATTCTGTTATTAGCTCCCTCCCCATTATCCGGGCTGGCACTAAATGGAGATTTGGAAATGGTAGACTTATTGACTTCTGGCGGGATCATTGGATTGGGGTCGAGCCACTTGATCGCAATCCCTCATGGGATCCTGTGAAAAGAAGCCTCATTAATAAGCAGGGAAGGTTAGTTTCGGGCTATTGGAAGGTGGTGAATTCCATTCCCTCCTGGAATATTCAGGTTTGGGATGATATAAGTGAACAACAGAGCATGCTCCTGACTTCGCTTAGAACTGTGCTCTCATCCATCTATATCCCCTTCTCCCAACATGAAGATGAGCTAATTTGGCCCCTCTCCCCATCTGGCTCTTTCTCGGTTAAGGTTGCTTATCTCTCAATGCATTGTGCTGACTCTGGTCCCCCTCACCAAATTCTGGCCGAAGGAGATCATCCCCAAAATTGGTTTTTTTTCCTGGCTCTCTTCTAAGAATGCTTTCCTCTCTGGAGAAAATATGAAAAGGAGGGGTTTCTCTCTTCCCACTAGATGTGTGCTTTGTACTAAGGAGGTGGAATCCTCGCCCATCTTTTGATCCACTGTCCCTTTTCGCAAGTTATCTGGCATTGGTTCTTATCGAGGATGGGTGTGTTCTGGACCTTCCCTGAGTCCATTCAGGACACCCTCTCTCAATGGAGTTCCCCCTTCACTCACCCGGCTCTGGTTCTGGCCTGGAAACTTCTCCTCCCACATGGCATATGGGGCATCTGGAAAGAAAGGAATAGAAGAATCTTCAAAGACCAGAGTCTTGAACCTGATCGGGTGGCTACCCAGATTGCTCTAACTTTCCAGGATAATCTCAACTCTCACCTCTGGTCCAAATATCAACAAAAATCCAAATCTGTAACTCTCGGGAGTGGCAGCGGTTGTTGGCTATTCATCCTATAAGTAAAGGCACTTCCTCTGCTTGGGGATTAGTTCGATGGCTTCCTCCCCCTCTGGGCTGGAGAAAACTTAATACGGATGGGGCCTCGAAAGGCAATCCTGGTAAATCAGGTGGAGGAGCCATTCTTCGTTGCTCCTCGGGTTCCATCGTTGTTGCATCTGCTCATAATCTTAACTATGGCACCAACCATCATGCGGAAGCCATGGCCATCCTCAAAGGCCTTGAGGCTATCAAATTTGGTGACGATCCTCTCCAAGTTGAAAGTGACTCCCTCAACATCATCAATCTCCTGCAGTCAATGATTCTGGTCAATGGTCAATCCAAAATATCATAGCTGATATCAGAATTCTACAAAGAAATTTCCAGCAAATTCAGTTCCATCACATCCTCCTGGGAGGGGAATAAAGTGGCGGACCACCTAGCTAACATTGGAGTTCTCCTTGAGAGTCAACAAAGCTGGACGGACAACTTCCCAGCTGATCTCTTCCAAATTACTCAGAATGATCTATCCCAATGTTGACTGGTGGAAGGGGGAACTGATATGGGTTTCAGCAACGCCTTTATGGCCCCCTCAAAAGGCGGCGGCATTTATGTTTGATTTATTATGAAAATACCTTTGGTACTGAACCATTTGATGAAGGTGATGTGTTATGATGTGGAGGATTTCGCACGCATGGAGTAATTCCTCCCCTTAATCATATGATGATCTGGCGGAGGACAATGATGGCGAGGCCGACGGCTCCCACGCCCTAGGTGGGATTTTAATGGACCCCCATCACTCTCTCTTCTGCACTTTTCCAAATTTCTCAACAATGGGTGGCCAACTGAAGCGGCTTGAGCTGCTTTGCTGCGACTCGGTTAAAGAAGATGTGGAGGTTTGGAACATTTTACTGGAAAATGGCATCACGACCTTCCTGGAGAAAATGACGGGTTACTCGGCCATGGTCTCGTACGCCGTTATGGCTTCCTGGTCGAAGGGGCGGGTACAGATTGGTAACACGCGCTTTACCATCTCCACCAATGCTATCGCTGATGCCACGGGTCTTCCTACCACCGGCGACATCTATTTCAAGCGCTCGTTGCATGCTGAAATGCAGGATTTTATCACTCCAGGGGACAAGCCGGTCAAATATCTCTCTGGCTACACTCGTGATTCCCTGCCTCCTCCATGGAATAGAGTCGCTGAAGTTGTAATGCGTTATTTCACCATTGATAGCCGTTATCGTCTGGTCTACGGCCCTCACTTCTTCATCCTTTCTCATCTGCATTGGGGAAAAAGATTAATCTGGCGGCTTTCCTCTATCAATCTTTAGAGCACTCTGTTCAGCTGGCTCATGATGGGGAAGGGGCTATACTCCACCAGGGCTTACTGTACTTGCTTTTTTCTGATGTTGCTTCACATGCCGACTTAATTCGCTTCCCCCAAAATCTAGTCATCGTCATCATTTCTCCCTCGCCTTCCCCCCGCCCCTCCTCCACCTCCCTCCACTCTTCTCGGCGCCACCATCGTTTACACCTTTCCTCTGACTCCGACTCGGATGTCACCATTCTTAGCCCTCCCCTCGTTGTTCCGAGCCTTCTGCTCCCCCTGTTTTCCCCCACACCTTTCATGCTTATTGCTGGAAGGCACTGACACAATTTTAAAGTTGTCTCCCGGTCTCAAGCCCCGATACTTCTCTTGCTAAAGACATTCTGGGCCTCGCCAAGCTCTATCCTGACTCCCGGCCTCGGAGCAGTTGGAGACGAACCAGCCTGTGGATGACCCCACTTCTCAGACTGTTGGAAACAATCCGCTCTTGACGACGAGCGTGAACCTCTTGCTGACACTATGAAATCTTCTCCGAATTTGAACTCAACTCCCGCTGAGCCTGCGATTGCTGACTCACAGAGGGATGAACATAGAGTCGATTTGGTGTCATCTATTTTAAACAAGCTCCAGCGTGCCTTCACTACCTTGAAGGCCTGGGAGGCCTTCACTGATTCTACCAGGAGTGCCATTGCCAAAGATTGCTCGGAGCTCATCACCCTTGCGGAACAACTTGCGGAGGATTCGGGATCCCCAGAGCTAGAACTGTTGTCTCTGAGCTGAAAAAGCTCTTCTGATGTTATCCTCTTCTCTTCTGCTGTCTTTTCATTATCCTTTTTGGAATCTCCATGGGTACTTTTTTGCTATGTTCTAAATTGCTAAATCTGGCTCATTGAGAGCAATTTTATCAAAGGGGTAGGGATGTGAATATCATTTTTGTATAAGGTTGTGGGACCTTCTAAAATCCTCTTTTTACCCTATATATTCCAAAAATACCGACGCTTCACCACCGTAAGTTACAATTGTTTCTCTTTCTCTAATCATGATTATCATGTGAATTTCACTTCTAATAAATTACACATTAATGCATCTATCAGCTTTGGTTTCTATTAATAATACTAAGTTTGACCCTTCATGGCCCATTAGTGCATGCTCCATTTCCATTCTCTAAGCTATCAACTACCCTCAATCACAAATTGAACACCCTTACAACAAACCATTTGGTGTTGTCAAATTACACATTACAAGAGGTCCTCTTACTATGTTTGTGCTTTCCTCATTGAAACACAGTGTATGGATGTGATATGCTTCTCGGTCTCAATTGGATTCATCGGTATCAATCTATCATCTCTATGAACCATTTACAACTTAAATTCATTCACAACAATCAAGTTATCTCTATTGACGGTGTCCCTCCATCTACTCCATGGTCACCATCTCCTCGCACAATCGTTAACACATCACCTACTTCATCTAGCGCATCACACTCTATGTTACTCAAAGCACAATCTACTCCTAGTTCACCTACTCATGCATTATCTACATGACCTCACCACTTTTCTAGTCCTACGCATAGGTATAGGCCCATTCTTAAGAAAATTACTGCATCTCGACATAGATCACCACCTCGGTTTATTCCATGTGGGTGTCCATCACCTTCGTAATCAGCATCACGTAGATCTCCATCACCAACACATTTCGCTACACCACAACATTCATTATATATTCATCCCTCACATGCACATAGGCTTCATTCACCAATATAGCATTTTTCTACTATACCTACATTATTAGACCGAGGTCATATGCTTTCAAAGTGTTGCACGCATCGAATGAAGGGCCTTTGCCTTCACTATCATTGGATATTTCATTCATATGTACACACTTGGGGGTGTAGCATCTAACACCCCCCAATGTATTAGTATAAGTGTATCTCTCATCTCTACATTGTCATACATCAACCTTATAACATAGATATACTCATCATACATTCTAGCGTCGACCATTACCTAATAACACACTCTTGTTCTTTGGTTCACACTTAACTGTTAAGGGAATACTACACATGAACCCCACACACTACACATTAGGAACCACACATCATGTCTCACATCATACATTCTACATTTAGTCTATATCATTTCAATATTTACATATATTTACATCACACATCATACTTGTCTTCATCATACATATACAACACTTTCATGGTCTACGACTCTAGAATTTTACATACTACATCATGTACATCTTACACTCGTTAGTCTACATCGTACATTACATCTTATACATCATACATTACATCTTATACATCATACATTACACATTCTACTCATCACATGGTTGTCTATTATCATCACACATATTGCATTGTCTTCTTCACACCGTAATCACTACCCTATAATGCACTTTAGTTCCTCAGTCCATACTCGACTGCTAAGGGTTTACAAATCAAATAGATTTTATCATACTTAAACGTTCATCATTCCACCTTCTCATCATGCAACATTCCTAGGTTAGTGACATACGATATAGGCTAAATGGTCACATATTCCCATCATCTTGTAGTGGTATACGCTTTAGGCTACATCACCACTCCCTCTATTCATCTTGTAGTGGTATACGCTTTAAGCTAAATCATTGCTCCCTTTATTCATCTTGTAGTGGTATATGCTTTAGACTACATCACCACTCCCTTTATTTATCTTGTAGTGATATACGCTTTACGCTACATCATCAATCACTCAATTGACTTGTGATGTATGCTTCGCTATAAGGTTCATGCACGCATCTAACTACTTTATTTGATATGATTCTAACTAGAACTTTGAAAGCTAGAACTGGATTCTACAAAACAAAGGCGAATCTGATGATGTGTGTGATCTTGTCCCCTCGCAGTGATCTCCTCGTTCCTTCATGTTCACATGGATCCGTAAAAGCGTGTAATGCTAACATCAATAGAAGTAGATATTGGGATAAAGGCAGCTCATAACACTAATCAAATACAATGCGAGTAGGAGAGGGATAGCGCAAGAGTACAGAGCTTGGCTTATACAATTCCTAAGCAGGATCTATCATGAGTCATGCAACATAAAGCATCCGTAACTCAAACTATCCTGCTTGAGGAGCAAAACCTGCGAACTTTAATGGCTTCCTAAGCTATTCTACTCCAATGGATTGGATGAAATAACAAAGAAGTGCTTGACAAGATGGATATGTGGCTTAACTAACAAGAAAACAATGCTAACTAAGCACATGCAATGAAAGAAACTAAGCACTCTAAGAAAAATGAAAACTAAATCTATCAGAAAGAGAAATCGAGAGGAAAATTTTGAGGGGCCATTTTCTTGAGCACAAGCCATCTATTTATAGCATTTGCATTTACCCAAGGTAAAAACCAAATAGAACTCTTAAACTATAAACAATGGCAAAACACTATTCCAGGGAACCAAAATCATAAATGCAAGCTTATGGCAGTGAAAGAAAGTTGGTAAAACGTTGAATTTACGTGAGTCGTGTTAAAAGAGCTTTCTAGAAAACACGTAAAGGACCGTCGCCTTGTTCAGGGCAGCGGTCACGAGACCGCCGCCCAGGCAGGGCGGCGGTTTCGTCACTAAAGAGAAAAAGGCTAAGAAAAGAGGGGAAAAGGAAAAATAAAGCACACGGGGGCTAAGCAGGGCATGCGGGATGTTAACGCACACTCGGAGAGCTTTTCCAGATCCCGAACACCTTGTGAGGAGACCTGTATCATCATTGGGGCACGTGTCACGTTGTTCCGCAAAGACAAACAGTACTTACAATTTTGGGTACGTACATATCGCCCCTGAGAAGCATTTTAGTCATAAAGAGGCGTAAATGGTGGGTCCGAGTATGGCAGGTCCCGAAATGGGAAGTTAGAAGTTATACCCGATACATCCATGTGTTGAAATGACGCCGTCCAAGATTTCCGCTACCTACAAAACGAAAAGAAAACTCAAGTGCGCAGATAAACACAATAGCTTGAAAAATAAACGCTAAAATAATAGGAAATGAGAACGTACCATTTGTGCGGGGATAGGAACTTACCTCCGCTGGGCGCTCCAAACTCGTGAAAAGTCATTTAAAACGAACCAGTATGCGCTATATATATATGAAAGTGGGCCCATTTTCTTATTCATTTGTGCGAAGTCAATTTGATTGATTTTGAGCTCTGGGACCCACAGTGACGGTTTCTTGCGTGAGTAGAGTCAAAACGTCCGTGACGACATAGCGATCATGCCTCCACGTGCGGAACATCAACCCGCGAGATCACAGGTTAGTTTTCTTTAGTTTATCCTTTTTACCCCCTTAAATTTGAAATGCTAAATACTTTGTCATGGGGGGGTAATTTTTGAAAATGTTAGTGTTAAAAGGTCCACCTAGGGGGGGCGCCTACTGGGTAGGCTTTGTTTTTAGGTAAAATGGTCATTTTTTGCACTTTTTAGGCCTTTTAAGCTTAAAAACCCGCGTGGGTTTTCAGACCATGACCGCCGCCCGCCTGCCTGTGGCGGCAGCGCATGACCGCCGCCCCTGTTGGCGCCACTCACCCCTTAAGGGCGGCATAAAACCGCCTCCCGCTAGGGTGGCGGTTTTGCATGTAATGCAAAAGGAGCATCTATTTGAGATTGTATTTGTATTTTTAGCATTTCTACGTGTTTTCATGATTTTTCCAATGATTACTTGGATGCTAACTTGCTCTGCTTTTGTGTGTTTTTGGGTGTATGCAGGTGAGAGAGGATTATATCCGGTGGAGTAGAGAGAGGGAGTGTGATTGGCTCCCAGGGGTACTAGATGCCCTCTCACAGGATGAGGAGGACACTCTTCAGCGGGCTGGGATACTACACATTTCACGCGTACCCTAATCTAGTCACATCCTTTGTGATTTGTTCTCATACTGGGATGTAGATCGGAACACCTTCCAATTGCCAAGGGTCCGCAGTGAGTGGACTATTACATTGGAGGACGTCTATCGTATTCTGGGGGTCCCGATCATCGGGAGACGACTCACCCTAGAGACGGCAGGTTCATGGGCACAGATTGCACAGTGGGCCACATATATGGGAGATGCAGTCATCTCTACGGGGTCAAAGAAGGGGGTTAGAGTTCGATCCATTCCGTCTTTTCCCATCCCCTACTTAGCCAAAGCATCATGGGGATCCTTGCCTCGAGACTGATCGGGGACAAGGGAGGAGATACATTACTATACTGGCTTGGTCCCCCATTATTGCACATATAGAGGGGCACGATCGGATATATGCCTGGGGAGCATATATTCTTGGGACCACCTACCATGACTTATACAGGGTGGTCCGTTTACAAGGGCAGTCCTTGAGCCACCCGACCCTAGTCATGAGTTGGGTCTATGAGCATTTCATCCCTTATGGCAGGGGTGTGGAGGTGGCAGATCCTGGAGCTGTGAGGGCAGCCAGATGGACAGACATGTCGGTGCTCAGAGCACCTCATCAGCCCGACTACCTCCCTGACTACTGCCGACATGGAGGCCACACCATACCAGACTATGGTAGGCATATGGGGTGAGGAGGCTCTTACCTTGATCTCCTGCTCCACGACAGGGTAGCTTATTGATAGAGTGGGGCGAGTGGAGATGCACCCCTTTGGCCGTGTTCCTCAGCAGTTTGGCTTACCATACATGGGTATGCTTCCCCGTGGCGCCAAAGATACGATCAGTCCGAGAGGCTGAGGGGGGCCTAGAGGCCGGGTCGGGACAAAGGGTTATTCTTGTGTTCCTATTGCAGCCAGGAGGATAAGACGTGCGCAGGGGAGAGCCAGCGCGCCTCGTGCACCTTTACTTCGGGATTACCATGGGTCCTGCCCATAGCAACGATGACTCCATTGAGGTAGACTCCGAGTCTAAGGAGTTTATGGGGGAGAGACAGAGGAGGAGACCGAGGACAGTGATCCTGAGTGGCACGACACCAAGGATATCATGCGCAAGGAGAGGGCCGAGCGAGAGCGCAGAGAGGGTGACTTTGGTTTCGTGAGGAGCCACTCTCCCAGGGCCATGGGGAGGATGAGTCCGCCATGGGCATTACGTTTCTCCAGCCACGAGCAGCCCTCGGTCCCGCAGCGGAATCCATGGCGGCGCCGATCCCATGATCCATCTTGAGGCTCCGGTGATCCGAGTAAGTTACCCTCTCTCCCTTCTAGTGTTTGTTTAATTTAAGATCATTTTAGTTACTATCTCTCCTTGTGTTTTATCTTAGATTTCTAATCTCCTATTTGGTTTCTAATTTTTCTCCTTGGTTTGCAGAGACCACCGATGAGTGGCATGACTTGATTCGCAGGTATGCAAAGTGATACCTCGATGATCCCCATGGAGAGGACCCGCACAGAGTGCCAAATGGCAGCCTTACCGACATCTTCGCTTCATCTTTGGCATGTGGCTAGATGGTATCGACCCTTTCGCACAGAGTTAGTGGGGCATGTGACGCCCGAGCGCTTGATGAGGAGCCATTCTCGTGGTGAGATCATGCGCCGCCCTCGGGATCCCGAGCCCTCCGTGCATTCAAAGCGCAGGCCAGTAGCCGAGTCCTAGGTGTGGCGTGCACCTTCGTGAGGGGTCTCGTAGGGATTGAGAAGCCACTTGGCTCTCGTAGATTTTGTACTATATACTCTTTTGTATATCCTGGGCTCTTTGAGCGTTTTGACCATGCTTAGTGCATGATGACATTGTATATAAATGTTGATCATTTATATATATGTATTCGCTCGATCAAAATCTTGGCATTCATGGCTTTCTTTCTCGTTTCCGCTTCCTCATGTATGCTATGGTATATGTTTATATGTTTCTTTTTAGAATATATGCAATGGTGAACAAATGATGCAAGTGTTTTACTTTCCTTTTGTGTTTCATGATGCTGATATATGATAATGTAGATATAATGTGATTTTGAATCTTAGTTTCTGTAAGCAATTTTGGATACTTCATGTTTGTTTTGGCAAAGTGATGAAAATAAACTGGTACGATGAACAGATAAACCTGCCCCTACCCCCAACTCCACGCAACTAGTAAGATGCGAGGGCTTATCACCAAGAGTTGGGAAGGGCGCAAGTTATGAGGTGTAGTGAAATGATAGTGATGAAAGACAGACAAAGCTTTGGTGGAACCAAATTAGGACACCACAAGTCTACTCCACTCGAGTGACTTCATAGTTTTGGATGCAGCTTCCTTTGCGGTTTATCTAGACTTAGACCCGTAGATGGCCACATAGTAGACAAAATCTAGGTTTTTAGGATTTTAACTCTCTTGGGATTTTGAACATCTGATTCATTTGTTTTTGACTCAAAGTTTCAAAGTTTGAATTGTTTGTGTATGACCTTTTGCATTTATTTGTCAAGAGGACCCCCTACACTTTGCCCCATGCTACTAGTAAGAAGCATGCGTTTATCACCATGGGCAAAGCATAGGCGAGTAAGGGCATTTCCATCCTTTACCAACCCTACGCACTAGTAAGAGACGTAAGCTCATCACCAAAGGTCAGTGGGGCAAGGAAATGTGTAAAATTAAAATTTTCTCGCTTGATCAATGTTTGACTTGTTTATTTGAGTAAAATGTCGTATGTGTTTATTTCCAAAGAGATATACATATGGGATAGATGTGACACCATGAAGCTTCTAACAAACCATGTGCAAGACACCTACCCTAAGAAGAAACCAAAAGTGAGAATAAACTTGCAGATCTTGGTATGGTTACCGTTAAGACTTTGTCATGTCTAGCTTTATTTGATAAAATGATTCCGAGATAATTTGATGATATCATGAAAATGGAGAGGTACGATTAGAAAGTTTATGCCAACAACATCATGAGTTTGTAATGAATTGCTTTGAGAATAGATTCCTTGATCACAATTTGTGTACGAAACAAGTGGACAATATGATCCTAATCTATATGAAAATGCAATGTAGATAGATATATAAATAGTGCTAGCTGCTTATGCGTATAAACGCTTGAGGTGTAGGGAATTGACTGTTTCGCCAAATTCCTCACCTTCTAGCGTACATAAGAGGTATGCACCATTTCCATAGTCCTTCATGACTCAGTATGGGCCCAACCATTTAGGTCGGAACTTCCTTCCTTCGCCGGTCTTCTTGTCGATCCGGTTGTCTAGTCTTAGAACTAGATCACCTTCATATATGTCGCGTTCATAGACTTTCTTGTTATACTTCACCAAAGACATCCGTTAGCATAGACTTTGTGCCACTGTTCAAAGATCTAACCTAGTTTCATCTAGGCTTTCTATTTGGGAAAGACATGCTTCTCTGTAAGCGTCTTCATCCAGAATCCCTTGTAATGAAATGCGGAGAATGGGTATTTCAACCTCGAGTGGGAGAACTACCTCTGCCCCGAATACTAGCGAGAAAGGAGTTGCTCCCGTTGGTGTTCTTATTGAGGTTCGGTGGGCCCATAAGGCCGGATATAACTTTAAGTGCCAATCTCGTTTGTTTTCTTTCACCATTTTAAGGAGAATGGCTTTTAGCGTTTTATTTGTTGCTTGACATGTCCGATTGGCTTGAGGGTAATACAAGGAAGCCGTATGATGGCTTATTTTAAACTTATTACATAGCTTCACGAAACCTCTTCATTTTTAAAATAAGTTCCATTATCGGAGATAATGATTTCATGGATACCGTACTGCGAAATGATTTGGTTCAAAATGAGCTTGGTGATTACGTAACCACGTACAGTGAGTAAGAGGCATAGCCTCTACCCATTTGGTAAAATATTCGGTGGCCATGATTATAAAATTATGGCCGGGAGAGAATTTCCCTATTAAATCTAGGCCCCATGTAGAAAAGAGCCATGGAGTAGCGATTGGTTGCAGAGCTTGTGCCGACATATGGATCTCATGGGAGAATTCTTGGCACTTATGACACCTGCGTATGAACTCTACTGCGTCGTGCTCTAGAGTAGGCTAGAAATAGCCCATTCGATGTATTTTACGAGCGGTGGCATGACCACCGAAGTGGCCTCCACACATTCCACTATATGGGATTCATGGAGAATCTTCTTAGATTCTTCGTGTCGATGCATCTTAGGAGCATTCCATCGAACACCTTCCGATAGAGCACTTGCTCTATAATGATGTATTTAGCTACGATAATACGTAACCGCCTTCTTTGTTTACATGGTGTAGCTCCTTCCGATACGTATGGTCCATGATATAATTAATGATATTAGTGTACCAGTGGACACTCGTGAGATAGAGGGTCGGGTTTCGATGTAGTATACGCACTCATCTAGAAAATCTAAATCTACTAGATCACCTCCATCTAATGGGTTATCACTAACCAATCCGATGATTTTCCCTTAACTGACTTTTGATTTACAAACGTTAATTCAATTCTCCCATTAAGGTTATAAAACGTCCACCTTTTTAGACAAGGACCCTTGTGTGAGGAAAGTTTGTAAATGGTTCGTTTTTACCATGACCCTTGTTTCTTGATTTAGCATATAATGTATTAGGTGTTTGGTTGCAAAGACTATGGCGAGGCATTCTCGTTTTGCTTGTGTGTAACGTGTTTCATAGTCGAGCAACGTTTGGCTAATGAAATAAATTACGCGCTTCTCTCATCATCGTCTTCTTGAGCCAAAGATGCAAAGCAATGCGAGACATTGTAGCTCGTGAGTATAGAATTAATGGGCGATCTAGCTTAGGTGGCATTAGCGTAGGTGGTGATAACAGGAAACGCTTAACTGCATCAAAAGCTTCATTGCAGTCTTCAGTCCAATCAATGCTATAATATTTCTTGAGTAAATTGTTGATTGGATGAATGGCGAAGCTTAAGTCCGGGATGAATCTTCGGATTGCACCCAGCTTTCCGAGAAATGACCTGATTCCAGATTCATCCGAAGGTGGAACCATTTCGAGGACAGCCCAAATTTTGGTCAATCAACATCTATCCTCGTGACGATATGATGTAACCTAGGAGCTTCCCTCTTATTACACCAAAGACGCATTTTTCTGGATTTAGCGTGACTCCGTATTCTATCAGACGTGAGAGAATGACGCGGAGTACTTCCGGATGGTCACAACGCTTCTTGGCCTTAGCCAACAAGTCATCTACGTAGGATTCCACGATTTTATGAATTAAATCGTGAAATATATATGTCATAGCTCATTTATATGTAGCACCAAAGATTCTTGAGACCAAATGGCATGACAACGATAGCAATAAGTTCCCAAGGAGTTATAAATGTGGTTTTAGCTTGATCTTGTTCAGATATTTTGATTTGATTGTATCCCGAGAATCCATCCATGAGAGACAAAAGTTCAAACCCAGCTTGTTGCATCAACAATGACATCAATGGATGGCAATGGGAAGTCGTCTTTAGGACACGCTTTGTTGATGTCTCTAAATCTACGCAGATGTGTATCTTCCCATTCTTCTTGAGAATGGGAATGATATTAGATACCCATGGGAGTAATCGATCGGCTTGATGAATCCTACTGGAGGAGTTTTATTACCTCCTCTTTTACCATGAGAGCTACCTTGGGTTTCATGGGTCTTGATTTTTGTTTAACTGGCTTTGCATCAGATTTAGTGATGAGGTTGTGCACCGCAATGTGGGGTGTAACTCCTGTCATTTCCTTATAATTAAATGCAAACACCTTCTGATGTTCTTTGAGGATCCGAGTATGTATTTCTACTTCTTCTGGGGTTAACGAGGATCCTAGTTTCAAAATCCTTGGTTCATCTTCCGTTCCGATGTTAATATCAATGGTTTCTTCGATCAAAGAGGCGTTACCCTCTTCAAACTCAGGTGGTGCTGGAGGTAAATCCAAATCATCCCCATTTTCTACTGTGCATATGCTAGGCTCCATTTGTGAGGGAAGATCCATCATGGGATTTCCGAAGTAGGAAGATGAACGTGGGATTAAGGACAAATCTATCATATGATAGGAGAGATGTAGTGCCGCATAGGTGTTTAAGTAATCCAAAGTGGCCATATCACTATCAGCATGGTCTAGGATAGTAGATTTATTTCCGTTTAAAAGAGAATTCATCATTGTCTTTATCAATAGTTCATCACGAAGGGATACCATGAAACGGGTATCCTCTAACTCATTGCTTGGAGTAAAATGTGATGCTGAAGTTGCTATTGAATCGGTGAGAAGATTTTTCTCTCACGAGATTGCTTTCAATTGATATGAAGTCAAACTCCTTGCTTAAATCTAATACATCTCTTTTGTAAAGTCAAGTGCTCGGCTTTGGTTTAATATATCTCGAGACTTGGTTTCACACACTAATCATGAGTCTCCTAAGACTCGATGTTATCAACACCACCCTCTTAGCTAAGAAGAGGCCAAGGAGGAGGGCTTCGTACTCAGCGCCATTGTTTGTGCACTCGAAATTTAGTTTAAAGGCAAAAGGTAAGACTTTTCCTTCAGGGGAAGTAAAGATTATACCCGCCCCCGCTCCGTAACGGCATCTAGCTCCATCATAATGGAGTGTCCAATATTTGACTGGGAATATGGACGCTGGGATATCTGTTGTGTTTGCATATTCCACTTCCACCATACAGAGATCCTCTGCTGGAAGAGAGCCAATGCCTAGGGAATACCCTATGCCTACTGAATCGAATGGTAAGAATATTGGTAGATCATTTTCTAGCAATTCAATGATTTTTGTAGTAGTTCCTAATGATACTGCTTCTATAGTTTTAGCCTCATCTTTGGGGGTTGGGGTTGCTTTGGCTAGGCTCATAGTTTCAAGATCTGTCGTAGGTACCAACTTTTCTTTTGTTTTTACGTATTAAGTTGGTTTGTTGGGAGTTCAAACTCGAGTGTATGCCTGGTCTTTTCTTTAAGTCAGCTAGGTGTACATCAAATGGTTTTGGATCACCTTTGGCCACGAATACCTTTCCTAAATGTAAAACCTTACTTCTTGAACTAGTGTAGAAGGGATTGCCTTCATGCGGTGTATCCATGGTCGACCGAGGATCATATTATAGTTAGTTTCCGATCTATAATATAAAACTCACCAAGATGGTTTTGGGTCCTAAGGTGATCGGTAATATTATAGTTCCAACCGAGGTGGCTTTAAGAATATCATAGCCCCTTAGTGTATTTAGAGTTGTGGAACAATTGGTTTCTCCATACCCTAGCTTTTGGAGGAAAGAGAAGGGGACTATGTTAATCGCGCGCCCCATCACAACCATCGCATGCTTTACATAGTTGTTATAAACCCATACTTGCAAATGTAAGGTTGGATCACCTCGCGTGTGATCTCAAAGATTCTGTCGGCATTTTGTTTATCTCGAATATGAATTTGACATCCCTATCTACTTACCTGAAGGATGAACATCAAAGTCCACATGATTTACCCGTGTTTCAGGCGGTGGAGTGATGTTAATTAGATGACCTAAACCTAATGCTTCTAAAAGAGCAGCCTTGCAAGGTGGAGAGTTCTTTAGTAAGTCTAAGAATGAAATGTGCGAGAAGGTTTTTGTTAGGTCATTAATTAAATCATAGGCACCCACAGGTTTTGCTACGATTTTTTGATGTCATCTCGCCTCCGCAGTGGCTTGACTTGGTTGAGAGAAATACTCGCATCCTTGTTATAGCTTTGATGGGTAGCTCAGCATCTAACTCCACTAAACTGACTACCTTAGGTCGTGGCTAACTTCCTAGTTGTGGCGCAACTAATGGATTTAGCGAGGTTTATGCTTCATGATCATTGTTTCCTATCATTGCACCCTTGTTCGTCCTAATTAGATTTAGCCAAGTTATTATCATGATTTGGGAGTGGATCATTAAAGATCTTCAGGGGTGCGTTTTGAGGGGAAAATGCCCTGAAAAGGTATTTGATGTTGGTGACGTAGGATCTGCTAAGAACATATCCATGAAAAGTTGTTTTTGTTCATCTGGCAAGCGTTGCATGAATTTATTGTAGTCACGGCACGTTCTAGTGTCATGGCCCCGAATTTTGTGGAAACCACAATACGAATTAGGATTGTAATTCCTAGTTTGTTGGTTTGATGTGTATTGTGGCCCAAAATTTTGATCAAACCGTTGTCTATTAAAATTTTGCGTTTGTTGTTTTTGGTTTGAATTCTGGTTTTGGTACCTAGTTGAATTTTGGCTTGGACCCTGTATGGGATTTCGCCATTGTTGTTGTTGTTGTGGATGGTTAAAATCCACTGTATTGATTGTTAGGGTAAAGTTGTTGTTTCGTTGGTTGTTTATTTGTGATGGAGTATTGACAACATTTACCTTTTTAGGCTGGTCGGTTACTCCATCTGTTGTTACACCCCAATTTTTGTTAAGGATTTTAGGTCCTTGATTGACGTTCGTGGTAGTAGGATAAGTTGTAGTGTTCTGGTTGGGGCGATTAACCTCCCATTTTCTCCATATGTTTTGTCACACCACCATCAATCGCCCGCTTGATTTATTCAAAGAGCGCTCTCAAGTACTTCATCGTAAGTTCTTAATGGAAACTTCGACTTCTTCCTTCACTTATCTTCTTTAAGCGAATGAAGGAATAAATTACATAGTTCCATTTGATCCATGTTTGAGCACTTGTCAAGAATAAAGAATCGTATGCCACCTTTGGATGAAATGGGAAATGCATATTCGTTGTGTTCTGTTTGATGTGTAAGAACTCTTTGATTCCTGTTCTTAATAATTTGTTCATGTCGAAGGCCTTGATGAACTCTGACACGAGTTGTTTGAATGAATGTATGGAAGCCTCAGGTATTCTATAATACCAATCGAGAGTGATGCCTTCCAAGGTTTTTGGGAATATTTTAAAACAACCCCATCCCATGGGAGTAGTTCTCGAATGGCCATAGCGTAAGCTTTGATATGCGTGTTTGGATCTCCCTCACTTTTGTATTTGGGAAAATCGGGGAGAGGTCTTGGAAGCATGACACTTCGTATGGTGAAATCCAAGGGCTCTTTCAAATATTCTGAGTAAGTCCCTATCGCATATGTTTCGACCATAGATGGTGCCTGTTGAGGGAGCGGCGGTGGAATGGGTTGTTGGTATGGCGCAGCGTATGCGTTGGTAGGGGCATAAGGGAGCACCTGTGTTTGAGAAAACATGCCGGAGAGGAGAACATATCCCCTTGTGGTGATTTGGAGTACATGTTTAAGTATGACGGGGTACTGTCCATGAATGGATTGTTTTGTACTAGACCGGGAGGAACAGTGCTAGAGATGGTGGGTCTAGTTGGCATTTGTTGCGAATACTGAGGAGTCATGCCTAACGTGCCTACTCCTGTGAGGAGATCTACTTGGCTAGGATGGTGTGGAGGATTGGAACTTCCTGTTTGTATGAATTGAGAATGGTGATTTGCTTGAGCAAGTTCTAACCCTCTCACTTTTTCTACCAACGTTGAAATGACTTCATTTGGTGAAGTCACGATATTCTGCCTTGGTGGCGTTTGTTGTATATCATGGTGTTGTATAGGTCTATGATACCCCGCTATGAACTGATCACTACCCTGCCAAGTTTCTCCGAGGGCATTTCCTATATGTAATGGGATGGAAGTGTTTTCTTGAAAAGAGACCTCGGGTTGTGTTTGTAGACCTCCTATGGGTGGGTACATACTTCGAGAGCGTTGTTCATTCCTGGCATAATATACCAAATGTTTATCGTCTAAACTTTGGTATGGGTCTGATTGCCTACTAATTTGTGGTCTAAGCAGCACCTGAGGAGATGAACCAGATTCTCCGGTGAACGTCATGTTATTCGAGCCTGAAGGCTCCGTTTGTTGCGTTTGAGCGAGTTGTTCCAACTCCTCTGTTTGGAAGGACGAGCTATATCTGATCCTTGGAGTTTGTGTTGATAATTGGTTATCTGAATAGTTGTCACCCCATACTGAGAGTGAGGGTGATGATTGTCTATTTTGTTGGGCGTAATATGCCTCAAGACCCAAGAGGGGTCTGCCATATGCATCGAATCCTGACATATTCGGGGGGTATATGAATACCCGCAGAATAATGGGAAGGAGCGAAGGTGATGGTGAAAGCCAATGAGGCGGAAAAGATGAAAAGTATACTAATCTTGGAAGAACACGTAATAATATGACTCCGAACTAGAAAGTAGGAAGTTTCACGTCGGGTTCACCAATTTTGTTGGTGAAGCTGATGTGAAGGCCGATGAGACTGGAGAAGACAAAAGTAAAACACTTTGACAACACAAGTAAGAATAAGATTCCAGATTTAGAAAGTAGGAACGTTTCACGTCGGGTTCACCAATTTTGTTGGTGAAGTGATGTGATGAGACGGAGAAGAAAAAGTAAAACACTTTGACAACACAAGTAAGAATAAGATTCTAGATTTAGAAAGTAGGAACGTTTCACGTCGGGTTCACCAATTTTGTTGGTGAAGCGATGTGATGAGACGGAGAAGACAAAAGTAAAACACTTTGACAACACAAGTAAGAATAAGATTCCATATTTAGAAAGTAGGAACGTTTCACGTCGGGTTCACCAATTTTGTTGGTGAAGCTGATGTGATGAGACGGAGAAGACAAAAGTAAAACACTTTGACAACACAAGTAAGAATAAGATTCCAGATTTAGAAAGTAGGAACGTTTCACGTCGGTTCACCAATTTTGTATGACGGAAAGTGACATGCGAGTGTGGGAATCTACAAGCAACTCTTCCTCGCACCTGACCTCCCAAGGTCGTGTCGAGACAGCCGGTGGGTATGGAATATGTGTGAGATGCAGACAAACTAGTTAGGCAATCTAATGTCTTCAATACGCACTAGCGGAATTTGCGAATCTAAGGCAAAGAAGGCCCTCCTAACTTGAATTGGTGTGATAGATCGGTCAGCAAGGATGACTGCTCGAAGGCTCCAATCAATATCAAGCTCTGGCGTGATTTGATCTATAGGTTGTGGAATACGTGGAAAATGACCCAGGATAGTTTTGTGTATTTCTCCGACAGGGTCATATGGTGGATGGTAAATATAGTCTATTATATGGATGATTCTCCTGCCTAGTCCGTAATTCCCAGCTCATAGGCCGCTGTGTCTAGCAAGGATAATTGTTTGATAATGACAGGGAAGTGGGGTAGATCTGAATACTAGTGTACGTAGGCCGTTGTCTATGTCTAATTCTCCTATGGATTCGTTGGGCATGGGGATTTGTGGGTCACAACCGTAGATTCTTAGTTGCTTGAGGACCTCATTATGGTCATGCGTGAAATCAAGTCCTAATCCCTAATATCCAATAATCGTATGCTTTCTCACTTCTATATTTAGGACCAATAACTATGTGATTTTCTCGTAATACCCTACAAAGCGCTTAGTCGTGCAACCCGGATTCTTAGGCCGGTATCTATATCTAGAAGAGTGTCTCCCGTATCCGGGTCAGGACCAAAGGATCACAACCAAAGGTTTTTTCTCTTCGAACCCTTCTACAATCATATGAATGTTACCTAGGTAATCAGTAGTTCGCTTGATTCGACCAAAACGTGTGTGCTTGGTCATTTTCTATGTTTAACCCGCTCAACTAGGAATTGATTTGTTGCGTAAGCTTACCGTTGTTCTAAGACTTGAATCCTAAGATTTTGATCTATATCATTTATCGCTGTGATGAGATTTGGCTGAGGCACGATTGGCTTGAATACGTATTCCTTGGGCTCTCTAGGTCCCGTGATTGTCATACAAAATCAACAAAATAAAGCGAACTATAGTAAAATAAAATTTACCTATGCGAAGTATATCTATAGCATATATAACTTCTCTATTTTTTTGTGTTTTCTGATGAGCTTTACGAATTTAAGAAAGCATCTATTTAAAATATCTAGAATTGACAACTAATATAATAATTTTAAAACAAACAAAATAACCGAGTGTAGCTATCTTGTCTATGCAATTTGTAGATCTATTCTAAACAATAAAATAGCTTATCTAATCTATTTGCAAGACTCTCGATCCTACCTCAGAAGTGAGGAGTGAATCATAGTTTCTCAGAAACTATCAATCCCCACAGCTTCCCTGGCAATATCAAGAGTAGAATTAACTGAAATAAAGCAATTAACTACTCTATTTGATATGATTCTAACTAGAAATTTGAAAGCTAGAACCTGGATTCTACAGAACAATGGTCGAATCTGATGATGTGTGTGATCTTGTCCCCTCAGTGTGATCTCCTCGTTCCTTCGTGTTCACGTGGATCTAGAAAAGCGTGTAATGCTAGCATCAATAGAAGTAGATAGTGGGATAAAGGTAGCTTAGAACACCGATCAATACAATGCGAGTAGGAGAGGGATAGCGCAAGAGTACAGAGCTTGGCTTATACAATTCCTAGCGGGATCTATTGCGAGTCATGCAACATAAAGCATCCAAAACTTGAAACTATCCTGTTTGAGGAGCAAAACCTGCAACTTTAATGGCTTCCTAAGCTATTCTACTCCAATGGATTGGATGAAATAACAACGTAGTGCTTGCACAAGATGGATATGTGGCTTACTAACAGTAAAACAATGCTAACTAAGCATGCAATGAAAGAAACTAAGCACTCTAAGCAAAATGAAAACTAAATCTATTACAAAGAGAAATTAGAGGCAAATTTTGAGGGGCCATTTGCTTGAGCACAAGCCATCTATTTATAGCATTTGCATTTACCCAAGGTAAAAACCAAATAGAACTCTTAAACTATAAACAATGGAAAAACACTATTCCAGGGAACCAGAATCATAAATGCAAGCTTATGGCGGTGAAAGAAAGCTGGTAAAACATTGAAATTACGTGAGTCATGTTAAAAGAGCTTTCTGGAAAACGCGTAAAGGACCGCCGCCCGAGCAAGGCCGCAAGCACAGACCGCCGCCCTATTCAGTGGCTGCGGTCACGAGACCACCACCTGCGTAGGCGGCGCTTTCGTCATCAAGAGAAAAAGGCTAAGAAAAGAGGGGAAAAGGAAAAAATAAAGCACGCGGGGGCTAAGCAGGGCATGCGGGATGTTAACGCACACTCGGAGAGCTTTTCCGAATCCCAAACACCTTGCGAGGAGACTTGTATCATCATTGGGGCATGTGTCACGTTGTTCGGGCAAAGACAAAGACTTACAATTTTGGGTACGTACACTTACACCTTGCTTTCTACATGCATACTTGTTTGTACTAACACTTGTTTTTAGCTAGCCTTCTTGTTTGTACATGCTGTGGTTTCTACCAAGCGCATTCCTTTCCCCTCGCAGTTATATTTTTAGAGTACATGTGGTCAGTCCTATTTTGGGGCCGTGTAGACACAAAATCATGCACTTTAGACATTATTTAGTCCCGATCTCATACTACTATTTAGAATGTTTTTGAGTGAAGAAAGTACTAATTAACCCTCGTCTTTTGGCCATCTTATTTTATTTTCTTTTGTCGTTTTGACCTCTTACACCCGCATGCCCAAATATCTTTCGTTGTTTTGCATAATTTTATCTTTGACTAGGTGACCAGCTAGTAATCGAGTGCTCTATGGGTGCCTGGTCCCACCAGGGGTGCCCCGATCCTTTTTAACTTTCCTGTCACTTTTTGGGCACTTTCTAGTCGTTTTAGCTTCTTATCTTTTTGGTGGTTAGCCATTTCGGGGTTAATTACAAAATTAGATCAAGAGAACCCTATAAATATAAAGTTATGAGACCATAATGAGGGACCAAGCACTAGTCACTACTATCATCCACCTAGGGTTGCATTCATCTAAGGCATTTAGAGATCATTTGCATTCATTTAGCTCCATCACAAAGGACAAGGCTGGTTCATCTACATCACACAAGCATATGAGGGGATTTTATTCTATTCCACCACCATTCTACTACATTTTTACATCTATTTATTGCTCGCTACTTCACAAAGTGTGACTGGACACAAGAGCACCTAGGGCACATGATGCACACACACACACACACACCAGAACTACATTTGGGTCCAAAATGTAGTGCATCGCTCAGTTAGTAAGCCAACTATTGTGGCAGCTGAGGTCAGTCTGACCCATTCATTTGCATTCTTATTTCTTATGGTTTTGATACTTATTGTGGTTTCTTGCAAGTCTTTCTATCATCTTGATTATTACCGATTGTTATCTATTTTCGCACCTCTCGCAAAATAGAATAACTTGGTTTTCCGTGAGACTTAGATTAATTGGTCATGGAATAATTATGCATGCCATGGGATGAAGAAGTGAAACATGTGGCTAAGGTTAAAAACGTCGAATTCGGGCTTAAGTCAGCAGAGCAAAATGAAGTAAGTCCGTGGATGTTTTGAATGTTGCGGAATGAAGGAAAAAATTGAAATTCCATAGAGGTCTAAAACCATAGGCCAAAGCAAATACAAAATTCATGGGGTAAGGAATAGGTAATCTACAAAAGTCAACATGAGGTCACACAGTGTCAATGTTGCGAACAAAGCAAAAAGTTAGTAATGCTTGTGAAATGTAGGAGTTCAAATGCCGCGCAAAACTAAAGGAGAAGTCGCGTACCAAATGAAAACAGTAGTTTTCCGTGGATTACTAAATGAACATGAATGTCAATCTGATGATTTGATCTTTGTAAATATATTATCATTTGAAGAAATCTTGACCTTTTCCACACAACAAAATCAGATTTCATGAATTTAATGAAGGAAGGTGGGAAAAGTAAAGGAAAACTCCCCAAACACGTAAAAGGTCTACTCAGAATGGCTCAACCACCAGAATTAAATGTAGTATGGGTGTTGTTCCTTCTTCATGGGGAGGTGGTTTTTGCAAGAATGATCATATCTTCTTAGAGAATTGAATGGAGGTGGTCAGTTGGTGTAATAGGGAATTTGAATTTCCTCTCTTCTTTCCTTCTTTCTCTTCTTCAAATTTTCTATATATTGTAAAGTGATTCCTAGTTTTAACATTGGATACTTTGGGAATACGAGGGCATCATTTCATGTTGCACAAGTGTTCTAAGATTCACATGCCTTGGGCTATGCCTCTGTAAATTTTTGCATCTTCCTTATGTATCGTGATGATCTATGCATGATCTTTGAGCAATAAAATATTTGGTTTATGGTTTGTTCAGCCTTAACTATTTTTTTATTGCACTCTCTTTCCTCTCATTCATTCGCAGTGTGTTGTATGTGTTATTTCAGAGGTTTGATTCTATTGTGTATCGTGAAGGTGGAAATCTGGACATGATTTTGATCTGTGGCTTTCATTTTGGCCCTCTTCATTGTCATTTTCTTCCTTTTCCTCTCTTGTCAAAGTGTTCATCCCCTTATTTTTGGTGATATCGCCTTCTCTAGAATAGGTTTATGTTTTTGCATCTTCTTCTCACCCTAGTTCCTTGGAAAGTTAGAGTAAACCTAGATAGTTGCATTTCAATTCCTAGGAGTACTTTAGCATTAGGAGTAATTAGAGGAAGTCAGCCTTCTCCAGAGGTTTGTCTCAGTTTGAGTCCCACAACTTGGAGACAGTCCCATGTTGACTCAAATTTTGAATTATCTATGATTTGGGCACAGGTGCACATTTGAGCTGTAAAATTTTTGGCATGCCCAGTGGGACATTTGAAATTAATATTTCTAGTTTTATCATCTTTCGATGTGTATCTTGGTGAAACTCTAGCCTTTGGAGGCTTTGCAGTAACACATCTGATGACTCCATTCATATTATTAACTGTTTCAATAGTATTAGTGCTTTTAGTGTCTCTGAATTATGAGAAGGATACAAACACAGTCTAGAACAAGAGAAGAAGGTGTATTTGTGTATTTGCAGCTTATCCTTAGGGTAGAGACAGAGAGAGGAAGACAAATTCAAATATCCTCATCTCCTCCAAATCAAACTCTTTCTACACCTCCTCATGGTAAGCCCTTCAGCAATCAACAAGATTTCTCAAACCTATTAGAATGGCTCATCAACAACAACCGCCACAAAAAAACCATTTGTAAACTTCACAGGCAGCAGTCCGCTTGCCTTGAATGCTCATAATCCTATTCTAGTAGTTGCCTTGAAAAATATCCCATATTTTACTAGAGAAAATCACACTACTCTAGTTGACAATTCTGTGACATTACAAATGTCTATACTATCTATGAGATTAATGAGATGGATGTAGAAAGAAAAACTTTTGGATTCATTGATTAAAGAAAAATATCTATAATGGTTCAGAAGCCTAAGGGCAGGAACAATTCAAAACTAGGATCAATTGTGCATAGCCCTTTATGACCAGTTTTGAGAAAGTGCGCACAACATATCCCCTGTTGGAGTAGTTGACTACAATCAAAAGAGCACCTAATGAGAAAATGGCCGACTTCAACTTTAGATTCCAGAGAACCTAGGACAAAATTCCAACTCTCGTGAGACTCGTGAGAAGGAGCATTTCTTTACTTTTTAAAAGCTCTGAACTCTGATATATCTGTTATGATACAATTTATGGGAGGGAAAACTCTACCAACTGCTTATGTAATTGCAATCAGAGCTGAAAATATCTTAATCCAAGCTGGGAAATTATCTCCTAGACCACCTATCCCATTATATCCATAACTACCTAAAGTTGCTCAACCTTTTATTGCTCCTATACTTGAGCCAAATCCACAACTTGTTGCTTCCACCTCACAAACTCTTGCCCAACAAAAGGATGATGAAGAAATGAAGGCTCTGATTAGAAATTTGACAAACAAAATTATATCCCTAGAGATACAACAAGCCCAATCTTATAAGAGTTATCAAAATCAAGGGAAATCTTCTAATCCCTTCTCCATAAGCACTTTCTCCTCCTAGTTCAATCTAGGATTTGGTTCTAGTGCAAAACAACATGGCACAAGAGACAAAATGGTGTTTTCCATGTAATTTTCCGTATAACCAACTTGGTTATGAGAGGGAAATGCATCTTCAAGAATACATGGTCCAAGTCTCTTCTAGTCAACATGAACCACTACTAGAGGCACCGAACCCATATGCGGAAGCAAGTCAAGACACCAACAATGATACCAACCTCATATTCTTTGGAGCTGAGGATTTTTGCATGGTTAATCAAATAGCAGGAAATTCTAACAAACCATCAATCAACATTATTGATAATACGTAACACAAGAAAATGATGTTAGAGTTATAATATGTACCTTCCATGAATCAAGTCAAAGTCATATAAAAGGAAAAATAAGTCATGGTGAACAAAAGCAAGCAGCTTTGAGCTTCCTAGTAAAGATGCAGATAAAGAGGTTGCTACTCAATCAAAGTCAAGCAAATCAAATTCCACCACAATAAAAGAAGGAAGGCAACATGCCATGATTCATAAATATGCGGGTCTCTCATTCAACATTGTTGAATAATGAAAAAGACTAATGTCAATATCTCTATGTGGGATGCACTTGTTATCTCATCACAAATGGACCTCCCGTGTGAAGCCCCCAGTAGTTGCCTCTTACGGATCAAATAATGAAAAATCATGTTGTGGTCAATGTCTTTTAAGAAAAGGATGATCAAGTAAGTAAAAATATCAAAACCCACCCCTTTTACATGTCAATAATTGTGGGTAAGTACCTAGTTCATAATTGTATGATTGATTTAGGGGCTAGTACCTCTATAATGCCCAAGAAAATAGTTGATATCCTAGGTCTCAAATACAGTCTTGTGTTTAGGGGATTTTTAAAACTCAATGGGTCAATTGTGAATGTTTTGGGCATAATAAAAGACCTTGAGTTGACACTTCATTCCTGCCCAAGCCTTACCATAACCCATGACATTTCTATCATTGAATTTCCCCTATGCTTGCCATTTGTTTGTCTGAGACTTCACCGCTAAAGTAGGTTGCTATCTATCTTCATATTGGATTCACATGCTGCTAAAAATTGGATATGGTACATGATTCAAAATACAAGATGAGCCCATATTTTCTTACCATATTGAGCCATATGATCCAACTCCCATCTAATAAAATTTCCTAATACAAGAAGAACATGAGAAAAATTCAATTCCAAATGAATAGATCATTCCTCCTTCCATGCCTAATTTTTTATTAGATGAGTGGGCTAAGAGATACCACAAGTTTGATCCTTATGAACAAGAGCTCAAGACCTTTGAAATGGGTCTAGAAACTTACTGTATTCTCCAGGAAGAATATGTGATACTCATGCGGTATTCAAATAAAAAAGGAAAATCTTTCTCGACTATGGCAGATGTTCTTCGATGGTTCTAAAAGTAGAAATGGAGCCGGAGTGGGTGTTGTATTAATTTCTCCAAAAAACTAAAAGTTCTTCTTTGCTCATAGATTACAGTTTGCGTGTTCTAATAATGTAGTAGAATATGAAGCATTAGTGCATGGTTTGTTAATTATGAAAAAGAGGAAAATCAAGGAGTTGCAAGTCTTTGTAGACACTGAATTAGTCACTCACCAGGTTTGCAATAGATGTGTGACAAAGAATAAGATGTTCAAATCTTACAAACACAAAGTCTGGGATTTGCTAGAAGGATTTGATTTCATTAACTTACAGTTGTACCCATAATTTTGAACAAAGACGCAAACCAAATGGCGGCCCTTGGATCTCAATTCTCACTTGCGAGATCTAATCAAGGGAATACCCAACATATCAAAATGGTGGTTAGGCCATCTATTCCAGACAATTAGACTTGTTGGAAGGTATTTGAAAGTGATGAAAAAATTAAGTAGTTCATCCAAAATGACGAGAATTATCCTAAAAATGCAAGCTAATTTGCAAGAGCTTTATGGGGACCAAATTATTCTATTAAAATCAAACAAGTTGCCCAAGGGATTAGTCACTCTGGAACATATTTTCATTCTAGATGATGAATTCAAGGGAACATAAAATAACATGGTGGCAAAGCAGAAGATTGTCATCCAGCTTCGGTTGCTCTGCAAGGAACTTCTAATTGGAAAGGTATGTAACAAACAAGAAAAGGAATATTTTGTTTCCTTGTGCGTAAATTTAGTGACGTGTTCTAATGGGACTATGAATATTTAAAATAATTCAATCCAAACATAGTTCAACACTCTATTTGTTGGGGGTTAACAAACTCTTTTTGTACATATCTATAATCAGAATTAAGCATACAAGTAATAAATACCGAAATAAACCAAAAGAACAATACACAAGATATAATGTGGTTCACCCAATGTGGGCTACTTCCACCAAGAAACAACCAATCTATTAATCTTTTCTTTACAAAGGAAATACAATGAAGATCTGCAATTTGCCACACCTCCTTTGGATGTATAGGAATTTTCTCTTACAAGATTCTTTTTCTCTCTCCAAGAAAATATTCTCTCAATTATGATTAGTCTCATGTTCTAACCCTAGCTTTCTAGCTTATATAAACATATACTTACTTAGGGAACTTTAGTAATACAATTAAAACCCTTAGATCAAATTATAATTAAAGGTTAGATCTAATCCCACATCTTAAATAAAAACATAAACGCACAAGTAACCGATGTCGGTTGGTCCTAGTGACCGATGTGGTTACTTGTAAAAACTCCGTAAGTTGTAAAACATGTTGTGTGTGAGGCAATTCAGCTCCACAACTCAACAATCTCCCACTTGGAGATAAATTGTTGCACTATACCGCACAACTCCATTCTTGGATCCTTTCCTTGGCTTATTTCTTCCTCTTCAAGTCTCAAACTCAAAGACCAATAGAAGTGGAGTGTAGCTCCAACTTCTCCTTTTCCAACGGCTTCGTTAGCATATCCGTAGGGTTCTCATTTGTATGAATTTTCTCCAGTTTTAGTTGCCCATCCTCCAACACCTACCATATGAAGTGATATCTCAACTGAATGTGTTTCATTCTTGAATGAAACACTGAGTTCTTTGCCAGATGAATCACACTTTGACTATCACTGTATAATCTGTAATCCTCTTACTCCTTTCCCAACTCTTCCATGAACCTGCTCATCCATATCATTTCTTTGCTAGCCTCTATAGTTGCAACATATTCGGCCTTTGTATTAGACAAGGCCACAACCTTCTACAATCTAATAATCTAGCTAATTGTCATGCCATCTACTGTGAATACATATCCAATGGTGTTCCTCCCACCATCCAAATCTCCACCCATATCTCGAATCAACGTAGCCACATAAAGCGATTCGACCCTCCATAACATAACCGCATGTTAGATGTCCCTCTTAAATATCTCGGGTATCAATTGGACTTCTTTCCAATGCTCTTTACTTGGATTGGCCATAAATATGCTCACAACTCCCACTTCTCTGTGCAATGTCTAGTCTAGTACAAACCATAACATACATAATACTTCCAAATGCTAAAGCATATGGAACTCATGTCATGTACTCGACCTCCTTATGTGATATAAGAAACTTGATCTTTTCTCAATTTGAAGTTTCCAGCCATAGGTGTACTTATAGGTTTTGAATTCTACATATTAAACCTTTCCAACACCTTATTGATATAATGTTCTCGAGACAAATATAATTTCTTGTTCTTCCTGTCTCTAAGAATTTGCATGCCAAGGATTTTCTTTGCAGCTCCTAAATCCTTCATTGCAAATGTATGAGCTAATTTTTTTAATCTCAACAATGTCCTACATACTAGATCTTGCAATAAGCATATCATCTACATACAATAACAAAATAATATAGCTTCCATTTTCAAGCTTCTTGAAATAAACACAATGATCATATTCACATCTCATATAACCATGCTCATGCATAAAACTGTCAAACCTCATATACCATTGCCTTGGGGCTTGCTTGAGCCCATACAAGCTCTTTTTCAACCTGCACACAAGTTTCTCCTTACCCTTGAATTCATACCCAAGCGGTTGTTGCATATATATCTCTTCCTCCAAATCACCGTGAAGGAAATTTTTCTTAACATCAAGTTGTTATAAGTGCAAATCTTATATTGCAACTAAACTCAAAACAATAGTATGGAGGTTATTTTTACTACAGGATAAAATATCTCACCAAAGTCAATACCTATTTTCTATGTAATTCCTTTTACCACAAGCCTTGTCTTGTATCTTTTCTATCCACCCTCTTCTTAATCCTATAAACCCATTTGTTCTGAAATTCTCTTTTACTCTTGAAAACTTAACCAAATCCTATGTCTTGCTCTATTTCAAGGAGTCCATCTCCTCATCCATGCCATGCTCCCACTTCTTGTGGGTTTCATCCTACATTATTTCTTCAAAATTTCTCATTCACCATTATCGATCAATAATAGATTAAATAAGGTATAAATCTTTCTCGGAGGTCTATTTACCTGCTTATGACCTTCTTACGTAAACTGGGTGCTAAAGGCTCATTCTACAAATTTGTATCAACGTATGACACCGAACGCACACCGTCACCTATAGCCGACGCGATCTAGGTAACCGACGCGCCTAGCTCTTCTAGTAGACATCGGTTAAGGCCTCCGCGATGTCGATCTTGTATCTCGCTTCACATTGCCAGCTTGCCTTACCGATGTTGGTACCTATAGATGACTATTTTAAATCCAAGAATGCATTTTCTTCCACAAACTCTTCCATTGGTTCATCCTTGGGTATCAAAATTTGATCCCTGTACATTCTCTTTTCATTCCATTCAATGTCATGACTCCTAACAATCTTAGAATTATCTAAATCCCAAAACGGAATCTGAAATCACTAGAGCCATAACCAATAAAAGTGCATCTCTTGGATTTAGCATCCAACTTCTTCCTATTTTATTTATCAACATGCACAAAAGATTTTGAACTAAATACTCTAAGAAAATAAAGATCTACCTCTTTTCTAGTCCAAACTTTTTCTAGTAATCCACCATCTAGTGCACTTGAAGGCCCAAAGTTGATTAAATAAGTCATTGTATCTATTGCTTCTGCCCAAAATTGCAAGGGTAATCTAACATGTATCCTCATGCTTCTTGCACGTTCCACGATATTCATGTTCATTCTTTTAGCAACACCATTCTCCTATGGTGTTCTAGGAACCGTTCTTTCTCTGTATATTCCATTCACTGAACAGTGAATCATTGAAATCTTTTGTTGCAAAGACTCACCACCATTATTAGATCTAAGGCATTTTAACTTTGAATTTTTGCATTTTCTACAAGGGCTTTCTATCTTTTAAAAGTCTCAAAACATCATATTTACGCTTTATACAATAAACGCATACATTTCTTGTGGTATCATCGGTGAAAGTCACATAATCTGGGATCCTCCATGAAAAGCTACCCGGCCGGTCCCCACACATCTGAGTGCACGAGCTCCAATTTCTACTTCTTCTTTGTTTCCCAACTTTGAGAAATCTCACTCTCTTTTTCTTTCCAAATATACAATGCTCACAGAAATCAAGATATACATTTTTCAAATATGATAACTTACCCTTTTCCTTTAAGATATGCATTCCTTTTTAATCATATGGCCTAACCGATTATGCCACATGCTTGCATATGAATTTGAAGTAGATAGAATAGAAAATTAATTATTAATACGGTAGATAAATACAATGTTCCTACCTTCTTGCCTCTTACCACAACAAGATATCCCTTGGTAATGGTAACTTTCCAAGAATCGGTTGTGAATGTAACCATGCAACTGATTCACCTAGTTTTCCTACGAAATTAGATTTCTCATGAGGCTTGGCACATGCCTCACATCTTTTAATATCCATGTATTTCTATTATGTAATTTAAGATGAACTTATCCTTTACCAAGTAATATTGCCTCGTTCATCATCTCCTAGATAAACATGCCCAAAATTACGCTAGACATAATTTATGAAATAACCCTTATTAGGGGTAGCATGGAAAGAAGCTCCTGAATCTAAAACATGTGATTTTATTTTATAATCCAAGGAGAGAATAAGGGCATATTGCATTACCTCTACTTGCAACATTTTCCTCTTTACCTTTATCTCGTATATTCTCTTTATTTTCCTTGAACCTACAATCCTTCTTTGCATGTCCTTTCTTTCCACAATTCCAAAGCAGTTATTCCTCTACCTATGGATTTAGATATGTCATTCTTAGAATTTGATTTCCCATTATTATTGTTATTGGATCTCTCCTTCTTCCCTTCCTTGTTTAAATGGCTTGATACAGATCCACCTTCTTGCATTTTAGAATTAAATAATTTCTTCATCAAATAAACTTTATTTAAAGCACTTGGTTTTTCATATAAATTAGCTAAATATTTCATCAAATCTACCATAGTTGCTACTTCAGTAATATTTGAAGCTATAGATGCTACCATGCTCAATCTTATACATTCCAAAGCTTTTTCTCATTAAGAATCTTCCATTCTTCATCAGTCATCTTCGTAGGCTTTGCACTCGCATCCAACGGTAAATATAAATCTTTCTGATATAGATAATATTCCACCTACATCTTCCATAATTGATAATTACGGCTATAAAATTTCTCAACTTTGTATTTATTATCTTCTACCATTGTTGTGCTCCCACTCAATCAGAAATCCCTCTATGAGTAAATATGTCAACACACAAAACCCTCAAACAAAAAATATCTAATACTAGTTGTTGGGGGTTAGCACACTCTTGTTGTACATATCTATAATCATAATTAAGCATACAAGCAATAAATATGGAAATAAACCAGAAGAACAATACACAAGATATAATGTGGTTCACCCAGTGTGGGCTACGTCCACCAAGAAACAACCAATCTATTGATCTTAGATTTACAGAGGAAATATAATGAAGATATGCAATCTTCCACACCTCCTTTGGATGTACAATACTTTTCTCTCACAAGCTTCTCTTTTCTCTCTCCAAGAAAATATTCTCTCAATTATGATTAATCTCATGTTCTAACCCTAGCTTTCTAGCTTATATAAGCATATACAAACTTAGGGCACTTTAGCAATACAATTACAACCCTTAGATCACCTTTTAATCAAAGGTTAGATCTAATCCTACGTCTTAAATAAAAACATAAACGCATAGGTAACCGATGTCGGTTGGTCTCGGACCGACGCTGTCGGTCGATTGACCGATGTCGCCATCTTGTGTAAACCTACAAGTTGTAAAACATGCTATTTGTGAAGCAATTCAACTCCACAACTCAACACTATTGACTAGATCGCAACATCAAGCCAATTAGACAAAAACAGAGGCCAATCAACCCCAAGATTAAGCCCCTTATTAGAAAGGAACTCTCCAAACTCATTGAGGCCAAAATAATTTTTCTAATCAAGTATTCTACTTAGGTGGAAAATTTGGTCCCGAGTAAGGAAGAAGAATGGTGAAATTTGGCTCTACGTGGATTTCGTGGATTTAAACAAATCTTCTCTCAAGGATCACCGTCCTTGGCCTCCATGGAACAAATCTTGCAGCGTAGTAGGAGAAGAGAGGTTCTCCATGCTCAATGGCTATTCTGGTTTTAACCAGATCAAAGTAAAAGAAGAAGATCAATATAAGACTACATTCACCACCAAATGGGGAATGTTACAAAATCGATGCTTTACGTAGACCATTAGAGAACCACATGGACCATTATTTACAAAATTGCTGCTTCACGCAGACCGATGGTTATAAAACCACCACTTTTTGCAGACCGGTGGTTATAAAGCGCCACCCTACACTCGGGGCGGTTATGTCACCATACAAATTCCGTTATCTTCCGAAGGTCATAACTTTGCATGGGAACTCAAAATTGGGTTCCGTTTTTTTCAAACATGCACGACTTATTGAGAGGAACAAAAATATACAACCATATTTATATTTTGATGACATATTCATGGTGAAACAAAAACATATGTGGCCCAAAGTGTCATTCGGAGGTGTCCGGATCACCCCCAACCTGACTAAACCATCTTGTGAAGATATAAAGGTGTCGAGAACCTATAGAGCAAGTACCTAATATAAAGATTACATAGAATTGGGCTATTCCTGATCCATTTTTAGATCATACCTCCCCAATTTGAGGATTTTAAGTCCCTAAAAGCTTCAAGGACTGATGAGGTGAGGAAATTTCTTCCTCACATCTTCTCTGGAATACCACTCCTACATCTGGAGGTGTATCTGTTGGATTGTTCCAATGAACATATCCTCTTTGTGGACTTCCAGTCCCACTTTTCATTATCTCTATATGGTAATCAGAAAACAACATCAATTGCACTCCTAGGAAAATAATCATAACATGTCTCAACACCCCTGACAAGGTTATCAACCGCTATCTAAATGTTCGGCCAAAAATCATACTTGTATAAGTTCTCAACAATATTTGTCACACCAGATTGACCAGCCACCCCTAAAGTGAGTGCTTTCTTAAACAAATATTGTAATGGTTTTTTTCTTTTCATAGGCATCCTGCATGGAATCCCTATGGAATCCCAAGTTTGGAAGCAAACCATCGGGTAAAATTGTATCACATGCTCAATTGGCCTATTTGGGGGCATCCCCATAAGCTCTTCCCTGAACTACTGAATAAAATCTCCCATCTTCTTTTGCTCTTTTTATTAATCATGTTATGAAACAGTTTCTATCAACTTCCTCAAATTTTCTATCCCTTAGAAGAAGTAAAGAAAATCTTCCACTAGCATTAAGTTTCCAGACTTCAGTAGAACTTACCAATAAAATCTTCGAGTTTATTACAAAGGCTAAATGACGTAGCTCTTACCATCCTTCATCAAACGGTATTGGTTAGCTTTTCTTGTGAATATGACATCTTTGATATACAAATACAGACTGCCAAACACCATGCCACACACATCAAGGGGAACAACATCCACATTGACTTCATCAATAAATTTTTTATCAATACCAAAAGTAATCTTACACTATTTAGTAACCTTGACATCTACACCTTTCTTTACCCAACCCAATGAGTGAGGACTTGGATGATTGTAAGTTTTTAACATCAGTCTATCAACTAGCACTTTACTAACCAAATTAGTTTGTGAACAAGAATAAAAAAGAGCACCCACTTTAGTCTTCTTCAATTGAATTTTTATGTGAAAGAGATTAGTAAGTTCATTCTCTTGAGTATTACTACTATTACCCAAACATACCTCTCTGTGGACAGAGGCACAACACATGGTCTCATCCACATCTTCATTGTAAAACATTTCTTGTCCCCGGAGGCAGTCATAGCCTTCTTATTTTTCTTATTCTTGAAGGGATGTAATTCAGGTGGAGCTTCCAACATTTTTCCTCGAAATGAGTGTCAACATCACAATGCCCACAATGAATCTTAGTATCCTTTTTAGAAATAGAAGTAACATTCTACTTACCTTTCCATTTTCCTTTCCCTTCTGCTTGGTGTAATCTTCTTTGTCTAAAGCATACTGAGAGGTAGATGAAATCTTCTTATTGTCCACCTCTAAAGAATGAGCTTGCATACAAGATTCATCTACATCTACAAGCTTAGCCAAAAGGATGGGTCTCCTTAAGTGGCTATGGAGTCCACCAACATATTTCATCAATAAGTCCTGGTCTACTATATTCTTTCCCATCTGAATATATTTCTTTTAGAAATCACTTGTGTAATCCTACACACAGTCGCCTTGCTTTTGCTTGAGATACTAACAATACATGGACCTCTCTTCCTCATAACAAATAAGATATATTTAATTTTTTATTATCTTTTTAAATTCATCCCACTTAGTAATAGAAGGATGATTCTTAATAACCAAAGAATGAACATAAATTTCAAACCAAGTTAAAGCATGATCGGTCAATTTTAATCAAGAAAAGGAAATCTGCTAACTTTCGAATTCCATGCAAACCGAAATATACCTCCAGTTGAGCTAACCAATGGTCTAGCTTCTCAGCATTCATGTCTCCATCATAAGGCCGAATCTCTATCTTGGCCTATGCTTTGAATGAAGGATGTGTGGGAATGGCATGACACGGTTATTCTTCACGAACCCCTTCTTCATGGTCTTTCGATGTCTCATTCGTAACACCAAGTTTCTCCATGAGATGTCCCATGATAGACTCCAATTTCCCAATGGAAAAAGAAATATTGACCACCTCTTTGGTCATACTTTCCAAATTTTCCTCCAACTTATAAAAATTTCTTTATTGTTATCATCTGCATCATCTCTTCATGTCATTTCTCGAATTCCTTACTTCCATTTCTTTGTAGAAATATCTGCTTCAAAAGGAAATAGGCTACCTTCACCACTTCTTTTCCTTTCCAATTATGAGGTATCTAACTTCAATCTCAACATGAGTTAACCATACAAAAATTGAAATCTAACTAGATCTTATACCAATCTAATCCGTAAACTACCCAACTTAAGCAATTCACATACCACTATGCTCGTGAATATGAATGAAACATAAAGAGTTCTTAATTAACCAGTTATTGTGCAATTATTAATCACAAATAAGCTACAAATGGAAAGGAAATAGACAAGCATGAGACAAGATTTATCCTAGAGAAACCCGATGTGGGAAAAACTCTAGTGGGTGAGAAAATTAGCTCCCCTTCCACTATGTAATCTCAATTGATACAATTCACTACCAATTGGCCTTCAAGGAAGATAAACAACTCCTCCTAATTGCATCTACTTGCTCACAATCCCTCAACACAAGAACTCTTCAACATGAACAACAAGAAAAGAATTCAACTCCTCAACTTGCTCAAGACTTTGCTTTCACCCAAACTCACTTGCTTGAAACCTTGCAAAGGCTCAAATTTATAGATGTTCAACCCCAGGGAGGCGTGGAAAGCTGAAATGAACACCTGGAAGCCCAAACATTTGCAAATGTTGAGATTCCGTGTTTACGACCATTAGTTACAAAAGTGTCGCTTTACGCAAAACCAATGGTTACAAAACCCCACTTTTTACTGACCGAGCTGATTCTGAAACGCCACCTTTGCACTGGGATGGTTCTCACCATACAAATTCCTCTACCATCCGTGAGGTCATAACTTTTGCTTACAAACTTGAAATCAGGTGTCATTTTTTTGAACTTGCATGATTTTTTAAGAGGAACACAAATATGCAATTAGATTTGGATTTGGATGGCATATTCATGGTGAATCAAAACATATATTGCCTAAAGTGTCATTTGGAGGTGTCTAGATCACCCCCAACTTGACTAGACCATCTTGTGAAGATATAAAGGTGCTAAGAACCTATAGAGCAAGTACCTGATATAAAGATTACATAGAATTGGGTTATTTCTGCTCCATTTTTGGATCGGGAGGATACAACAGAATTCCTCCCTATACTTTTTCGTCTAGTGGCATCGAGATCACCCAAAAACCAAGACATACAAAGATACCTTCACACACATTCGGGAAGCGATTCTGAAGTTAGAGAATACAATGGAATTCCTCCCTACACTTCATCGGCCTTTGGCATCGGATCGCCCAAAAAACCGTGGTAGTACAGGATATCCTTCTACACTCTCTTTCTTGACATGGATCAAGTGCACATGTTTCATTTAAATTTTTCATCTGCGTATTTACATTCACAAGCTTTTATGTGTCTTTTACATTGCATTTTACACATACATACATACATACTCACACACACACACACACACACACAAACACACACACACACACACACACACACACACACACACACACACACATATGACTATTTAATCAGTTTCTCCTTGCAGTCCATTTGTATGAGAAACAAGAGTCAAATGGGGCAACAACAACATTTTGCAGCAGCAGCACACACATCGCATTACACACGCGTTTACTGCCCTAGGTTCACTCTCATCACTTTTTTGCACTTTGTCATCTTTAGTTTCCATGTTCCATCATCTTTTTGTCATTCCATGCTTTTTCTAGTCGTTCAACGTGTTTTCAACTACAATCTTCATGGATTATATGGTACACCATATTTATCTACTTTATGTTACCGAGCTTTGCGCTCACCAACATAAAGTGGGGAAATGTACACACAAATTTATGCACTTTAGATATTTAGTCCCGATCTCATACTACTATTTAGAAGGTTTTGAGTGAAGAAAATACTAATTAACCCCCATCTTTTGGCCATCTTATTTTATTTTATTTCATCATTCTTGACCTCTTACACCTACATGCCCAGTCAACTTTCATCATTTTGCATCATTTTAGCTTTGACCGGGTGCCTATGGTCGCCCGGTCCCACCAAGGGTGCCTCGATCCTTTTGAACTTTCCCACCACTTTTTGGGCACTTTCTATCCATTTTAACTTCTTATCTTTTTGGTGGTTAGTCATTTCGGGGTTAATTATGAAATTAGATCAAGATAACCCTATAAATATAAAGTTATGAAACCATAATGAGGGACAAAAACTAGTCACTATTATCATCCACCTAGGGTTGCATTCATCTAAGGCATTTAGAGATCATTTTCATTCATTTAGCTCCATCACAAAGGACAAGGTTGGTTCATCTGCATCACACAAGCATAGGAGGGGATTCTATTCTATTCCATCCACCATTCTACTACATTTTTACATATAGTTATTGCTCGTTACTTCACAAAGTGTGGCCAACACAAGATCAACTAGGGCATATGATGCACACACACACGGAACTACATTTGGGTTTGAAATGTAGTGCAACACTCAGTTAGTAAGCCCAATGTTGTGGCAGTTGAGGTCAGTCGACCCATTCATTTACATTCTTATTTTTAGGGGTTTGATACTTCTTATGGTTTCTTATAGGTATTTCTATCATCTTCGATTATTAGTGACACTCGGCGCAGTGCAACGAATATGATGCGACACACAACGAGGGTTTCGTACCTCTTTATGAACCTATGAAACTCAATTCCAGACATTTTACATAGACCAAGGTGCCCATTTTGTAGACCAGAGTGTCCACAGCACTCCAGTCCTTCTTCGTACTCCAGTCCCGGATAGATAGCTCAAATCCTTCCTTTTAGGACCTCTTCATAGTTTTTCCCGCTTCATGTTTCTCCGTTCACTTCGTGACATAGTCAACGAGCTCCTCTAATCAAGTGAGTTCATTCTAACTCTCTTAACACTTTAGGGTTTTACATTTCCATTTGTATAGTTGTTTGGGTCATTCTTCATAGTCATTTACTACATTTATTTATCGTATTTACATATCATTTGATTAACAAAAATAATGATTTTACCTAGATGGCCTAAGGGATATCTAGATTACTAATGTTAAACTAGTTAGGACTAAAACATTGTAAATGAACTAAAATAGTATGAAATAAATGTAAATAAACTATTTTAGATGAAATAAAACCTAATGTGCAAGAGAAGAGTAAGGAAAAGACTTAGATGATAACAAAAGACTGTCACACAGTGTCGCAGATATGGAAATAAAATATGGAAGTGTAGATGAACCCTCAGGGACCTTGCGAAATGGTAGATCTAGATGTATGAGATGACACAGACACTGGAGTGTACTTTGGGGCACCCTGTATGCAATATGGGCGCTCGGAACACTTTGGAAATCCTTAGAATATGAATCTGGTATGGTCGTTAAATGTCTCTCTGAGTACTTCTCATCTATCACGTTGGATTAAATGGATGAATTGGAGAATGACACATGTAATGCAAAGAGAAGTATCAAACCTTATAAAAATGAAAGATGCATATGAATGAGTCGAATTGACCTCATTCGCCAAGCTAGTAGACTTATCACTGAGCATTACACTACATTATGGACCCTGATGTAGTTATGGTGTGTGTGTGTGTGTGCATGTTGTACCCTAGGTGCTCTCATGTCAGTTGCACTTTTTGAAGTAACGAGAAATAATAGCTATAAAAATGTAAGTAGCATGTGTGCATGGAATATAATGAAATCCCTCCCCTATGAAGTGTGTGTGATGCAGATCTCCTAGCTTGAATGCATGACACTATGTGGATGCAAGTGATGTAATGGATGCAACCCTAGATGGAGTGATAGTAGTGATAAGATGCAAATGACCTAGGACCCTTATTATGGTCTTATAACTTTATATTTATAGGGCTCTCAAGCTTAATTTCATAATTAATCCCGATAAGGCTAAATGAGAAGAAGATAAGGATGACCAACAACTAAAAGTGACCCAAAAAGAAGCGAGAAGAGATTGTGCATAGACCGGGGTGCTCGGAATGGGACCAGGGTGCCTTGGCACGCCCCAGTACAGGTTGGGGTGCCCTAATTTCAGGATAGAAGGTCGAAAAGGTCATGAAATGGGTTGATAGGTATCGGAAATACACGAGAAAGATGAAATAAAAGATAAGAAAAAGATGGGATCAATTGGTACTTTTTACACTTGAGAACCTTCTAAATAGTAGTATAAGATCGAGCTAAATATTTTCTAATGTGCAATATTTGTGTCTACATTTTCCCCCACTTTATGTTGGTGAGCGAAAAGCTTAGTAACATAAAGTAGATAGAGATGCATACCTGATAACCATGTAGAGTGTAGAAGAAGACGTGTTGATGGACTAGACTCAAGCGTGGAATGAAAAAAAGAAAAATGTGGAGGATCGTGGATTCTAAAGATTAAAAATGTGTATAAAAAGTGATGAGAGTGAACCTAAAGTGAAACACATGTGTAGATGTTGTTGTGTGTAGTGTACCTGCATGGTTAGTATGGCAAGTATCGCCACAGTGTGTTGTCGTTTTCATTGTTGTTTGTTGCCCCCAATTTGATTGTTTGTTTCTCATACGTCGGACCTGTAAGGAGAAAATGATCAAGTAGTCAAATATGTATGTATGTAAAAATGCTATGTAAAATATGCTAGAATAGAAAGTGTAAATGGAAAAAATGGAACATGTGAACCTGATCCATGTCGAGGAAAAGGGTGTAGAAGGATATCTTGTAGTGTCGCGATTTTTTTGGGTGATCTCACACCACCTTGGCTGAAGAAGTGTAGGGAGGAAATGCTATGTGTCCTCCAACTCTAACTGTTTCTACTAAAATTTTGGAAGAGATATTTCTACTATCATGGTTTTTTGGGTGATTTGATGCCACTGGACGAAAAAGTGTAGAGAGGCACACCCACTGTAACCCTTGAGCCTGTAATTGCTTCGTAGAATTGTCAAAGGACACCATGTCCTATTAAGGCCACTATGTATGGAGTTCATAGACTGGTTTGAACTCACTCATTGTGTGTGAACCAGTGTAGATACATTTGTTTTAGTAGAAACCCTAAATGATGCCCCCTCTTTGGGGGCACATGCAATGACCCTGGAAGGATAATGCAGCCCTAAAAGAGGACCAACCACACTCTGACCTGTAGAAATTTACCTTGTAGGGGGAAAGGGAAATGCTTAGTAGATACTAAGGTGCACACAAAAGGGGATGGCTAGCCAATACAAGTGTTAGTCTAAACACATGCATGCAAAATAAGACAAGTGTAAAATACTTTGTTGTAAATATCTTCCCCCGAGTAGATATAGACAAGCAGAAGAATATGGAAATCAAAGAAAGTCAAAGCTTGATATTTATTGCGTCACCAACAGTCAAGGCGCAGATAAGTGGCGCACATAAAGAGATGTCGACATGAAAACGGATGCGCCTTGGCGCAGGTAAGTGGCGCACATAAAGAGATGTCGACATGAAAATGGATGTGCCCTGGCGTAGGTAAGTGGCACACATAAAGAGATGTCGACATGAAAACGGATGCACCCTGGCACAAGTAAGTGGTGCACATAAAGAGATGTCGACATGAAAACGGATGCACCTTGGCGCAGGTAAGTGGCGCACATAAAGAGATGTCGACATGAAAACGGATGCACCCTGGCGCAGGTAAGTGGCGCACATAAAGAGATGTCGACATGAAAACGGATGCGCCTTGGCACAAGTAAGTGGCGCACATAAAGATGATGTTGACATGAAAATGGATGCACCACAGCACGAGATATAAGTGGCGCACATAAAGAGATGTCGACATGAAAACGGATGCACCCTAGCGCACATAAAGAGATGTCGACATGAAAACGGATGCGCCACAGGCATAGGTAAGTGGCGCACATAAAGAGATGTCGACATGAAAATGGATGCACCCTGGTGTAGATAAGTGGCACACGTAAGGGTATGTCAACATAAGGATGGATGCGCCAAGGTGCACCTTCAGGAGGCACAACATTTTGAGCACTGACAGGAAGCAGACCCTGACCTAGATATTCAGACGGCCATAACTTTTCACAGGGAGCTCGGATTCACGCAAGGTTGGACTTTTCGAAAGCTTACGAGGTCCTCTATCTAACTACGACTGGATATCTTTAATTAGGTGAGAAAATTCTTAAAAATGCAAAATACAGTTCGCCACTTTTTGGGTTTGTTAGGGTTCTCACCTACCACCATAATGAGATGAATTAAATGCAACCTAGAGGTGGTTGGGGTAGATTTGGAATTCCTCTCTCTTTTCTCTCTCATTCTTCCTATAAATTTTAAGGAGGGGCTTCTTTCTAAAGGTTGGACATTCTTGTTTTGCCCCTCCCTTCTTCTCTTTAGGCAGTGAATTTGTGGAGTTCAAACCTCCCATCTAAAATTGTAATGCAACTTTGCCTCTTGGCATTTTGTAGTGTATTATATCAATCTTTGGAGAAAATAATGCATGTCTGTGGATGATTCTCAACCCTCTCTGTTTTCATTTGCATCCTCTTGATCTTTCACTACAAATCTCAGTTATCTGTGCATGATCTTACATTACATTTTAATGGTTTGTGTATATTGGCAAGACAGGTGTTCTTCATTCCTCGATGCATCACCTTTGTTAGTTTAGGTTTATTTTTATGCATCTTTTTACCCTGTCTCCTTGGCAAGTTAGATTAGGTTTTGAGTAAACCCTCTACATTTTTATGTGTGCATCTGAACAGAGGAATAGGAACCGGCCTTCATCCGGAGAGCTTTCCCGATTCACAAGGTCCCACACTTGGGAAAAGCTCCATGTTATGCAATCACACTGAGAGTCTCAACCCATCGAGTTGTAGACATTCAGGGGTGCTGTGATTCACCATCAAAAAATACACAGACAACGTAAAAAATACCAAGAAAAGTAGTGTAAACACGTACGGAAACAAGGAGACCACACAAAGCGGGTTTCAAAGATGGGACATCACTCACAATGTCGTAAGACACGTAAAGCCATCATGGCCGCAAACAACAAACAAGTGTGCACACAAGCAAAGGGCAAAGCCCACATACAATGGAAAACAACGCAGACAAGTAAAAACAAACATGTAGTCATGGAAACATCTAGTCATGTAAAAAAAGTGTTGCACATGGAACACCCGTTAAGCATGTCAGAGTGATAACCAATATGTCAAAGCATGTAGAAGCAAGTAGTAAAAGATGCTAAGTACAAAATGAAACAATAGCACCTGGATCGGATGAATGTGGATGCCCCCAGCGACCAATATAGGAAGGGTAGAAGGAAAGCATCCATGTCACGTGTAGATTCCTATATCTGTGATCACACTAAACAAAGGCATGAACGTGCATGTGTGTATGATAATGACATATAGGAAAGCAATCTAACATGTGTAGTAGAATGAGCATGCAAAACACTAGTAAGCAAGAGTAAATGCTACCAAGATAATGCAGTATGCCATGGATGGATGAAATGGAATGCAATATGGAATGATAGGAGCAATGTGCCCCCCGAGTGGATGGAATGTGTATGTAGCGAGGTTCATTCTGTTTTCCCCTCGGCCAATCGAGAATGAACCGTAAACGAGAGTTTGTCATCGGAAATAGTCGAGTAATGTTGGTTGTGTTTAGCGTGTTGTCTTGAGTATGTCTATGGGATGGTGATGAAATGCGACATGGGGGAATATGTGAGTGAACCCTATAGTCGGAGTGTATATCACAAATTTTTTGATCGAAGGAGTAATGATTTAGCACTAAGTGTATATCACTATAGAAGGAGTGTATGTGAATGAGATATGTGGAAAGATGCGCGTGGACCCTATAGCCCGAGGCGTATACCACGACTTGTTAAATGGGTGGGTGATGATTTAGCCCTAAGCATATATCACTACATGATGGAAGAAGAAGGTGACAATTTAGCCTATATCGTATGTAACTATGAGATGGGTGATGAGGGCATGTAAAGCGTATATGAGTAGGTGACGGGTAACGAAAGATAGTGATTTTAGCACTAAGCATAGACCACTACGTGATGAACAAGGTGAGGGCGGTGATTTAGCCTAAAGCGTATACCACTAAGTGATGAGTATGATAAAGGATGATGTAATAAAATGATAATAGAATAGGTGATGATCAGATGTAAGAGGATAATGTAGAATGGATGAAGGAGTGGTGATTTAACCTAAGGTGTATACCACTATAAGATGATGGAAGGTGTGATAATGTAATGGAATAATTTGGAATTGAGAAAATGTAAGAGGAGAAGAGAATATCAAATGATAGGATGTAATAGGATGATGTAGAAGTGATGAAAAGAGTGGTGATTTAACCTAAGGTGTATACCACTATGGTATGTGATGATGCGTGTGGGTGACGATATAGCCTAGAGCGTCGGTCACTAGTCCGAGGAATGTGGTAGGATGACATGTTGCATATATGTAAGGTCCATTTTATTGGTAAACCCTTGGTAGTCGAGTATGGACCGAGGAACTAAAGTGTGTCATAGGGTGGTGAGTGCACTGTGTAAAAGACAACAAAGTGTAAACAACCAAGGTATGTGAATGTATAGTGTAGGCAACGTAATGTAGAGTGTGTAATGGGTATGGAATGTAATGTAATAAATGTGTAGGTAGAAGGAGAATTTGTAATGATGATAGATAAAACTAGACCCAAGTATAGGGAAATCTAGTGTAACATGTAGAATAGGTAGGATGCAATGTGGGTATGTAGGAGGTATATGTAATGTGTAAGATATAATGATAGGTGCAGGTAGAATATGTGATGGTAAAAGCTAGACTCATATACACCGCGACCTAGCATAAATGCAAAATGAGAGGATGGAATGCAAAACTAAGCTCATATAGAATGATGACTAGTGTAACGTATGCCATGGATATATAATGTAGGATGATGGAATGTAAATGTATAGGTCATGTAGTGCAGTGTGTGGGGTTCAGTGTAATGGAAATCCCTTAATAGTCCAGTGGGAACCAAAGCACTAGGGTGCGTCATCGGGTAATGACGGTGTTATAGTGTGTGAGATTGTATGCCTATATAAAGATGACATATGTGCGAGTGAGTAGGGTGGGTGTAGGGTGTTATGCCCCCAAGTGTACTATGATGATAGAAATCTATGCAGCCATGCAAGAGGTGCCATGCCATTGTGGGAGAGAATTGGCTGTGTCGTGATAGGAGAGAGGGCCAACACAATGGTAGGATGAAACAACATTAAAACCATGTGACGATGACGGAGTTAGAAATGTGGATTTCCCATTAGTAGAAGGAGTAGTGTCTTTGTCAACAATGATTGGTTGGAGCTTATGTGGGATTGGTGATGTTGTAGAAGTGTTGGTAGGAGAAGGAGGTGGACTGTTTTTGAGAGGTGGTTACGTACTTTGACTTGGTAGTGTTGTGGATGACTTGAGAGGAGGTGTTGAATTGATTTCTAGAGGAGGTTGTTGAGGTGGTGTTTGATCATTAGGTATTGATGACTCAGGAGCTAGGAATCCATTGGGATGTAGCATTATTATTACGTTCAAGTATAAGAGGCTTAGGTGATGACATGTCATGAGGGTCAATTATATGACATGTAGTGGACCTAGATTGCATATGAGATGTAAGAGGAGGAGAAACATGTGATTGAGAAGCGTCTTTAAGCTTGTTGGATTTCAGATTTGAAAGATGTAATAACGGATTCTATAGCTTGAAACTTTTCGTGAAACAACGAATGTATAGCCTGAATTGATTCTAATAAGGGTTGATTAGGTGGAGGAGGATGGAAGGTAGTATAAACATCTGTAGAGAGTAAAGAGGGATAGCCTAACCCATGCTTATGTGTTTGTGTAGGAAGATCCCAAGGGGCTGTGACTTTAGGGTCTTGTGTACTAGTATTAGTAAAACCATAACGTTGTAAATAGTCATACCCTGACCCATACTTAGAAAAATCCTGGGACTTGTTGGCAAAAGGATCACTAGATTGCTCAATTGAGTTACAATATTCAAAAGGAGATGGGTCGGCCAACACATCATAGATAGTGCCTTGATGTCAAAATTTAAAATGTGCATGTAGTGTAGAAGGGACCCCATGCATGGCATGGATCCAAGGTCTTCTGAGGAGGATGTTATAGTTGAGGTCATTAGGCATGACATGGCATGGAATGGTAACTATTTTTGGACCAATGGTAATAGGGAGGTTTACAATACCTAACACATGCTTAGGGATGTTATCAAAGCCACGAGATGGAAATAGATGATGGAGTGAGAGATGATTCTGAAATACCTAAGTGGTGAAGAAAGGTAACATTACAAATATTGAGGCCAAATCCATTATCAACTAATTCCCTTTTAACACCTACTTTATTGATACAAACTTGGATATACAACGGTGGGTCATGTTGTAGTATTTCATGGGAGGGTAAATCATTGGTAGTGAAAGTTATGTCATCTTCGTCAAAAGATAAAGTAGAGGTAAATTTGTGATAGACATATTCAGGTGGTATGAGGAGGGATGAATTCATTAGTTAAATATTCTCTAATCTTGGTCATACAATCAGGGTTATTTTGTAGATAAGTATGGAGAGAGATATTCATGGTGTAGAAACTCGAAAACAACCTAGATGGAAGATGAGTAACAATTCACATGAAACCCTAATGTGTAGGATGTCGAAAGGGGATGCATGCTAAATGCGATCAAATAATAAAAATAGAGATGCTCATGATGCTTAAATACAAGACCTAGAAGGTGCAATGAAAGAGGATCGGGTTCACCAAAATGATTAACAAAAATAATGATTTTACCTAGATGGCCTAAGGGGATATCTAGGGTATTAATGTTAATCTAGTTAGGAGGACTAAAACATTGTAAATGAACTAAAGCAATATGAAATAAATGTAAATAAAATATTCTAGATGAAATAAAACCCTAATGTGTAAGAGAAGAGTAAGGAAAAGACTCAGCTGATAACAAAAAGTGTCGCATAGTGTCGCAGATCTAGAAATAAAATTTGGAAGTGCAAGATGAACCCTCAAAGACCCTGCGAAGGGCAGATCTGGACTATTTGAGATGACACTGGTGTTTGGGAGTGTATTGGGGCACCCTAGTCTACAATATGGATGCTCAAAACACTGCAAATCCTTAGAATTTGAATCTGGTATGGTCGCTAAATGTCTCTGAGTACTTCTCATATGTCGCACTAGATTCATCGGATGAACTGGAGAATGACCCGTAATGCAAGGAGAAGTATCAAACCCTAGAAAAATGAAAGATGCATATGAATGGGTGGATGACCTCACCGCCAAACTAGTGGACTTATCACTGAGCGTTGCACTACATTACGGACCCTGATGTAGTTTTGGTGTGTGTGTGTGTGTGCATGTCATGCCCTAGGTGCTCTCGTCTTAGTCACACTTTGTGAAGTAGCGAGCAATAGTAGCTATAGAAATGTAAGTAGCATGTGTGCATGGAATATAATGGAATCCCTCCCCCTATGAAGTGTGTGTGATGCAGATCTCCTAGCTTGAATGCATGGCACTATGTGGATGCAAGTGATGTAATGGATGCAACCCTAGATGGAGTGATAGTAGTGATAAGATGCAAATGACCTAGACCCTTATTATGGTTTTATAACTTTATATTTATAGGGCTCTCAATATTAATTTCATAATTAATCCCAACAAGGTGACTGAGAAGAAGATAAGGATGACCAACAACTAAAAGTGACCCAAAAAGAAGCGAAAGGGGTTGTGGCAGACCAAGGTGTGCCCTGAATCGGATTAGGGCGCCTCGGGCGTCCCAGACAGGACAGTTTAGGCACCACGATTTCAAAGGCTAAAATATCGGGAAGGTATTGAGAAATACGTGGGAAAGACGAAATAAAAGATAAGAAAAAGGTGGCCAAAAGGTGGGATTAATTATTACTTTGTACACTTGAGAACCTTCTAAGTAGTAGTATAAGACTGATTTAAATATTGTCTAATGTGCAATATTTGTGTCTATACCGTTCTAGATCATATTAACTACAAATTATCCCCATTTTAGTTAATTAGGCCGCATTCTCCTATCAACGACGTTGCATGCACCCCTAAAGAGGGGGCATCATTTGGGTTTTTACATTCTACACAATGCTTCTACACTGGTTCAGTTTAGTGCATACTCCGCCCTCGGCATTGTGGATTATATACAACAAGTGGGTTTAGACCAGTCTACGAACCTCATACATAATGGATTTTACAGGACATGGTTGTCCTTAGCATTCTGGGAAGCAAGCATTCTGATTAGAGGATACAAATGTAAGTCCTCTCTACACTACTTCGGCCAAAGTGGCATTAGATTGTAAAAAAATGTAAGTACAAAGAGATCTTCACACACATTCGGGGAAACAGATTCTGAAGTTAGAAGATACAATGGAATTCCTTCGTACACTTCTTCGTCCTACGGCGTCGGATCGCCTAAAAAACCCAGGGCATGATATCTTCTTTCTACACTCTTTCTCTCAACATAGATTAGGAGCACAAGTTCCATTTTTCATTTACATACTTTACATTTACATGCCTTCACATACATATACATGTGTCTTTTACATGCATTTTTACATATACATGTGTATTTGACTACTTGATCATTTTCTCCTCAAGTCCATCTCGTATGAGAAACAAGTAGTCAACAACAACAACTACAACAAATGGGGGCAACAACAACAACATCTTGCGGCAACACACACCATACTAACCATGCAGGTACATCACACACATCGACAACTACACATGCGTTTCCGCCTAGGTTCACTCTCATCATTTTTTTGCACTTTTGCATCTTTAGTTTCCATGCTCCATCATCTTTTTGTCATTCCACGCTTTGTCTAGTCCTTCAACACATTTCTACATCACTCTACATGGATTATCAGGTATGCATCTCTATCTACTTTATGTTATCGAGATTTCCGCTCACCAACATAAAGTGGGGGAAAATGTAGACACAAAATCATGCACTTTAGACATTATTTAGTCTCTGGTCTTATACTATTATTCATATGGTTTTTGAGTGAAGAAAGTACTAATTAACCCCCATCTCTTGGTCATTTTTATTTACTTTATGTCGTAATTCCCGACCTTCACCGCACATATGCCTAGTATGTTTTTGACATTTTATGTCATTTTAGCCTTGATTGGGCCGCCAGTGCTAGTACTCGGGCACTTGTCGGCACACCCCGATCCTTTTACATTTTCTGCCACTT